>CAHIKZ030005608.1:2072500-2170000 GCA_903632075.3 Acanthosepion pharaonis
AGGCGGATTTTTGACGACTAAGACCTTTTCTTGACGGGCATAGCGGCGTAAATAAGTTAATGGGAAAAGCACGTAGTAAAACAGATGTAAGAGAAGCAATCAATAATTAAACACGTGCATGAGCGAAATAGATGGTTGAACAAAGGTGGGGTTGCAATATTTTTTAATCAGACATTATTAAGTAAATGCAAGTATTTAACTCAAATGAGCGTTCAAAACTGTAAGCCAAAACGTGTCAAAGTTATGCACAAAAACCGGTAACTGAGTGTAAACAAGTGAGCAGTGTTCCACCAATGGTGACTGATATCTTGACCCAAGTGTTAATAGTTTAGCAGTGTTCCAACAAGGAGAATGATTGGACATTAACCAATTAGTGGGGATCTAGCACAGCTCACTCGAAATTCACACCCCGGGTACGTGTGTGCTCAAATGCAAAAAAAAAAAAAAATGTGGGTAGGCATGAATTGGGTGTGAACAATTTAAAAAGGAGATGTGTGAAGAAAATGGACAGTGTTCTCTATGCGTATGGATGGGTCAAATGAAAAACGGGGAAGTGGTGGAAAAAATGGGGTAAGTTTTGTATGGGCGTGTCTGTGTAGGTTTTGTTAAGTATGAAAGGAGGGGGATGCGAATTGTACGTGTGAATGTGGAAAAAGTTGGGGGAAGGAAAAACTGGGGAATACTTTTTGTGATTATCTAAAAAATGACAAAATAGGGAAGGTGTCAAAAAATGGGTGCAGCCGAGGGCATAGAATTCACGCACTTCACAACATTCTGTGCTCATTCTTGGAGGAAAACAGGAGGGCGAGAACTGCGTTGTTGTATATGATAGGTTAGAGCGAAATTGAAAGTGTTATTAATGTGTTAAATAAAGGCTGCCAATGGAAGTGATGAGTGTTAGAACGACCTATTTTAATACCATTATTAACGGGCTATCTTAGGTTTATCCTCAGGTAGAACTGTGATAGATTAATTAGCATTGAGGAGGAATACGAATTTGTGAGTTAATTGGAGAAATCCCTTCATGCTCCCTCAAAGTTTAACTCATTTCCTATCTCATACGGGCACATCCGTTACTCGCACGCGTTCTCTTCCTGTGACCCGCACATGCAAACAAGCCCAGCATCCCATAACTCCCCTTTGTAATTGTCTAACTGATCCACAGACACGCTGACTTCAGCAATGACCTCATTACCTCAAGTACCCATCTCAGTTCCATGATGCATGTTTGGCCAGGTTGAGTAGGGAAGAAATATCCTACTAAGTTTTTAACGGTTTTCCCCGAACATTAGTTAACAACATCAAGTGAGCCGAATACTTTTATTGTAACTTTCTTAGTGCTTTGGCCAAATTAAGAACAAATCGGCCGAAAAATGCCGGATCAATGAACCAAAAAGGCATTTTCAAGAACAGCTTTTTCGTTTTTCAAGTACGCATGGAGGCTCTTGATAGACCATTCACAATTTCTTCAACCCCTCGTGAGGAGAGCTATGTTTTTTTTTTTTTTACAAAAGACTGCGTCGAAATCTTAAGAAGCATGTTGTCTTCCTCTGAAATTTGAGAAGGTTTCAAAATAGCACATTTTCAGGGTTTTGGCCATTTAAGGTGAAATTACAGAGAAAGGTCCAAAGGTCACATGTACTGCACGAACGCCTCTGCAGCGCGCATCATTTGCGTACGGTTAGAAAAAAAAATCGGATGTTCCTTGAAAATAAATAAAACTTTTCTTTCGTGCAACTTCTGACTTTGATTTTGCAAAAAAAAGGTGACCATTAGTTTTATCAATCTTTCACATAGAAGTTGGTTGTATCTCTGTGTAGTGGTAATGCTGTAGTGGATTGTTTGGGTCACTTAATAAAAAAGTTCAACTAAATCGAATGAAAAATGTGGAAACGGATAAAAACATACACATACATATATTTTCAGTTTTATAGATATACATAAAATATATGGACATATATTATATTACAAACAATAAGGGTAATTAAAAAATCTACACTTACAATTAGAAAATAATGCAGTTAGAAAAAATAGAATCGGGTTAAATAACAAAAGAAATATATAAATTGTAATTAAGTAAATAGATGTACTAATTAATAAATAAACAAGAACATAAATAGAAGTAATAATTAATAAATAAATTAAAGAAAGCCATATAAAGAAAAAACAATTAAATATAAATAATAAACACAATTATTATATTTTAAGAAATATTTTATCATTATTAAAATAATAGATTATTAAATACTATTATAATTAAATATTACTAAATGATATACTAAATAATTGTAAATAAAATATAAAAGAATATTAAAAAAAATATTAAATATTATTGCAATAAATGGTCCTACTTGAAATATAAATACCTCTCCTTAAAGAGTAAAACCTTTAATGTAAAAAAGGGCAAAATTCATCACTAATTAAAACATAATAAAAGAGTAACAGAGGTATGTCAAAATTTATATAAAAATAAATCTAAAATTAAATGAATGATAAATAAAGAAACCTTGTAGTAAATAATAATAATAATAATAATAATAATAATAATAATAGTAATAATAATACGACCTTGAAATACATATCTCGAAAATGTGGCTTATGGGAACATCAACAATCCCTGTTGTAGTTGGAGCCCTAGGACTGGTTGGAAAAGATTCCAGAAGACTAATTGAAGGGATTCCTGGAAGTCCATGCCTCAAGGAGATACAAAAATTGTTCTGACAAGTACAGCCCACACCTTACGAAGGGCTTTATCTATGTATTTTTTTTTTTTTTGTCATGATGCCATTTCTAACCTTAGGTCCCTGTGCGGGACCCGGAAAGAAATGTGTAAACGCCATAAATCAAAGAAAATAAAAATAATAATAATAATAATGTAATACCAACGGTAATAGTGAAAGGTATCATAGCAGTAATAATAATTTGGTGGGAAGGAAACAAGATTTAAAGTAATGGTTGAAAAATATAAAAACAATTTTAGGTTAGATGATAAGAAAGATGATGAGTTACATTACAGGTGTAAGTTGATAACAGTTCACGCAAGATCAGTAACAATCCGCATTAGTTTAAATCTACTACATCGATGACATTTGGGAATTAATTCGTTCCTTTGTTTTAAATGTATATCTTGATCATCAAATTCAATTATTCTAGTTTTCTCTTGTAAACACCGATTACATCTTCCTTTAATATTAGTGAAGTTTGGGTGAAACCTATGATTTTCCAGTCAGTCTGATGATTCAAGTCTTTCTACCTCAATTCCCAAAACTTTTTGGCAAGTCCAGATTGGAATTTCAATTTTGTGTTGTAAAAAGAGTGCTTATGTGTATATAAACGCTGTTTCCATTCACCCGCGGAAATTCCAATGTAAATATGGTGGTTGTTCTCGTTTTTTTGGGGGGGGTTAATATTTGCCTGGTAGATCACATTCGAGGCTTTGCATTTTCCTTCATCTAGGCCAAGTAGACTATTTCTAAAACTACATGGTTGATCGATACTAGGTATATTGCGGAGACTATAGAATTAATTTAGAATTTCTTTTTGTGTGTGTGAATCTATAATTTTATACATATTATTTGGACAGGAATAACTTTTTTTAATAGTTATCCTATTCTGTTTAGGGGGTAGTTATTGGGAAACGTTTATTTATAAGCTTCAAAAACATGTCCGATATTAATTTTGGATAACATACAGAAGGAGGAGTTGAATCAAATTATATTTCTTTTTTCTTTTTCTATGCCTGCATTTCATTTTATCCACCTTAGTGTTATTTGTGGGGTTCAAGTAAGATAGTTTATTGTTAAAGCCACATATTTGGAGTGCCTTATCGTACAGTCCTTTTTTTATTATTATTAAAGATATATATACAGTGTAACCCGGATATAAGAGAGTTGTCAGGACCGGAGAAGAAGTCTCTTATATCCGGGTTTCACTTATATCCGGGTTTGGTCTATTTTATATACATTAACACAGGCTCTAATTTGGGACCAGTTAAAATCTCTCTTATATCCGGGTTTATCTTATATCCGGGTCTCTTATATCCGGGTTACACTGTATATATATGTGACGTCGTCCCCACGGTCGCAGCGCCGACTGTGACGTTCTATCCTGATCTACCACGGCACCAGTTTGACGTCCCCAAACAGCACCAATTTGACGTCCTCGCCGCGGTTTGTTCGCTCCTCGCTGCTCCGTTCGGGTGTCGCTGCTCCAAACGTGACGTCCGCCTGTCGCGTCAGTATTCTCGTCCTGTGACGACCAACTGGCTTGGTATCGGTCGCGGCACCCAAATGTGACGTTCTAACCTTTTGGTGATTCGGGTGGGAATCTGGTTAGATTTGATATCAGCCTCGTCGTTCCCAACTCGCTTCCAACGCCTGGTTACCAAGGTAATGCATTGATCTTCCGCCTACCCACGTTTGAATTGATCTTAGGCAGACGAGATCAAAAGTGGTTGGGGCCGTAATGCAAACTTATTTTAACGGGGTGATACTACACAGATATGCATAAAAGAAAATAAAATGAAAACTCAAAAAAGTATGAAAGAAAAAGGTAACAAACTTTATGTCTAGTTGTTCGATACATAGGACTGCATCTATCTCCCGACCCGTTCTGTGAATTGTGACACGTCGTTTCCGCTAGGCAAGTTTTAACGCTTCAAGTTGTTTGCTCTTTTCTGTGTCTTTGGACGAAAGTCGAAAAACTTATTTCGGTGGTCTGGTTCTAAGTCGCTCTTCAAAATAATTGTTCTTGGGTTGAAAGAGTCCTAAATTTGCATGAATCTTGGTCAGCTATCTCGAGGCGGCTTCAACTCTGAAACTCAACTCTCTGCTGGAGCCCGAACTGATTTCTGCCTTTTGGGGCCTCGCTTTTATTGACGCCGACCAAAACTGGGGTGGGTCTGTTGGCGTCTGGGAGTTCCTTAATTCTAAACCTCTTTTTATATCCACCTTTTTTATTAGGGATTTTCCACTCTTTTCCATTTTTGGTGAATCTTATCTAGGTAATCAAAAGTTTGGGTTTAGAAGTAATCTCTATCTTGAACCCCAGTAACTTAAAGGGTCTAATAATTATTTCTGTAGTTTCAAAGTACATGGACCATTACTATTTGAAATAAAAAATATGTCTGTTGTCTCTATATGAATTTACTTGCTTAGGATTCACAATTCTACTAAGAATTTCAAGAATATATAGACATACAGGATCAGAAGCCTGAGCTGAATCATACGCTACCATCAGAACGTCGAAATCATCATTCCTGAATTTAATCCAGGTGTAATTGTTAAGTGTTAGAAATGATTTCCTAGCAGAATCAATAATCTCCATATAGTATTTAGCAAAGTTTATGCAATCCACCAAGTGATTTCTGGAAATAGCTGAATAGAAATCAGTAATATCAAATTTAATAAAGTTAGCTATCATTTTACTGAACAATTTAATGGTATCAGAAGAATCCTTCTAAAATTAGGCACCGGCATTGATCAATTGTTTGTCAGTAATTTTTTAATTATATTCTTAGAAATTACAACTATCTCGGATTTTGTGGGATTTAATAACTTGAAAAAAGAAAAAAAAAAAAACATACCGAATAATATTCAAATTAGGTTAATAAATTCCTCTAAATCCCAGCTAGGTATACTCTCTAAAAATAGAATTAAAAAATTTAGTAATATTTGATAATGACCGTATTGCTGATATAATAATTTATATAATATAGTAATTGTATATATTGCTTATATTTAATTGTTATATATCTTTGAATGGCTTTCTTTATTTTCAATTAGTTTTTTTACTTGTTTTTATTTAGTCATTAATTATTACTTTTATTTATTTTATTTATTAATTAGTGCTTTTATTTACATAAGTATTATCTATATATTTCTTCTATTAATTAACCCGATTCTATTTTTACTCACTGCATTATTTTTCTAATTGTAAATGTAGATTTTTTTCCTTTTTTATGACACTTCTTCTATTATTGGTTCGTTATATAAAATATTAAATCTACTCTGAAGTTTTATTTTCTCGTAGATGTTAATAGTTTAGTATATACTAATATATGTTCTTTTTAAATTAAAATGAACAACATTAAATGAGACATTTCTTAAAATGAAAATAATTAAATCATTATGTTTTCAATATTGAAATACATCAGTTTCGTGAATTCCTTCTCATTAATATAAATATATAATTATATCACATAATTTTTAATTATTAGGAATTTGTTAATATTACATTATTAAAAAAAAATAATAATTTTGCAATTTTATTTTACTGATATATATATATATATATATATATATATATATATATATATATATATATATATATATATATATATATATATATAATCATTAATTAAAATTTAGAAAAAATATCATGATCGACATATAAGTCAGGCCATTGTTGAATCGACTATTTTTGCTTCATTTTATTTCCGTTGAACTTTAAAATATTTTTTAATTATTTTTAATTGAGCTGCTTCCTTCGCCTCCGAGATGCAACAAATTAGCTACATTATAACGAACATCCTTATCGAATTAAGAATTCAAAAAATGAAGTAGTTTTAGAATAAAGATATTATAAACAAAACACAAAATACAAAAATGATAGAACCAGAGATCTCAAGTGTTTTATTTTTTGTTATATTTCTTGTGAACTTATTAAAGTCAAGTTTATTTTACTAATAATTTAAAGGCGCCTGTTTTATTCAGATTAGCGATTTTCAGGCAAAGGCAAATAATAGATTGAAATCCGAAGCGAGACTGAAATAGCAAAATGTGATACCCAAAATCTAATCAAAGCATTGTAATTTTCTTAGAAACTAGGAAACGTGTGCTGAATATAAGATAACAGAGGTCCTCCTAGTTGTAAGTTAATATTGAGCAATTTCTTAATTTTTGATATGAAGGCTTGTACGAAGATTGAGATGTTTGTATGGAGGAATGTCGTATATACTCATATATAAGCAGACTTTATCTATAATGCGACCGCAGTTTTTTTTGTTTGTTTTTTTCATGAATTTTGACACTTCCAGAAAGAGTACCTCTGTTTACTGCAACCGGTCACCGAAAATGCATGATTTTTAACACACTGATTATAAACTTGTAATATACTGGACTATATACAGTATAAATAATACTAGCGACAGAAAATGTGAGCTTCGATAGAGTTTCATGGAAAATCAGATAAAGTAATCATATTATTTTGAAGCTCAGAAAAATTACATTTGAAATTAAATTTCTGTGACACACACTACAGAAATAGTTTTAAGAGGCTGATTCTCATATGACATACTGATGGTCAGAGAGATATAATGAATAGACTACAATACGAGCTTGAGAAAATGGATTACAGGACATCAATGGGAAGGATATTCATTGAACAAATACGAATTAGAATTAATAATGATAGAAAGTTGTGAGAACCTGGCATGTATTAGCGAAGATACGAAATGAAACGAGGTATAAACTAAGCCATATTGAAATATCAAAAGATAATTCATGTCATCTGCAGATTAATAACACAAGTTATCCAAAAATTATTAAGTATATTTAAATCAAATGAACCTGAGGTGATACAATTCAATATAAAAACAGCAAAAGTTTTACTCCCGCAAATAAATACTTGTCAGAAAATAAAATCCTTACATCTGCTTTGATAAATTCCCTCAGCGGACGAAACACTTCGGCTCTGATAAATGTTTCTATTATTTTTATTCATGTTTCCTTTTACAGATGTATGCTAATATGGAATCGGAACTTTTTTCACGAACATACACACACACACATATATATATATATATATATATATATATATATATATATATATATATATATATATATATATATATATATATATATATATATATATATATATATATATATATATATAGATATGAGAGAGAAGGGCATGTGACGGCATTCAATCTATAAGTAGACAGTTCAAACCCACGTCAAACATGTCATCCTTTCGTGTATTCATTTTTCACCATGCCTTAGGCGACTACCATCGATTCTTGAAAGTCAACTCCATATGGCCCAGTTTCTTTTTCGTTTCTATAAAATATGTACTGCTGACATACATGTCTCGAACAGAAAATATTTCTGACCTCTCAAATAAGAAATTCTATACCTGGTTTTGCCGCCCTCACAGCATCATATGACCACATCGATACAGACTTCCTCATTCGTTCATTACAAGCCACCATCTTCCTCTGAATCCACAGAATACATCCATCTAATATAGGAGCTGAATGAATCTACATATTGCATGTCTGGTCAGGATCCTAATATTGAAACAAGCTCATCAGAATTAGGACACGAATAAATTAGTATCAGAGTCTCTTTAAGCTTTTTTTAAACTACCCCCTTTGCATTTACAAAAACAGTTGTGAAGAGACGGCACTGATTATTTCACCATTTCATGCCATATTTCAAACGAATATACCTATAAAAGCAACGACCCTGCTTCCCCTCCAGAGGCAGATTTAATGATGAAGAGAGTACCGTACTGATAAGGTATTCATAATTGGAATGAGAATCATTTTGAAAAAAAAAATTCTCTTCATCTAGAAAGTGCTTTGCAAATTATAAACTATGATCTGGAATTGAAATGAAATCATCGATGAGACATAGCCTCAATTCATCCTAAAACTTCAGGTTGCGGAATTAATAGAAATTAAAAAATTCAAATACATCCGTGTACGGAACAATTATAAAAAAAATTAATATCGGGTAAAAGAAAAAAAAAAAACAAATTGTAGTCGGCTCCAGACCTAGTTTCACCTAACAGCGGAAATTGCTACCAAACGAAAAAAAAAGTTACTAAAAAACAATTCTTGTTTTTCAATAGCCTCGTCACAAACCAAAAAACCCAAAAAATTATCGAAATTGACAAATGCATGCAAATACTTTCTCAGATCAATAATTAAAAGATGCGTTTAGCGAGTGACGCCTAATAGGCTTTGCAAAGATTATCCATATTTGAAGTTTGTGGAATGATGCTACAAAATCAGAAATAAAGAACTGTGTATATGATACACCTATATGTATTATATGCACCTATATGACTATAACTCATTTAAATACATATACATGTATTTTTTAATTTTATGTATGATTAAAGAAGAGAAAAATGACTGTTTTGGAGAGATATGATCAACACCACCTGAATCGACTGAGCCGAAGTCGAAAATAGATCACTGGAAACACCACAAAATAAAATAAATAATGCATCAGGTGTGGCTATAATTATCACACCTTTTATATATGCAGGATAACGCCAATATATATTACAGTAATTGTGTGAAATATAGTTTATATATATATATATATATATATATATATATATATATATTAATAACTTACTCGGGAAGTGCGAAAAACAAAACAGATAATACAATTTGTGAATGAAGAATATATTGGAACAAACCGATATCAAGGCAAAGATCAGTAAAAAAAAATGAATAAAGACACCGTGTGTCGGTCGAAAATAATCAATCATCACCGAAATGCCTAGTCAAATGAAAAGAAAAACACCGACAGAGAAAATTAAAATCATTAGTTCCATTTCATAATTCGCTGGAGGGGATATGGAATTAATTTTTTTAATTTAATTGCATAATAAAAATTAGGAAGCTTTCAGCTTCCATTTTTGAAACATGGTTAATACTGTTTAGTGAAAAACATATTTTAAATAAGTTAATTTATAATATTAATGCTCTGTAAATTTACATTGAGCACTATTTTGTAAAAATATAAATACCACTAAGAACACTGGATTATATATCTTACTGTTTCTTTATTTATATATATATATATATATATATATATATATATATATATATATATATATATATATTGTAAAACTAAATATATTGTATCAAAACTACAAATATATTTTTATGGTGTGATCTTCACAGCAAAAGAAGGACAAAAGCCCATGAAATCATATGTCTGCAAATCATTAATTTTTTTTTTTTTTTTTAGTTATTACATTTAAAGAAAGTTTACAGTTGATGTCGCAGTGTTTTTAAATAGTCAGGGTTACATTTGTCATTCGTGTACATTTTGGCTAGTCCTACTTTAATTTTTTTAACACGTGTCACATTGCTGAAACAGTAACTGACGCACTATGCATCGAGGAAGAACGGTATACGCCGGTATGCCTGATCATGAAAAATATGTTACAGGCTGAGGAGGACTAACCATGTATCAGGAAACCTCAAGTAGTCCTAGAATGCCATCCATCTCATACCATTGAGGAAAATTCAAGAGCAGCTCTTGTGTCAGTATAATTTGCAGTATGTTCGGTGTTTTTCGGCTTCGGATTACTCTTAACTAGAGATCATATGCAGATGGTGTTTTGCACAAACTGCCAAAATTTCTGTGTCAATCGGAATCCCCATATTACGATAAAAGGCTAGATTCCCTCATTAGTTTACGATCAATATATATTCAATATATATATATATATTCAATATATATATATATATATATATATATTATATATATATATATATATATATATATATATATATATATATATATATATATATATATATATATATATATATATATATATATATATATAAAACATGCACGATTGCATCTAGCATGAGAACTGACGAGCATCTAGCATCTAGCACAAAAAAACTGTCGCCTCTAGGTTTTGACTTCTATATTCACTTTTATATTTACACACGCTCGATCTCTGATATTGAGCACTTTATCCCATAAATATAGCACATCGTGTCTATATTTCTTCATATATATATATATATATATATATATATATATATATATAATGAAATTTTAAAAGTTAATTGCAACCATGTTTTATTTCGCGCGTGACCATTTTTTCTTTTTTTTATTTTACCGACTGTATACTATGGTAATTTTAGCTGAGCGCCGTCTGTGATAAAAAAGAGCACTATCAAGCAATTTATTTCGCCAGACATTTTGAAACGACATGCTGTACATCTTGGCATTCGCGCCGAAAGCTACAATACGAACATGTCAGAATGTTTTGGGTGTCATTCTGAGCCAGTGCAAAGGATTCAGAAAGCGTTAGATGAGTTAACGATGCTCACGAATGTGTTTGAAGTGATGGCAAATTTACGTATCCTTTCATCTTCCCACAGGGACTCAGGCTGAACACTGAGGCCAACGCCAGGTTGCTTGAAGTGTTACTGCTAACCTAGGCACATATGTTGGCTGCTTGATGACCCTATATCTGTCAATAGGACTCTGCAGCATGCCCACAAAAAAAGGAGAACCCAGTTATGGCTGCCAGACAATTTCTGCGACCACATCACTGCTTACATATGGCCACCTAACTCCCCAGACAGCAACTTCTTGATTGTTATGTGTGGGGCGCAGTTTGACAAGAGACCAACAAAACTCCTTATAACATGATAGATGTACTTAAGGCAAGTATTATGGCAAGAGTTACCAACTAAAACAAGGAGGCTGTCCAGAAGAGATGTTGGAGATTCCGAAGTCGCCTGGAGTCCGTGGTGGAAGGCAATGACAGTTTTCCTGAATGTATTTACTCTTTAGTATTTCAAAATATGTTTGTGTCATTTTGGTAATACTGTAAATATGCAGTGGAACGGGAACAGTCTAAACCTGCAGATAATACAAAGGTTTCAATTCTGAAGTCTTTGTAGGTTAACTGGATTTACATACAACAGATGCATGCCAAAGAACACAACTGCTGAAGAGTTGTAATATCATCAAAGATGAGAAAAATATTCCGCATGTAAGTCGTGTGAATCTAAAGTAGTATTTTGACATATATATTTTATATGTCTATATTTGTAATTGTTTCTTTAATGTTTTTTTTCTCCCTACACGTGTCACAATACCGAACGTTTTACACAGAAAGAAAACAATTAACCTAAATTTGTCTTTGGTTATCTGAAATACAGTCTATGTAGTCGATGTCACGCGGATTGAAATATTACAACATGCTATTTTCTCGTGATCGCTGTAGCAGGTATGATGTCAAAATAAACACGAGAGAACATCGGATGTCTTTGGAGATATTGGAAATGTTTAGATTTAATAATCATTATAACAACTAAACTAAAATATTATTGAAGTTAAACTTGTACTTGGACGTATGTGGAAATGAAGAAAATTTTATTTAAAATAGTTTTAATCAGCCGAAGCAAAATAATTATAGTGATTATAACATTTTTTTGTTTGTTTTCATACAATATGTTGTGTAAAATGAAATGTAATAAATTTTGCAGTCTCAATATTTGTGTCATTTCTTATAAATTAAAACAAATTTGAAAAATTACAAAATTCAAAATACACAAATAGAAGTAATTAGAAACTCCCGAAATATTAAAAAAAAACACAAATCACCAAAAATATAAAAAAAAAATATACGAATAAAACACCAACAAGCCTACTATTAGGCAGTCAGTGAAAGATACGTTCTTTCTCCTAATAAATAAATGTTGTCGAATCAGCTGCATAGATGAAGTGTCGAGATACCACACAATTGTCAGATTTTGTCTCTATAATCAAACTACCATATACTCAATCATTATAGGTTATCTTAATTGTTAATCCAGAATATTTGGTGTGCACAGCTATAGCTATACCTGAGTTTCATGATCATATAAAAAGAATAATTAAAACTAGCAAATTAACAGAAAACAGTTTATATAAACTGAAATCGCAACGTTTTGTATATTTAACAATAGTGGCATATTAATCTTTTCATGGTTATCGATAAAATAACATACACGTATATACCAACCATTTCAAATAGGCCTGAGGAAACAATGATACCCTAATGTTTCTGATTTGCACGGACTAATGTAATGTCTTAGTAAGAACACTGAATATTGATCTCGAATAAATGTATACACACCGGCACTCACTTTCATTACTTCAGATGATTCTGCACTCAGTTCAGTTCTCTCATGAATACGTATGATTAGCACTAGTAAATCTTACCATAATGTCACTCATTTCGACCTCACGTTCCGTATATACAAAATTCCTTTCGCTGATGGGGTAAACCCAGTTTAAAAAATGTTTATATATATATATATATATATATATATATATATATATATATATATGTGTGTGTGTGTGTGTGTGTGTGTGTGTGTGTGTGTGCTGCGTGTGTGTGTGCGTGTCTGTGTGTGCGCGTGACTGCGCTCGTCCGTGTGTGGATTTCGGCAGCAATCCTTCATTTATACAAGTTTTATTAAAGACGCGATTAAAATTTTCATTAACTTTTCTTGCAGTCGCCAAAATATTTTTCTTCTTGGCAATGTGTGTAAAAACTGTCCAAATATCCTGTACATTCGAGTGACTTCGGTAGTTCTATTAGCTATTATCAAGTATTTTTTTTTTAAACGAATATGTAGATTATTTTTTTGTCTGTGTATTTAGAGTAATGAAGAATTTGTAATATTCCCAACACATTCAGCACATTCTCGTCGTGTTCATAGCTGATATTATTGTGACATTATTTGTCGTTGCCGCGGTAAAACGGAAGAAATTTTGTTAAAGCATAAGAAAGTGTTATATGCTGAGAGGCATTGAAAATAGAAGGGTTAATAGCAAAAACCCGTTTGAAGATTTGAAGATATAATTCAAACATAAATGACATGAATTGTATGTCGAGTAGTTTGAACAATGAAAAACTTACACAGGTTTAAGGGGAAATGTTGATTGACACACAGCTTCAAATGCAAGCTGAAAAGAAAACTTAATTTTCTTAATCAACGAATTTGGAGTTGATTCTCCTGGTTGAATGTTGATTCGAGACAGAAATGTGCTGGATAACACACCAAAGCTGACTGAGGAGTTTTAGTGAGAGGTAATTCGAGATTGGCAGAATAGAATTCCCCAAAATTATGTTCATAAATACGAATGCGCGAAGTGAATTCGCTAAAAGAGAAAAGAGAGATGGATCGGAGCAGAAGAGACAGAGGCAGCCGAGAGAATAGACGCCCACGTGATTATCTGCCGACGATAGCTTCCGACTTCAGCTTTGTTCCAAACTCTACCAACAACAGCAAACCAGATTTTTCTAGGTCGACGATATTATCTCTTCCGATTTAGATGCGGGCTGGGCTGATAAATTATTGCATGTGAAGTTTGATAAAAGAATCACCGTACGGAGGACTGATATAAAAACAGTAATTACTTTTGTTCAATTTTATATGAGTGTTATTTTTTTCTCTGTATGTCATCGCCTGCTTGTACCAGCCTAACACCAATATACCTGCAACGATTTGCTGTTGGCCTCCTTATGATCAAACTTAAATCACAACGTGGGATAAGGCTGGTCTGAGATGGAAACCATCTTCATCGATCAGCCGCGATGTTGGAAGTCTTCGACGACCGACTTAGTGTTGCACGATTACATTACTGAACGTTGGATTTTTCTTTTTATTCTTAATGCTATACGTTTCTAGCGAATTATTACAAATGGATGAGCCTATTATGGTCGTATTTTTCACAAGTAAGTTGCGGACGAATTTGGTAGGTTTTTGCGTATGTTTAAACGGCTCCTAATTGAGTTATGGTCCAAGACGACTTTACATTCACTTACACGCAAATAGCAGTGGTAAAGATAAGAATCCCATTTTTTCTCATCCAGATATGATCTAAAGTAAAAGCCAGAAGAGATCTTTTGTCATGGTTGGCAACCAGTCTTCACTGGTACAATTCTGTAGGTGTGTGGTATGCGAAAGACTTACTCAGATGTTCATTGTTTAATATATTTACCATAAAATTGATTCATTTGTATGTATGTATTCGTGCAATTTGAAGGTTTTTCATGTCATATGAAAACAATTTGAGAAACGCACTAAATAGTTTCTCATTTCTCTAAAATTATTTGCATTACTCAAGATTAATCAAATTTAATTTGCTTTTTTTACTTACATATCTTTTTAAATACATTATGAAGTATTATAAATTTTTCCGTAAATTCTATGTTGAATATAGTTAATAATTTTGATTTTTGCAGAGGTCTACTTTCAAGAATATACCAATTGTTTTCTCGTAGAACTAGAGCAGATTGTAACAAGTTAAATTTATCGGGAACCTAGTGAGAATTGATTAAATACATAAGCTATAATCCTCATGTACATAGGTTTTAGCTAGTCTGCTAGACACTATAAAATACAGGTAGCGTTAGCGTCAACGGCTCTAATACAATAAATGTGTGGCAATCAATGTCGATGGAAAACAATATTGGTTTTGGTTTAGTTATAAGAGCCCTCACGTATATTATAAAGTTCCTAACCATCAACCAGTAAAAGAAAAGTCCTATCAAATAAAACTTCAGCATTCTCAGTCCTTCTATAATAGCGTAATGAGTTTACACTTATTAAATAAATATTATTAAGGTTGAAACCAGGTTTTACAATCTCGTATTTCAGTGAAATCAATGTGATGCTGTCAAATTATTTAAATGTTGATCAAAATTATTTAAATGTTGATCAATATCTCTTTCTATCTGTATTTTGAGTTATACATTAAGTTATATATCGTTAATATATTTTTACAATGTCCGTCACTAGTGTAAAAAATGGATATCTTATTTGAAACAATCCAATTATTTTAAATGCTGTATATGAACTTTTATGACTGCGTGTGGAAATTTACTAGAATAATGATCATATTTCAGACATTGCTTAAAAAGGAAACACTCATTTTTTTTTTGAATGAACATTTCAAATAAACATTGTGTTATCTGTCAAATGTTTCAGTTAGGTTGGCTAATTAAATTTTGTTTCAAAATGAATGTAATTTTTTGGGTTCTTAATATTAAAATCTAAAAGATTAAGTAAAAATTAAATACCCATTCAGGAAAGCATATTCCATTGTCATTCAGATACGATTCAGAATGCACAAATATGACTTCAAAATATTTAAACGTCAGTGAGATTTTATTTGTCATTTTATCTCTTAATTTGGGTTTCTTTTATATTTGTCTAACGTTAGCTAAATCCTTTTCTGAATAAGATGCATTCTAAATTTTTAATCCCAGCCTCTTTATTAAATATTTCACATTTTCTAATCTCCATGTGGAAAAATATAGGATCATTTAACTTCATTATGGCAGCTCGTTTGCATATGATTCATTATAATTCATACCCAAAATGTTCATTCATTTTAATGGTAGACTAAAATATATATTACTACATATAATGATTCTGGTGAATTTATTTAATATCATTTTGGGTTAAATAAGAATGTATGAGCAAAATATTAATTCTGTGTCAAGTATTAAAGCTTTACGGATTAAAGCAAGATTTTTATTTTTATTTTAATTGTTTGTTCGGTTCTTAAACAACATTCCCAAGTGTTAGGCTATGTATTCAGACTGGACTCATTTCCTCTGAAGCAGGAAGTTTATTCTAATCCTACTAATGTAGCAGATTATTTTCTGACATCACATTTCTTTTTTTTCCCTGTGGATATTAATTAACAAATGTGTTGGTTATATTCTTGCAAACTCTCGCTAAAATAGTGATACCAATATTCTATTGACGGCTTCCCGTGTTCTTTTTTCTTTTGGCAGATGCGATGCGGTACATAATATATAATAATTATTTAAATCTACTTTTTAAGTTTTTGTTATAATTAGAAACATTTGTTAGTAATTACTTTTAACGATATATTTCATTAGAATCCATGTTTTTCTTAACTCAATGACCCTATTTTCATCAATTACAAATGCCTTTTTAATATTCATGGTTGTTTGAATATTTAAACTTATAAATTATACTGAAAATTTATTTCTGATTCACGAAAAAAGGCAAAAGAAAATTATTGAAGGATTATGAGCTCAACAAATGAACCAAGGGAACGCAACGTGTGTGATTTTGATTGGTTCCTGTATTTTTCATGGCTTTTTAAGCCTTTCTAGAATTTATAACGCAGGATCATATTTTGGTGTGTAAAAATGTTACAAAACATTGTGACTAAAATTGCAAAATTTATTTTGTCAGTGAAATGAACTCAACAAAAATAGATCTTATTCCTGAGCATTTAACTCATTTTGGTAAAAATATAGGAAAACACACATATTATATTTTTATGTGTGTATGTATGTGTGTTAATGCATGTGTGTATTTTTATGCATGTATGTTTGTATTTATGTATGTTTGTGTGTATTTGTAAGTAAAAAAATGTATGCATTCTTGAGTAGAATACATTTTAGTAACAGTATATTTTTCATTCTTGATTCCCATAAAATATTTCTTCCAGCTTGATTGGCTGAAAATATTTTTCATACTTTATTGGCATAAAATATTTCTTCATACTTGATTCACTGAAAATATGTTTCATTCTTGATTGGTATAAACATTTCTTCATACTTGATTGGCTGAAATTAACCGATAAAAGATATATATTTGATATGACTGATATAAAATGATAGTGGGATAAACAAAAATCGGTTATATCAAAAGAAATAAATGTCAGGTAATATTCTTCTAACAGGAAATTAGATATTTTCTTAGGAGAACTTAAATTTTATTATCTCAATATGTTCCTCCTAGTTTCATTCCCATCCCATATTAGCGATTATAGTTTTGTTAATAGTTTTCAAGTCATACGTTTTTATTACTTGTAAAATTGAAAAAACTCTTGATTCATGATTTTGGGATCTGGTAAATAGCATTTGATGAAGGAGACTATTTGTGACATTAAGAATTCATTTTCTTGCAGTCATTCTTAATCATTCATGTAAAAAAAAGAAAAAAAAAGTTTCCATATAAATGAAAATTTAAATATTTCTGAAGAGTTTTGAAGCCAAACCTAACATACATATCAGAATCTAGATTTAATGAGGTTCTTCATGCATTTATTTATATTTTAGATAGCTTCAAATTTACTTACGCGCAAATACCTGTAGGAAAGAAAAGAATCCTTCTTTTTTCACCAAGACTATTGTGTTAGGAAGCATTTTTTATCATCCAAACACGGTCATCATATTCTGACCGTTTTCATAGTTATTTTGAGTATTTGCCTTTTCTTTTTTTTTTGTTTTATTAATAATGTTTCCATTAGATTTAGTCGTTTATTATATATGGATGAGGCTATTATGTTCGTACGTTGCTAGCGGAGATTGTGAGATATCCGTTTGGGTTTAAACGGCTAGTAATTGAGCGATTGTCCGAGTCCAGAGTGCATTTATTTAAGCGCAAATACCATAAAGGAATCCTTTTTCTTTCTCATCGTCAGCGACGGGTTAATTGTATGACAGACGGGGTATCTTTACCCTTGGCTGGCAACCATTCTCCTCTACTATAATACAAAAGATATTTGCCGGAAATCGGGCTGTTCACAGCAGTAAAAGCTGAAATGTTAAACCAACAAGGGAGTCATATATATAAGTGGACATTTAAGTCAACACCCAGCGGCGACAGTTTGTTTCATTGTCATGACATGATTGCGTTTAAACTTGAAGCAAACATTCGGCGCTTTGTGTTGACTTCAATGTCCACTTTTATATTTACATACGCTCTACATAATATAAGAGTGTACATCTAATGACCTTTATTTAACTAGTTCTTAGTTTTATGTGTTAGCTTTGAAGCATGATGTAGTGGGAGACAAATGTACCCCGAGCGCAACCTATCCCATATTTATAATAGAAAGAGTTATTTCTGAAAAACTTATATATTATAAACGCTCAGTTCAATTGATGATGGAGAAAGTGAGCATACTTCGCATTATTCAATATTGACTAAAAAAACAGTCTTTTGTCCCCAAACCTCTCCTGAATGGACATATCTTAACCCGACAATTCAACAGTCAGTCCTGACTTGCATTTTCAAATTGCACAAACAGTATTAATTCCTTCGCGTGTCATTTCATTCATCAAACGACCATCGATTGATCACCACAACGACGATTTAAAGCGAAGAAAAAAGTGATTCCGATGACGATTTCCACTTTACTTTTACCCGTATATTCGTCTTTGCAATTGCAAGTTTGGCTGACTCCAAGACATACACAATTATATATATATATATATAATGTTATATTATCGTTTTAAGCATACTCATATATATATATATATATATATATATATATATATATATATATATATATATAAAATGTAATATTATCGTTTTAAGCAATATATATATATATATATATATAAAATGTAATATTATCGTTTTAAGCATATCATATATATATATATATATAAAATGTAATATTATCGTTTTAAGCATACTATATATATATATATATATATATATATATATATAAAATGTAATATTATCGTTTTAAGCCAGTTCTATATATATATATATATATATATATATATATATATATATATATATATATATATTTCATCTTAAAATTAACTTGTTATTCTTCATTGAAATGGAAATTACTGTTTCATTATTCATTGTTGGTGTATCTAACAATGATATAATTCTATATTCTAATCTGATTTCAAACTCAGTACCATTGTATACTTCCTAGTTCTATATGTCTGCTGCTTTATTCGGTAAATTTCTCTGACCATTGAACTGTTTATTCAATCCACAGGAACAGTTTTTTTTGCATTCATTTTTCCATCCTCATGATGCATTTCTTATTTAATAATCATCAGCCTTTTTCACCAGTATCTTATCTCTGTGCTTTGTAGCATTTGAGCTCCACCAGACAGCGTAATATGACTAACGACGACCAGAAAACCTAATGTATTTTACCTACACTTTTTGTAGGACATTTGATAATGCTAGATAATGCGAGTAGACATTTTGTGAGATAACTGTGTATAGTTTAATAGCACCAGTATGATATTTATTAGAATCTCTCAATTATAAATCCTTGAATATTACAGGAAAAAATATATTTCTACTTAATGGGAAGAAGATACCACCAAGACAAGCCTAATAGAAAAAAAGCTCATATATACCGTTTGATAATTCTTTCTAATAAATTTCTGAGGTAAGCATTTAGAAAAAAAATAATTCCAAAGGTCATTGATCATTAATGCGTTCTTTCATGTCCCACAAACCAAGAGTTTTGTTTTCAACTTTGCTGTAATTTGGATTCTCTATGAATCTGGCCCAATGATTGCATGCAGGCTGGAATGCCCCCATGTGTCTACTACAAGATTCTATATCGTAAAGTTAGTAGTAGCATTTACGGTGAGCTACGGCTGCAAAACAGTCACGTGTGATGCAAGGCTGGTTATTTGGTTTTTATTGTTATGAGTGAGATTGGATGCATTTGTCTATGTAGGTGAGGATCCATTCAGAGTGATGCTGTTCTGGTAGTTCTATTCTTTAAGAAAACTAACAGATGGACTTCCTCAATATAGGATCTGAAGCTTTCTTCATCACTTTTGGCATACTGAAAGATTGCCCTATGAATTGATAAGTCATGGGGATGGATTCTGTTTGGCATAATGTTTCATACTGATCAGAGCGTGGTGAGATATGTTAAAGTAAATCAGAAGTTCATAGTAGTCTTTTTTTCAAACAAAGCTCCAGGAGGATTGCTTGATGTTCCTCTGTATCAGGAATGCGAGTGGAAGTATCAATTATATTAGAAGTTATGTCAGCATCTTCCTCCTCCGCAGATTCTGTTTGAGAAGACTAACCTTCTTTGTATTAAACATCGAAGTCACAGCCAAATAAGAATGCTAGGCGAGTGATTATCAGAGATGTTATAAGCAATTATTTCAGTTATCTTGTCTAATATTACAATCCAATCGTCACTTGCATGCTTGGTCACTATAGACCAAATGAAATACTACTTCCGTCTCTACCAGAGAGATACGTCTAATTGCAATAGACGTCTCTTCGTTTTTGATCGTAGCAAATACAATATTTTCCACAAAGAAGAGAACATACTGTTGAATAAAACAACGTATAGCATCACGCAAGTCCGGTTCTAGAGATCATTGGCGGGTTTGCATGATTCTGCTGAACAACAGCAAATCCTCAGACACTTCTCTGTTTAATCACTTCGAATTCCTGTCATCTGGGGCAGATAAGGTTGAATGCTTTGCACGAAAATTCTCTTCCAAAGCAACACTCGACTCCGTCACTGGCCTCAGGCATCATTTGTAAATTAGACTCCACTAAGGTAAGTGGAGGTGACGCGATCTCAGCCATCTTCCTAAAAAATATGTGCTCCAGAGCTGGCTGCAGTCTTCTCCAAACACAACAAACATCGGCTCGCTGCTTCCTGCTTTCCTGCTTTATTGATGTCCTCGTCTGTAGTTCCGTTTTTTAATAATTCTGGAGAACATTATGACCCGTATATATATCGCCCTATTAATCTCCTACCGCTTTTCAGCAAAGTATTTGAAGCTGTAACAAATTTGCAAGAAGAATATTGTGCATGAAATTAATTGTTCTTTGGAAAATTACGTGTAACTTCGCTCGTGCGGGTAAAACTAAAAAAGCAGATATTTATGTATTAAAAAATTCCAACTCGAATTGATTGGCTAGAATTATTTGAACTAAGGAATTGGCCGATTAATTCATTCTGCGGAAAAATTAATATTCGTCAGAAAAATAGATTACAGCTAAAGAAACTCTGAGTATACTAAAAAAATAAATTCAAGACTATTTTCTCAAAGGCATTTTTCAAAATCATAGTAAATGTTATACAAGTTTTTTTGTTTTTTTTAATCTAATCGAAATATACCTTTTGCTGCGTTGGATTTATTAACTTGATACTTTGAAAATCGCGGAGTTATACAGAATGGCCTATGCCAGCGTTTTATATTAAAAAGAAAAATAATAAGATTCATTTATGCGAAGATTTATCGACTTGGTTGAATGACTGCCTCCTTCCACATGTATATCGCTTACCAACTCCAAAGGATATATTTATCAAAGTAAATTGTGGTACTTTTTTTGCAAACAATTGTCCTGTGTGAGGCATATATTCAAGTCGAAGAAATTTTAGCTATTAATACACATAAAAGACTGTGAGTTTCGAAGATTACCCTTCAGTTTAAAAGTATCTCCAGGTATTTTCCAGCAAATAATAGATACGATGTTGGCTGGACTATAGCTGCTGTCGCGTAAATAGATTATGTAATTATCAAGAACGGTACCAAAACTGATTCATCAAGTATTTCAGAGAATGAATAATTACGGATCAAAGTCTGTGAACAAAAATATCAGTTCTTTATAGATAAGTTTAAATAATCAACGAAAAAGTAAGAAGACAAGGTCCCGCTCTTGAATTTGCAATTAAAAACATACCGCCCCCGACAAATTTGGTGACCATACCATGATTTCTTGGATTAGCAAATTATTATAATATTTATGTGCCAGATATGTACAAATTGTGAGTACGTCTGAATAATTTTCTTAAGAAGATTACGAAATGTTATTATTCGGTGGAGTATGAAAATCGAATTAAAAATCTACTAACTTCAGATTTATCGCTGACACATTACGACCCGTAGCAACAGATAATAGTAGCGTCAGACGCGAGAGAAATCGGCATAAGAGCAGTAATAGTCGTAATATCGAAGAATGTGAAACTAGTCGCCCAGGCCTGAAGAAATTTGACAAATACGGAAAAATACTACTGTCGCTTGCTGTAATTATTTTTTAAAGAAATTTCGCAGGCTGATATACTTTCTTTTTATGTGTCATGTCCTTTCAGGACGTAATCGATCATGGATCTTCACCTCTCTCTACCCTTGCAGATTTTAACAATTTCCTTCTCTCTGCTTCCTCCTCCAGACCACGTTCTGTCATCCACTTGCGTAAGCTAGTCAGGTATATCAGGCGTTGTTTTCCCTTGCCCCATTTCCCTCATTTCGACTCGTGAGTATCAGATTCTCCATACCCTCCTTCCTCATTATGTGTCCCAGAAACTTCAGCTGCCTCTTCCTGATGTTAAGTATAAGACTCCTCTTTGTTTGTAACCTCTCTAAGATCTAATTGTTACTCACACGCTCGGTCTAAGCTATCCTCCTGTAGAACCACATCACTGTCGCCTGGTGTCTCTTTTTCATCTTTGAGGAAATCATTCCACATTCGCTGCCGTAAAGAAGGACACATATCACGTAGCAGCCCAGTATTCTTTTCTTTGTTAGCAAAGAAATACTCCAATCTCGCAATACTCTGTGCATCAGGAAGAAAATACCTACTGCAAACTGATCATCATCCGTTATTAATTATATTCGGTTCTAACAAAGGGTTACAACGCAGACTGCAAACAGAATACAGAGTTGGGCTACGATTTTATTGAACGATAATTTTAAGGTAGAATTTTTGTCGTCAGAAAATTGGGACGCACACATAGCTTATCCAGATAGATATCGAAATCTAAAGAAGATTTTGAATATACTGTGATTGCTTCGATGGAATCCGAAAGCGAATTTAAATCTGTGTGAGTATCACTATTAAAGAATTGATGGTCACGATAAACGATATTAAAATTCAGTCTAAAAAGGATTTAATAAAAAAAACAAACAAAAAAAATCTATGAGTGACGTTAAGTCGAAATGAAGTAAAATTAAAATTAAACCAGTTGATTATAACACAGCATTTTTTTTTATTTCTGATGGAGTATTTGTGTACCTGAAGACAGTAGGAATTCCGCTGTAACTACAGAAAAGGATTTTGAAAAATTCCACGAAGGACCTCTGGGAATAGTGAGGATAAAGTCCCTGGTGAGAACTAAGTTTATTGGTCAAATTTGGAAAAATATATTTAAAAGAAAGTAAAACAATGTAATGGTTGTAATTCAGCAACAAAATCCCCACCTATAAATTATCAGGTATTGATAAACCGTGGGCAAGATGCTATATGGTCTACGCTGGATCACTAAACTAGATATTGAAGTGTGAATGATCTACTACTGCAAAAACGGTTAAATTCTTACGTGTATTATTTGTAACGTTTGTAGAAATTGATTGTGTGCGATCTGATAATATAACCCAGTTTACTTCTATTGAGTTTTAGAATTTCTGCCAAAATACGCATTTGAGCATTTGGCAATTATTCATCATTCAAGGTCGATTCGTCAAGTTGAGCGGTTTGTTGATACCTTCAAAAGGGTATTAAGTAAAGATAAATGCTTAGAAACTGAAGAAACGAAACTACAAAGGCAAACCTCACCTAGAAAATCTCACTTGCAAGATTATCTTCGCTAGTAAAGTTAGGTTAGTGGCAGAGAATAAAAGAAATTTCGACAATTTGAAACGAACAGATCGGCGGTGAAGTTTTCTTTAACAGATTTAAGATCGAAGAAGAAAATTGTCAGAAAGGAAAAAATATTTCCCGCCTTGGTAATATGATGTACATTGTCAAAGTGGTCAATTTCATTATAAAAGTCATATAAATCAATTGAGACCTAAACGTGCAAGTTTGAAGAAAAGTCTTCGAATTTACTGAAAAAAAGAAAGAAAAACTCTTGTTTATCCGAGAGTTTCTGGTTGAAGATTATAATTTTTTGAACGACTCTCGTAAACTGAATAATGTAATGTTAATGGTTTAGTTCACAAATAAACTACATTCTATGTTTCTATTCTGATTTTCTTTAATTCATAAGTTTTGTAAAGGATTTCCCCAACTTTCACCCCATTCCAATATTCTCCTTCTTGTGCTATTATAAATATTTCAAGCAGGGTAAAATAAATAATTTACATACTGGAAGGATACATTTAAATTTACATTTTTTATGTTTTCTCATAGAAGATGATTATATGTTAAACGATTATTTTATTTTCGAATTCATGTAATGTCCGATTTATTGATTCCTACGGCAGTCGCATTATGGAGACGATTGGGCATGTCTGCGATTTTATTTGACATTAACAATATGGAGAAGAAATGTGTCCCACTATTTGATTCATAAATACAACCGGTGTGATCATTGGTTATATAAATATATAGGGAAAATTAATCAATTTTTAAATTGGAAAACACATCCTAAGTATGTGTAAAACCAGAAATATACAGAGCGAAGATATGAAATATTTTGACATATATATATATATATATATATATATATATATATATATATATATATATATATATATAACAAATAAAACGTTTTCACACGAAAATAATGATAAACAAAAACGTTAATAATCCATTTAGCAATTCACTGATGGAGAGGTAAGGGATTTTGACCTTGTGAAAGTAGATCTCCTTTCAAACTACTTGAGTAATATGTCTGGTTTCTTCACAGCAAATCTCTGTTAAACAAAACAGTAAAATAATATCATTCTTAAATTAACTAGAAGCAAATGATATTTAATACAAACCATGACACATGCAATTTATTTGGAATTATATAATTCCAAATAAATTACACCCTTTGTAAATAAAGTACAATAGGATTTAAACCTACTGATAACCTAGAGAATACTGCAAGTGAAATCGTTCTTTAGGCAAATGCAGACAAAATCTTCAGGTCTTGTAGTCAAGAATGCATCATATATTTGCTGTCTGGCAGGCTCTTAAAAAGTATCAAAAAGTTAATCTATCTTACGACAAGAATATCTTCATGCAAAATGATGGAGTATTTCTATTACCGAAGCTTGTACTGGAATAGATAAAGTTTCACTTGTATTAAAATATGCTATACAGGATAAAATGACAAGATACTTCACGCAGCAAATAGCATCTATTTATTTCGATAACACTACATGGACAATAACACACAATTGTATTAGAAGCTAAATTAATTAATTGACACATGTTTAATTGAATCTACCTGAGAAAAATTGACGTCACGAATAAGCATTTCTCTGAACATCTACTTCCCGTCTATCAGGTAATTCGGGAGAGTAAAAACAATATATTCTCGGCAATGAGGGAGAACAAGGATGGGTTAATGACTTTGCAGAAGACTTTAGGGCAATATTCGTGAGGATCTGTGTAACTTGAATGCCCTGATGGTGAACTTTACAAAAATGAACAACAAATGCATCGAGTTGTTCATAATTACAGAAAAATATATTCCTAAATGCATCTGCATGTTTTATCGTTAATAATAGAAAAGTACACTAGGATATTTGAATATTCGGAATTGATTCATATAGGAGCACCTGTTCGCCATTTATGAAACCTACCAAGAGAAGGATTTCCTTAAAATATTAATGATTTCAAATTTGGAAGAATATTTCTAAGAGTTTCAGTCAAAGAACTTTTAAGCATCCGTCTTATTAACATTTAATAATTAATCACATATCCCAGAATAAAGCGATAATAAAACGAGTAAAATGCGAACATATTGCGATATATAATCATTGAAGCCAAATCGACAGCCCTTGTAATTACCGCAGGATTAGACTCGATGAAACAGGATGAAGCTTAAATACCTCCCAAATACTGGTAAAGCATTAATCCTTTCTTTATCTAGTTGTTTTACCATTATGTAGGGAGGTATTTCTACTGCAGACTGTATTACAATCCAAGTATAAAAATCGATTAAAACTATAAAGCACTTCACATCAACAAAGGCCGGCCATCATAAAAATAATCTGTTCATATGATATGAGAATCCACATTCACTTCCGCATGCATAAATGGTACATCGGTCACCCCATGATTTCTAAATATTGGAAATATTCAATAATACTCGAAATCTGTAAAGAACATTGCGCAAAAAATGAATCGGTTTCTTCTACGGCATGAAATGACTTATTCGACGCTAGACGAAACCAGGAAGAAATGCTTAATTCATTCCTTTTTTGTTTTGTTTCATAAAAATATGATGAAATAAAAGATTGGTGCATAAATATAATGTTTATGTTATTTTATTCAAATTTACTTTCATTCTAAACTAAATATAATAAGAGAGAATAAAAAAGAATATTATTAGGCAATAATTACTGTTAATCTCGACATCCTTGATTCTCGGAAAACAAGAATATTTAACAGTTTAAAAATATATACAATGGTGCAAACATGTTATATATTTTTGTTTATTATTTTTGCTAATTAATGACATTGACTTGAACAGATTTGCAAAAAGTGGAATGCTGTTCCAGTCTGAGACTATGACATCTTTTGCTTCTGTCTTACTGGATATTACACGTTTTTCAAATTTATGTTTACGTGTATTCAATTGAATCATTAGATTTAAAGGTTTATCTATTTTGAGTATTTTATCATTTGTTTTTTTTTGAAAGCAAATATGATGCATCTTATTTTAACATAATCATCATAAATCATGATTCCGTCGATGAAATTATCTTTCCAATGGAATTTGAAATAAAAACAATCACAGATCATGAAATTCCGAATAAAACGCTACCCAGATGAAATTATTTTTAATTCACTAAAATCAAGACAACAAATAAATCCGACTTTTTTAAATTTACTGGAATTCCGGTGTGCAATTGAGTAACCCCTCATCTGAGGTTTTGCTCCGGTTTCTTCATACTTAGACCATTTGGCCAATTGCGAGTTGGTGTGAGGATGAGAAAAACCAAACTTGGTGTAGATGGAAGTTCATCCGCCTTTTAACAGCTCTTACTCCACCGTTTTTTTTTGTTTTTTTTTTGTGCTGTTGAGTTTCCAAACTTGGTGTAGATAGTTCATCCTCACTAGAACAGTGTCTGGTAGCTGAACTGTTTTGGCCGCCTACCACTCAGGTTTTTACTTGAACTCGATACGTGACACCCAAGCTGTCCTGATAATAACTCACATCCGGGGGTGGGGATAAGAGTTGTATACCTACATTTCCCAATGCAAGTAAATCAAATAAAAAACAGACTGGAACTGCAGTTCGAACACAGCTCTCAGATTACTCAATCCGAGCAGCTATCCAGTAACCTACTCTGCATCTGATTTTGTAAAGAATTAAATGTACAGCACATTAAATTTTGTAACGATATTAATAATTACAAATATTTATTAATATACAATCACCTTAAATGTCACAAGCGAATCATATGTAAAATCGTAATGGATTTCTGTTTATCTTTATTCAGGTTTTTTTTTTTTCATTGTGGTTCCTCTTTTAGAGATTGAACTAAAGAATAAAATGTGATAAATATGAAAAGAGACAAAATTCGAAACCTATACCAATGTAGGGATGAAGTTATTGTTATGTATGACAATCATATAAGATAATAAAAAAAACATCAGAAATAAATACAAGTAAAGGTAAAATGATTAATTGACGTGTCAAAAGGATTATCCTGATGCAGGTAGGTGACATGCTAAGTAGAAATCTCGAACGATGTTAAGTAAAGACGCAAAAGAAAATGAAAAAAAAGCGTACACAAACAAAGACAAAGAAGGAAACGACAGAGAAAGAAATACTGAAATATCAGTGCTGAAATATATTGAAAGAATTTCCGCAGGAAATACAAGAAGTAGATGCAATCGATACACAGAAAATATATGGAAAGAGAGAAACCCTAATAAGACAAAATACACTGTTAAAGGAATGAATGCTTTTTAGCTTTCAGACCATATGAAATAATTTACATGCAGTCTTCAACACGTAGCGAATTCCTTAAAGTCTTAGAAATAGACTGTATGTATGAAAGCCGACGGAGAATCTAACATAATATTGAAAAGTAAATCTGTGAAAATATGCAACGTGTCTTTCAGCAGGTAACTGTATAAAATGCATAGATGGAACACCTACTGAAAGAAAGTGAAAATGGTCCATTTGTTGTATTCAAGCGTCAAGATTCAACTTATGAATGAATTGCCTCGGGTTACCGAAAGGTTATCCAAACAGTACCACCTGGAGCTCAAGAGAACAATAACCCCAGAATGACATTTGACGCACCGTAGGAAGTTCAGTTTTAGTCTCCCATATTTTAATATTATTATTATTATTATTATTATTATTATTATTATTATGCAAATGCTCTTTAATCCCTGAACTCCCGCATCACATAATGAGAAACGACATGGGGAAAATGTGGTTATCATCCAGGAAAATGAACAAGCCTACCACATATAAGAAAGATTTTATTCTGTCCATCATTGAAACCGTTTATTACATTTTTCCTTCTTGTACTTCACATGCAGGCGCGTAAAATCAAACACAATATATATATATATATATATATATATATATATATATATATATATATATATATATATACTGCTTTTCAAATTATTAAGGTGGTAACATGGCTATGCAGCTACTCTGTAAAAAAAATGTAAGGTTCTAGAAAAAGAAACAAAAGATACATCATTTACCTAATTTACTTAAATTATTAGTGTGTCAAATTATTAGGTTGGTGCAAAAATAATGACGTAATGATGTCGTTTTTTGACGTTAAAAAATACATCAAAAAACGACATTATTTCGTCATTATTTTTACACCAACCTAATATTACCCAGGTGTAATAAAACACCTGTAAAGGAAAGAAAAATAACACTTTAATTATTATGTTTGTACGTGAAAAGGAATGACTAGATGGAAGACAATTGTTTCGGCTTAATATCTGAATTTCTAATCAAAAAAGAAAAGAAATTTGAAAATATATTGAATGTACATTAATTTCGTAATCTACAACCGTACATTTACACCCTGAATGTTACAATAGATTCCCTTTCCTAAATTTCTTCTATTAATATAATATATAATAATTAAAAATATGAACAATAAATATAACAACAAGAAAAAGTTATGTGAATATTGCAAAAATTCAAATTTGAAGGCTAGTCATTTCTATCTTTTAAAAATTTTAAATATGACATTTCACTCATACGTAGGTACAGACTTAATTTCGAAAATACTATCTAATTGTAAAAGAATAAAACTAAAAAAAATACTAGTGATGTCTCTCCAATTTAACAAAAATTTATTTATGCAATTCCTTTAAATTAAAATCTTAAAAATTTGGTATTAACATTTGCCATGATGATAGTGAAAATAAAAAAGATTATTCCACGGAATAAATACTACGTGACCAATAAATACCTCCCATAGATACATACCACATAATGGTATATGATTAATTCGATGAAGATATCATTTCCACTAAAGTCTTACCATTGTATGTGGGAGGTATTTCTGCCTCACACTCTAGATATGGATAAACGCAGACAAGATTAAATAATGGGACATCTTTTATTTTAACTCTTATAACTGAAGCGTAATTGTTATTATTATTGTAAAATGTTAGTAAAATATCACCGAACGAATCAGGAAAATATAATATCTTCTTGATTTTGACTCATACATCGTTGGTGTGAAATGAAGTTAATTCTAAAACAAAATACATTATTTTACTCTGTTCTCTATTTCAATCTTTCGTGTTGATGAAAACTGAATTATATTGTTAGATTTGTTTATATATCTAAGGTGAATATACGCTTAAACATTTTTCGTGCTTCAGAGTAGAAAAAGACACTATTTCTTTAGGATTATTCACAAATTACGATATTTACAATAATGACATATTCTTCGATAAACATTCTATGAAATTATATGCAACAATTGCTCATGTACTGTTTGATCTCTGACTGTGTATCTGTAATTTTAAAATAAACATCATGTTATCAGAATATTTTCACAAAAGCAAATGGAAATTATACCTTAAACACATGAACATAGTTATATCCATAAGTATTAGCTTTGAAATTCACTGAACAATGTCTCATGCAATTATTTACATGAAAGAATTCAAAAGACAATCGGTGAAAGGAGACAACATATTTCAATATATAAGTGCATGTTTTTTCAATAAGTACTGTTGCGTTTGCAACAATATTTCATATTTAATGTTTCAAAGGAAAGTTTTATATTTGCAGAAAAAAAAAGTAAGCATAGATTTTTCATTAATTTATTGGATATAATATTCCTAGATGAATTCTTCCGTATCAGTCTATTTTCCCTTAACAACAATTAAAGATATTACATATTAAATCTCTAATGGTTACATTATTTAATTGCAATATTAGGGCATCAACATAACGTTTGATAAAATTCCGATTCTAGTGATAAAAATATACTTTTTATGTAGATACATTTTTTATAATGAGTCCATTTAAAACAAAATCAGTAAAAGAGTATTTACTAATATAACAAAATAGATTAAATGCATTTAAGCTTGGTTTTCGAAATATATTTTAAAGTGTTTAATGGATGAAACTCAGTTCTATAAAAAAGACATATAAAAAGCTTATATATATTCTTTTGATGAGAAGTGATATTTTCCTGTAACATTTGACCCACTATATATTTTGATGGACTCGTATAAACCCAAATGAATAAGACAAAATTTGAACCAAGAGATGTTAACAAATATATTGTCAAGACAATTTATATAAAAACAAGATCAGAAATGACATGTAAACTGTCTGTAGTTGATTGCTCACATTTTGCAGGAGCGAAATTAATACGTCTTTTCGTCTGAAAAGTCACCGAGACATAGACTGAGTCTGCAGTCTTTCAAATCTCGTGCCGGCTGTAAATCGTCGGGAAACGGGGTATAATTCCCCAAAATCGCTGTAGTGAGATTTTATTAATCAGGGGCTGGTAATCTTACAGCACTCTCCCCATATTGAAGAATTTCTTATAAAATATGATCTTTATGTATGTCTCTAAATGTCGCGGCCAATGTACAGGGCGACATCCATGTTGTTAGTGGAGGTATTGAAATTTTAGGTAAGGGCATGTTGTCTGTTGATTTGCTTTGGTTTCTGTTAGGTTTTCATAGACAATTAAGGCGGTTGCAATTTTTATTTTACCTAACAATGGAGATCGACGATTAACTCTTATCATGTTGCATAAGAAATTCGAATACCCGAAAGTGATAAGTAAACTTTCAAGTTTCAGTGAAGTATCCTCTTTGAATTGTAAAATCTACAGTGTTTTATTTCTCTTGGCGATTGTCTTTTAACTTAAACTTTCCGTTTTTATTGAAGATATGGAAGTAGAGGAAAGTACATCTGTAACATTATTTTCTTCACCTTTTACATACTGTAGGTCTGAAGTAAATTGTGAAATGTTGTCGACATGTATTTTTCACGTGGTGAATATTTGTCGGGTTTGAAGAAGGCATAAGTGAATAGCGTAGGTTGAGTAAATACCGTGAATTCGCGTCCCTCTAAAATATAACGGAAATGTCGAATAGCTAAACAGATAGCGAGATGTTCTCTCGAAAATGCGCTGTATTTCATCCGTGAGGAATACAGCTGAAGAGAGAAGAAGGGTATAGGTTTGTTTTCTCCGTTAGTATTTTGCTGTAAAATGACACGAACAGCATTCGAGGAGGCACATGTGGATAAAGTTAGCAGTTATCACTTAGGTAATTTAGTTTTACGAAGTTCACCAAGATTTTCTTTGCTTCCTGAACAGCGTTAAAAGCAGGAACTTGAAGTAAATTTTTGCCTTCTTTTTTTTGAGTGCTTTTTAATCTCTATCAGTGAGGTTAGAAACTTCCATAGTACTTTATCATGTCAATAAGCCTTCGAAGTTGAATGATGATCCTGGTTTAGAATATTTTATAACAGCTATCTTCTTCTTCTGTTTGGTTTATTGTATAACCTAAAAACGAAAGTTTTTTCTTGTTTTTTTTTTGTTTTTTTTTTAACACCAAGCGTGTATTCATCGACGTTAATTTTCAATCCAAGATGCTACAGGCATTCAAAACAAGTTGCAAATTATCCATGGTACTCGTTTACATTTCTCCTTGCTATTAATACACCGTCGATGTATGCGAAAGTGAAAGACAAACTTCTTAATACTTCGTCCATCAAACTTTGAAAAGAATGGACCGCGTTTCTTAAAGCAAACGGTATTCTGGTGGATTTGAATAAACCGAAAGCAGTGGTGATAACAATATTTGGTACAGTGTAACCCGGATATAAGAGAGTTGTCGGGACCGGAGAGTAAGTCTCTTATATCCGGGTTTCTCTTATATCCGGGTTTGGTCGATTTTATATACATTAACACAGGCTCTAATTTTGGACCGGAGAAAATCTCTCTTATATCCGGGTCTCTTATATCCGGGTTACACTGTATATCGTTTTCTTCGACGGTCTTTTGTTAGTCCGCCTTGATTAAGTCAATTACGGTAAAAAAATTGCATATCCTGCAATCTCACCGCAAAATTATCTATATGGGGGATAGGATAGCAATATCGGACTGTTGACGCATTTAATCATCGGAATGCGCCAGACTGTAACCAGGCAGAAGCATCTGATTTTGGAGTCATATGCAACGAGGGTGGCCACTGGCTCTTGGAAGGTCGAATTATTCCTAGCTGCAGCATGTGCCGAAATTATTCATTGTGATCTTGTATTTTGCCGGGCTGAGACTCAGTGGGCTGTCTGGTCGTTTGAATATGGTTTTTAACAATGTGTAGTATTAAGTCAGTATGTTTAAATTCGGGTTGTAATCCCTGGAAATTTTCGAAGAACTTCACGAAAAATGTTGTCGGTCGGTAGTACTGAACTAATACCTGTGGAATGATAGCAGGATTGCGTTCCCTGGATTTTTGACTGGGTTTCCTTTTTATTAGTGTCTTGGTAGCCATGTTTACTGACAGGTAGAAATGTGCGAGGAAGTCCGCTCTCAGTGTAGGTATCCTTACAGCTGTTTATATATATATATATATATATATATATATATATATATATATATATTTTATATAAACAAACGAAAAAGTAAGTTGGATAACGAAACTTAACTTGAGTGATTATCTACAGTATGTGTTAATTTTTGTACCGTTCGCTGGTTGAATTTTATACAGCGCTGGTCTTAAATTATTCTTCTTTGTCAGAGGAATAACGCTAATTTCGGCGCCTATGTCGACTAAAAATTCATATCAATGACATGACTTTTCTTCAAATATCCGAACACAGTCGTTGTCATTACTGGTCGGAATATGGTTTGGTGGTAAGAATGTGCAGGGTTTTGTGCACTTTTTAGCATTAGTACCAAATTTGTGATGATACGTGTATATTACGGTGTTACGTACGCGTGCTTTTGAACCGTGTCGGTTGCTACGTCAGTTCCGGCTGGAGTATTGGCTGTGAGAACGCAGGATGTATCCGGATCGCATTGACATGACTTCCACTCACTCCTTAAAGTTAGCTATGGCGGATAAGAGTTGCTGGATTTGAAGCGTTTTTACGTTAACCGGATTCTGGATGGAGTTGACGTTGTGTGTACCTGCATTTTCTCAAATTTTTTCAGAGGTTCCTGCCAGTTTATCCAGGTCGGCATATTCCAACCAACGGGTTAATATCTGGGTCACGTGATTGGGCAGCTTGTTCATTCATAGCCGCTGCGAAATATTCTCGGGCAAGATGTGAGGCTTGAGAAGACACCTCATGTGTCTCAGGAGTTGAGAATGCGCCCTGTTTTCAATAGAGACATTGCTATTTGCTTCGGACCCGCCAGTCCCGTGTAATATCGCTTGTCTTAGCATGTCGTATGAATTCTCTTCGGGCGCTACGTTTAACATGTCGACAATTCCGCGGGCGACATCCTTTAGAAGCTTTTCGACAACGTAGGCGAATTTCGTCTTTTGCAAAGTTATTCTTCACGTAAAAGTTGGTTGCAGTTGGGCGAAACATGTCTGTATATCCAATGGATGGAAAGTGGGTATTTGTCAAGATAATGTGGATTCAGTTGTGCCTTCCATGTTTACTGCTATGAAGGAAGAATGTGGTATTAACCTATTATAACCACTGATGAAAGAATAAGATTAAGCAGTAAAGAGATCCTGGCTCCGGTTGTGGATAGTAATTATGGCAGTGTATCAAAATTCTACGCAAATGCTGCTCTGAACCGTAAAGAAAATTTTCATTTTTTTTTTAAACTTATGCTCTTTTTTAAAATGTCTTTTAAAAATATATATCCAGGATATGTCATTTCGTTGTCACCACTTTATAGCGGGTATATATTATTTTGATGTGAAGTTATATTTTCCTGGTACATTTGGCCCGCTAACAATTTTGGCAGACTCATATAATTTCAAAGGAATAATAAGATATAGAATTTGAACAAAGAAATATTAAAGAATATTTTCAAGAAATTTTACAAAAGAAAAAATGAGAAATGCATTGAAATATGAAATGTTCAAAAGAACTTCAAGTGTCTGTAGTTGATTACTCACATTTTGCAGGTGCGAAAAGAATACGTCATTTCCTATAAAAAGCCAGCGTGAGAGAAATTGAATCTTTCAAATCTCGCGCCGTCTGTAAATCGTTAGTGGACAATAATTCCGAAATCTCGCCGCAGTGAGATTTTATTAATCAGTTGGCGGTAATTCAACAAACAAAATGCTACATTGCAGATGCAATTTTTGTAATTGAAATACGGCTATAAATTCGCTCGCAGTCGTAGTTGTTAGTGCCAGTTTTAACATAAACTGAACTATAGCTGAAAATACATAAAAGGCCAAAAAAAAAAAGAAGAAGACAAAACTGCTATATTATGTACCATCTCAAACGGGGGATGTTGAATCTTTTTTTAATATTCGTTTTAATGGGAGTAGAGAAATAATCTAACTTGATTTGAACCACAAAACAAAAATATTTGTTTCTATGCAACATCTGATAGGAATATAGAACTTGGTGACTCGCGTACTCAATTTTTATTTTTTCCGAATAGAACTCAATGATACTTACAAGGATACTGATAACACAAGATTTCAACAACTGCAGTTAAAATTATTTTTTTTGAAAAGCAAGGATTATACAACCCCCCCACACCAAAAAAAAAACATTTGTAAACTAAAACCTTTTTTTTTTTTTTTTAAGCATTTCACCCCAAGCAAGGCGGGAAGCCACTAGGACGCAAGGGGTTACAGAAAATAGGAAGATCAGATAGGAGTGATAGAAGAAAGGATGAGGGTAGTAGATAGATTAAGGCAACTGGAGACGTCGATTGACATTACACTTGAATAGCTGGAGATTATAACTCTCAGGGAAACAGGAGAAGGGAAGAGAGTTCCACAGGCGAGAGGTTCGAGACATGAAGCTATTAGAGTAGAAGAGACGGCTACATTTAGGGAGTTTCGACAGTGAAGGGGTGAGAGGAGGGGATGCCAGCCTCGTAGGGCGCTTGAACTCATGAAGTTTGGGGAACCAGCGAATGCAGTTCCTCGGAGCAATTTCCATGAAAGTATTTGTAGAACAGACAGAGGGGAGGCGACGGTGCGTCTGTGAGAAAGTGACTGTAGACGAGACGCCAGGGCAGGGCTAACCATATTGCATATCCGCTTCTGGAGCCTATTAAGAACCCCGAGGCAAACAGAAGGGGCGCCAGACCATATATGGCAGCAATACTCCATGCAAGGGCGAATTGTGGATTTGTATATCTGGAGGATCGACTCAGGGGAGAAAAACTTCCTAGCACGGCTCAGGGAGCCAACTTTCCTCGCAGTGGACGAGGCAATTGACTCGATGTATTTATTCCATAAAAAATGTGCATTAAAAATTAAAGATGCTGATGTAGATAAACATAAAACATATAATCGATTGAAGTAGAGGACTTTTATAATGGCTGCATGGGGAAAATATCTATTCTATAAGAATTACCAGACAAACATGAGAAACACAATGTATTGACTATACAAACTCTCTGTTGAGATTATTGCTCTATACTTAGTCTATACTTGACAGTGAAGAAATACAACGATCATCTTAAGATGGCGCAGAATATTGATTAAAAAATATGCCACAATTAAAGTAACTCATATGCTGAAAAATGGAGTAAACATCACCCTGAACTAGTTTTGTAAACTCATGATGTCAATAAAATTTCGGCTTTTATCAGTAACACTGAAACATACAAAACGCTAACACAACATAGAGCGATTAAAGAGTAATATCTTCTGATAGATATACATGAGCAATTAGATGAAAATATAAAGAAACATGAGAAATTGAATATAAGAATATTGATATTGGGTAATATCCTGATACCTTAAAACTATTGATTGTTTTTTTTTACGTATTATTAACCGTTTCTAATGTTTTTTAACGCTGAAAATATTTTCGTATTGTAATAATATTTTGAAGATAATACTGATTTTACTGATACAAGGCCTATATAATGAATCCTTAATTGGAGGGAAAAGACGTTGATTTATACCTTTCCCTAGATTATTTGAGCTTACTTGTGCATAAATAAACCAAGTGGATTTTTTTAGAAACATAATAATTGATAAGTCAAAAATAGATCGAGGAAAGGCTAAAAGAAATGACTCATGAAAGACAAACTGAAGATATTAAAAAGTTTGTCTATCTAGGATTGGTGGCAAGATTAATAAAGAACCTTGGTTGTATAAAAAAAGCTATAGGTGAAAGTGATGACATTTAACTAAATTAAATATAGAGGCCAAGAAAACTATTTAACATTTACTCAAGAGGGAGGAATTGAGACTGATTCATAGATTAGTTCCAACTACAAGTGCTACTTATGGTATTATAAAAGAAGAAACTTTTACTGTATTTGAAGAATTTGAAAGTATAGACGGACTTGAGGCTGTTCTTCTAGACAACAAAAGTACAAATATTGGATGTAACTGCTCTGGAGAATCCACACTGAAATTTACATACGACATGCATCAGAATGGGTTACTATTCAGAAGTGTTGTTGAATATGTTGATGAAACCAATAAGAATTCCAACTGATTTTACAGACCCACTAGATAAAATATGTGAATCATATCAGAATCTTCTATAATTAAACTTTATGGAAAATCAGTGGTTCCATTGAAAATTATGGTAAGAAATATTAAATCTATAAGAAAATAGAATTTGTCAAACAGCAACCACTGACAAATTGTGTGTGTGTGTAACGAATGCACGGCCGCAATTTTCGACGGATTAGCACCAAAATTTACATGCACATACTCCGAGTTAGCGGGAAGGCCAAGACCCACTTTGCATTTCCCAAATCCCATCGATAGTAGAAATAATCGATTTTTTCATGCTTCTACGGCAATGTTCATGTAGTTTGCGGCCATTTTGTACTGGACAGAGTGAGAGCCTATAGCTGGCTGCGACGAACAGACAGGAAGATTCTATTCGCAAGCGTGAGTGCCAGCAGATGACTGACACGAATGTTAACTATCATGCTAGCATGCAAAACAAATCGATAGCTGCATTCGTCACAAGTGGGAAAAATTTAAATCTGCATGGCACTTTACTCCAATTGGCTCATTCGCTTGCTTAAACTCAACATTGATTCTGATTCCGCAGAACTGGGTTGGGTGTGAAAAAGTATTTGTTGTTAACATTCTTTTTTCATTCGGTTTTTCCAGTTACGAATCCTTTTGTAAAGCTGATCGTTTTGTGTTCATTTTGTTTAGTTCTTTTTTCGTAACAGATTTAATGTTTAGTATAGATTTTAGAAAAAAATCGCAATGTGAGATAGGCAAGAAGTAACGCATGTAGCAACATCATCACGGCAAAGGGCACTCCTTTAAAGGCAAGGAAGGGCAAAAATATTTTAAGTCAAGTGATAGCGATTGCTGTATGAGTCGTACGATTTTTGAATCAAGCACGGGCAATGTTGCTAGTCTCTTATAAATAACACAAGATTAGAGTTGCCTGATTGACATCCTAAGATGTTTGAAAAACAGAGAAATTAACGTCTGAGTCTTCGCAGGAAGCAAAATAGATATATTCTTGCAAAAACCTCATGTTATCATTTAAGAGCTTCCTTATAAAGGCTCTTATTTGTGAAAACTTTGATACTATGAATATAGAAATATTTGGATTGAATTAGTTTTCATGTAATATGAAAGTTATTTATTCATTAAAATATAAAAAATGTTTACTTTTGACATATTAAAATTTTTCTATCAAATACTACCAAAATGAATGGTTTTTGGTGCATTTTCAATGCCAATGTTTGGTTGCGTTTCCTGAAAAGGGGTTTAAATCTAACAATATAAAATCTGCTGTGAGGTTTTATCTCACTAAGTCCCAACTATTTAGACTTGCTCAAAGTTGATTTAGCAATAAGTGTAAAATCGACCCTCATAATCAATATATTTCTTAATTCGCGTTTTATTTTATTTTGTTTATTTTGTGATCCAATTCTTTCTGTTTGTAAATTGTTTATTTAGCTTTCAATCTGCCCTGTGAGTGTTAACTACTTCACGTCTTTGCTCAGTATGCAAGCCAAATATTTGCTGTCAGTTTATTAACACTGTTTAGGTTTCAGCAACTAATATATTCCTGAATGATTCTTCATTCCAAACAACGCACAAAGTGTGAATACTCTTAAAGACTGTTCGCAATTATCTAATGGCGTATGCAGAACATCCTGATTTCTCAAAATATACATTAAACAAACTATTTGAAATTATTTAAATAAACTTTTTTTAAAATTTTTCTGGAAGACAACTAATGTAAATATTTTTAAAATAACCCGTTGAATATCTTCTATTTTGCATTCTTAAAAAAAAATTAAAACAAATCAGACTCATAGGCATGAAACTCTGTCTGTATATAGCGTTTTCTCAGACCGCAACAAATGGTTGGGTATAAATAATCTGAAGTTAATATAAATCCAGCAAAGAATTGGCAATTGCAACAATAGAAATTATCATCAAACCCGTTGGTTGTTTCAAGACAACGTGCTCGAAATGTAAAACAAATGGGCTGCTTAAAAAAAAATTAAACATACAGGTTAACGAAAAAAGCAATCAAATCATTAAAATAGAAAAATTGAAGCAACGTGGATTGAAAATATAAAATTTACAACAAAATATATGAAAAAGAAATGGGTTGCATCAGGAGGCAATAATTGTGAGAGAAATATAAGATATCTTCTCAAATTAAAATGAATTTACATACGAGAAAACCGGGAGAATCACTAGCAGACAGACAGAAGATTATGAAAAAAGTGGGGAAAGAGAAACAATTATAGCGTGTAGATCATTGGATGAATCCAATGATGAAGAATCAGCATTGGTTAAAGTGATGTTTCGGGAAGGTTTGTTTGGTAGCCGTTCAAATCAATCATGTAAGATATGAATGCCTGAAGGGAATAAATATGTTTCCGAAATCTTTCATAAAATGGGGTGGCAATACATTTTAAAGATTGAAGAATATGACTAAATGTATCTCCAAAATCAATGTAAATCTCATATCACTCGACACAAAATTGATATGCTAAAGATGCAAAAACTCTTTCAAGTTCTTAATGAATCACAGAACAAAAGTAATTACAGAATTTATTCAGGAAAGGCTAATAAAAATCACTGTTATTATCGGCGTACAGTAAATATCTAAATATCTAAATACAACTGAATTTTTACGGTATAAGTGTTCCATACACAATAGTGTTATATATACTCGACTCTCCCCGTCGAATTCGACGTATGAGGATCAAGCAGATCAGTCCTTAGTAAACCGAATGCGCGACAAGAGCACATGAGATTTGATTATAGTGGTGAAGGTTTCGTGCAGGACCATCTACACTTTTTGAAGGAACGAATACAGAGACCTGGTGCACTACGTGCCACAAGGTCCCCAAACGACCCTCCGCAGGTTTTGAATTCAGAGTTGTCCTTCTCCTAGACCAGTTGCCATCCAAGGCTATAGAACCCATTCTGTCCTGCTATTTACCCATAGCTGGAGGGAGAAGAAGAGGATTCACACCTTTCCCAAGGGTATTAGCACGTAAGTGAATGTAATAGATTCGACTGGAATTACGATATATATATATATATATATATATTTTGTAGCAGTAAATAAATTTAATCTTTTTGTTATGTACTATATATATATATATATATATATATATATATATATATATACAATAAATTCATATATTTTTCTCAATACAGAAGTCTTTCCTGAGATTATCCTCGACATATCATTTCAGTTCACCCCAACTAAGGTAATAATGTTACTAAGACGCTAGGTGTTACTGAGTATGAATAATTTGAAAAAAATGAAAAAAATATTTTTAAGGTGAGATAACAATGAAAGAAGATAAGGATTGATAGTGTAATTAATTTTTTTAAGATCAACGTTGATTGTAATGTAGAAAGCGATTTCCACACGTGAGAATTGGGAGAGTATAATATTACATTTTAAATTTAAGATATTCAACTGTACAAATCATGAGACCTAGTAGACAGTCTAATAATGATTTTAAATTTTTAAAGTGGAAGTAGCAAATAGGAAACCTCATAAAAACAATTACGAGAAAAATATTTATAGAAAAGTAAGAAAGATGCTAGAAAATGTTTTAGAAATTATAGCATTAATTTAAATAATTTACTCTAGTTTGCTGAAAATATTTTCTGAAGTCGGATGCTAATCTGCTAAATATTTCTTGCGCATTATTTGTGGTTATTTGTTGGTAAATAAAAATAAGTGCACATAATGTAAGTGAGCTAATACCAATATTTTTTTTGTCAGGTTTGTATACTCAGCCGATGACATAGTAAAATAAGTCAGTAGAGTGATATATTTCACTCCAATATTGTGCTTTTTTTTATCTGCGAGGAAATGATCCAACATTCACCACCTTATTGTAAATTAGTAATATTAGGTTGGTGCAAAAATAATGACGTAAGAATGTCGTTTTTTGACGTTAAAAATACGTCAAAAAATGACATTATTACGTCATTATTTTTGCACCAACCTAATATAAGGATTCCGAACACCTTTGTTTATCATAATAGTTTCTATTCATTAATTGCGTAGTTTGTGTACTACAATAAAATCTGCACACAGTGTCATATAAGAACCTCAATAGAATTATCAGCAGGATTAACATGAAGAAATTTAATAGCAGTAAAATAGGTGCAGGTGTGATGAAGAAATATATAAAACCCGGCTATATAAACATTCACCTTTGTCAGGAGATAGACAGTCACTCTCATAGTCATCGCAGATGAGTATTATAAAGCTAACGTTTACATCGTTACACTACTCATAACTGATTATAGACCCGAGTGAAATAAAATTGAATGCTCTCGTGTTTTTATATATCACGGCTTCATTCCAATATCACTTTCTGAAGTCATCTCCTTCTTTCCGCTTAAAACTAAATTCTCTCTCTCTCTCTCACTCCCTCTGTTGGTGGGGGCGCGTAAGGGATTTTGATTATTTCATTCATTAATTTCCTATAACTTAAACATTTACTCTTTATTTTGAGTGTAAAAATTATTGAGTTAATAGTGAAATATTCCATATCCGGAGTGGGGAGACGTGGATTCAAAACTTTCCCAAATGTTTTTGTTCGTAAATAAATAAACTCAACGGGACTGAATCTCGAGTATCATTTACATTTCCGAGCCATTATCCAATAAACAACCGGCATATATAAGCTCAAAGCACCTAGTTTTCCCGAATGGTCACCCATCCAAGAACTAGCCAGAATGAATGTTGCTTAACTTTGGAGATCGTGCGGAAACCGGTGATTTAATATGATGTGGTCGTAATCCAAAAAAAAAATAGAAATCTTTCTAAATGTCTGAGATGAGGTACTATGATTATTCGGACTGTTATACTTATCTTCACATTCATATTCACAAGACTTTGGTTACATCCAGTGACTACACGCTAATAGTTGTGAGTTCAATACCAGGCCACAGCAGGGGTGAACCGAAACATGGAGACTTAAGTTAACAGAGACATCCGAAAAAGGCATGGCACGTGAAACTAGAACAATCTATCTCATGGACGAAATAATAGGTTCGGTTTGAAATTCCAATCACCTGAAGAAGGCCGGAGTGTACAACTGTCGAAACGTTGTGAACATGGCAATGAAGATGAGGATAACAGTCCGAATAATATATATAATGTAAGTATAAATATAGATATAAAACAAATCTACAAATTACCTCTGCTGCCAATACTAATTTCAGAAGAGGAATCCCGAGCCATCTGTAAAGGAATCAACAACATGTCAAACGTTTTCAACATTTTTGCCCTTGTATTTTTCTTGAATATTTACTCTATTCATTTTTTGCAAAAACTGAAAACTCGGACATGGCTTAGACAAACACTGAATCACTGTTGCTGCACTGGTCATACAAGGTATTATCTTTGGAACATTATCATCTACTAGTTGGGCTTAAGGACACTTGACCGTAGCATCACACATTAGCACCGAAAAAGATGTAAGGATTCTGTGATTTGGGGTTCAAATTTCGCTAGTGAAAAACCAGATCGGCAGAATATGATACATAGACACTCTAAAAGCAAACAATATAAAATATAAAGCCGAAAATGAGGAATGATAACATATATTGCTCTCTGTGTTTGCGAAAATTTATAATTCATTAGATTAGTTTGATTTTTCCATCTTTAACATTATACTCAGTGCAAACACTGCAATTTGATACGGCATGTACTTACGCTTTTAACAATTTTGGAACATTTAGTTTTAAAGGTCGTCTAGAAAAAATGTACAGAGATACATGATTTCCGCAGGTTTTTGCTGTCAAACTGATTTCAAAATTTTACTATTTGAAGAATAAATAGAAATAATGTTGATATTTTTTTATTAAATACGTTGAATGGAAAATATATTCAAACGAGAATTCTAATTATGAATCATTACAAAGAAAATATATAATTTTTACTGTATTCGATCAGTGAAAACTGTAAAAATTACAAAATATTGCAAAACTTTGATCAATGAGTAAGATGTGACACCATTTGTTATGTTATAAATAATTAAAAAAATAAATAAAATTGTATATAACACAATAAATCTTCAGGTTGAAAAAGTATCAGAAAAAATGTTTAAAATTTGCATTTTTCATTGAAAATCGAATTAAAAATACTGCACTCTACTACATTGTAATATAGTTAAATTATTCAGTACAATTACCCCTTTAATTAAATAAAAGTCTTATTAGATAGCACAATAATTTAGTAATAATGTAATTATGACTTGCTATTTGTCCATATAAAATTCGTGAAGATTCAGTGGTTTAACTGTACCTTCTATAGCTTGAGAATTTGCATGTAAATTCAACTCCAACATTGTATCATTCATTAGAACCTCTTGAAGTGCATTATTTGAAAAACATTCTGCAAGCACAGGTTCATAAAATATTTTTTGTGAGAGTAATCAAATTTAAGTGTGTCGCTTCAGAATTGATGAATGCAATTTTGTATTCTTTTCTTTGATGTCTCACTACAAACTTGGCTATTTTTACCCATAATTGGTTCTTTATTTGTGATGTAATTTGAATGGAAATTTAAAATTAGTCTTGTTAACCGAAATAGCTAATTAAGTATGAATAAATATTTACTTATCTAATGGAAGATTTTAAACCCTCTTCGCTAACCTCCAATTCATCTGACTTCAACATTGAAACATAATGAAATCATTGTGCTGTAAATTTTGTTATGTAAGTTTCTGCATTTTGGTCGACCATTTTTTGTCTGGATAAGGTTGAGTATACACATGTTTGCATAAGGAAATTTATTAACCCTTTTAATTTTAATCCAACTGCATATATTTCAATTGTAATTTTTTAAGGCTGTGTTATAAGGATTTTACTGATGGCTGGAATGGAATTTCAACGCACCAATTTTGAACATTCATTTTCTAATCTCGTTTCCTCGAAAAACGGTTTCGATTTTTAAATACATATTCTGTGAATTTATTTATCATGTAAAGCCCCAAATCTAATAGTCTATGCAATGCCACTTTTCCAAAATCAAACTGCCCCAATAATTCATTTGCTATCAGAAAACGTGCCTTTCACTTTTCGGTTCATCAGAGTATCATTAGATATTCAAAAAATGGGGAATCCCCTTATTAACCATTGTTAGCGATTTCATGATGATGAGGCACACGCTGGTACTGAAAATGATGATTTTGCTAAAATAATTAAGAGCAAGCAACTTGGAATATGATCCTTTGCTGACCCATATACGTCTAACACTATTTTCCTGAATGTTATTTCCTCCTTTGCAACAATTAGGCATTTGAAGGCAATCAATAGAAACAATTCAATGACAAATATTACTCCATATAAATTAAATCGTAAACCCCGGTATCATCAAAAGCAAAAGAAGCATGTGAATCTATTCATGTATATAAAATAGTAAGTTTACTCTTCAAAAGTTTCTCTTCAAAAGTAAGAAAACTTTGTCCATTTTGTCTGAATGTTAGCAGGAGCCTTTTACGAATCGATAAGCAAAGAATTAATAAATCAATCAAGCATTAATAAATCACACAGTATTTTTTAATTGTTGACACCGATTAATAAAATTTATTCATAAATATCGCATCTAATTGTTGAGACGTTTATGGCTGAGGTTCACATTGAACGTCGAAAAGTAATCCTAAATGATTAAATTAAAGACAATGCAAATATACATACCATTTCGACATTCCATTAAACTCGACAATTAATTTAACAAATATTTTTAAAAAATACAATGATATTTTGTTTATTAGAATGTTTCATTGTTGATGCAGAAGTGTGGCGAAATAGAGGCTGAAATTATGATTGGGAAAAATAGAAATAGAAAAATACTGAGAAATACAGCATACGTAATGCCCTTTATAATTATCAATTCTTATTGAACAAAAGGAATTAAATTATTTTAAGAACATTTTTAAGTGTCACATCAAAACAACATGATCTGTTAGATTACCAAACATGTCCAATACAATGTTGAACCCTCAGCAACACTTCTGCCAACCACTTTATATATTTCTATATTGATTTTAGAAATTTACCAAAGACTGATTGTTTTAATTCAGAAATGGCATGAGATTTAAGCACGATCTTTCAGTACAGATCACAAGAAAAATGGCTATTATATTGCTCCAGGTGCTCCTCATCATTACAGATCGAAAATAGGGTGTAAATAGCTAATAAATATTGAAACCTATATAAAGACATCACAAAAAAAGAACAATTTTATTTAGTAAATGAATTTCAAGAAAAATTATCACGCAGTCAAATGTTAAACAAAATGTATACACCATATTAACAAATTGATATGCAAGGGTGATATGGTTATAAACACATTAAAAAATGTACGAAATACACGGAAATTATTTTAAACGTATAAACCATCCGCAGCCAGTGCACTTAATGCATTATTTTTAAAATAGAAAATATAATTACAAATTTTATATCTCTATCTATAAAAGCCATGATGTGTGTGTGTGTGTGTGCGTGTATGTGTGTGTGTGTGTGTAACGAATGCACGGCCGCATTTTTTGACGGTTTGCACCAAAATTTACATGCACATGCTCCAAGGTAGCGTGAAGGGCAAGACGCACTTTGCATTTCCCAACTCACATCGATAGTGGAAATAATCGATTGTTTCATGCTTCTACGGCAGTTTTCATGTAGTTTGCGTCCATTATGTACTGGCCAGAGTAAGAGCCAATAGCTGGCTGCCACGAATAGGCAGGAAGATTCTATTGGCCAGCGTGAGAGCCAACAGCTGACTGACACGAATGTTAACTAGCATGCTAGCATGGAAAAAAATCGATAGCTGCATTCATCACAAGTGGGAAAAATTTAAATCTGCGTGGCACTTTACTCCAATTGGCTCATTCGCTTGCTTAAACTCAACGTTGATTCTGATTCCGCAGAACTGGGTTGGGTGTGAAAAAGTATTTGTTGTTAACATTCTTTTTTCATTCGGTTTTTCCAGTTACGACTCCTTTTTTTAAAGCTGATCGTTTTGTGTTCATTTTGTTTAGTTCTTTTTTTCGTAACAGATTTAATGTTTAGTATAGAGCTTAGAAAAAGATTCGCAGTGTGAGATAAGCAAGAAGTAAGGTACGTAGCAACATCAGCACGGCAAAGGGCACTCCTTTAAAGGCACGGAAGGGAAAAAGTATTTTAAGTCAAGTGATAGCGATTGCTGTATGAGTCATTCGATTGTTGACTGAAGCACGGGCAAGTATATATATATATATATATATATATATATATATATATATATATATATATATATATATATATCCAAATGTAAAAGAACGACAAGCAAAACCTTCGCATCCAAAACATATATAGGGAGATATGGTTATAAACACATTACAAAAAATGTGCGAATTACGCGGAAATTATTTTAAACGTATAAACCATCCCCGGCCAGTGCACTAAATGCATTATTTTTAAAATAGAAAATAGATGACTATAATTACAAATTTTATATATCCATATGTAGTTAAATACACAGATAAATAAAACACTATTGCAGACACTAAGCGTCGTTATGCGATAACCGCAGTTAAATTGAGAAACTGATTCCGCTATTATTAATTTGAAATCTAAAACGACCACAAAGCATAATTATCGTATAAACTGCAAAGATATGACATTTTCTGAGGTTCAGAAGGAATATAATTAACTGGGAGTTACTCACTATATATATATATATATATATATATATATATATATATATATATATATATATATATATATAATAGTAAACATTGAAGTCAACATTCAGAGGCGACAGCCTGTCGCCTCTGAGTGTTGACTTCAATGTTCACTTTTATATTTATATTTACATACGCTCGATCTGTATCTATAAATGGCATTCTTTTAGTGTGTCTGTGTGCTTGTCAGCTTGTTACCTCATCCTGAGCAAACCGTTTGTCTGAGTCGCATGAAAATTCACACACAGATCGGACATTTACGGCATTCGTACTTGACTTTTTCGGATTTTTCGATTGTTTCTCCGATTTTGGGAAAAATCGATAAAACCGATAGCAGGTCGAATATTGATTCGACAAAAATTCATCAGTTTTTAAGTGATAGTTTTCGCAAATTACAAGTGATATCCACTAAACTCACGTTGCGCAATTTCCTTACTTATAGATTTGAGGTTCTGTTCTTTGTTTTTTCAAAATTGATATCAGTTATCGGAATAAATATATAAAATCGATCACTTTGGGACATCCGATTCAAATCCAATGTAGCTGATTTTTGGTTCTGTTTTTCGCAAACTGCAAGGAATTTTCACAAAAATAATGTTGAGCATTAGTTTTATCAAGTCTTATTTGTTTCTGACCTTTTCCTTCAATATAAGTACCAATTATCGGAAAATATCATACCACTTTTGACTTCCAATTCAAATCCAGTCAAGCTGATTTTTGGCTATATTTTTCGCAGATGGCGAAGAATTTCCTCCCAAATATCGATATCAATTATTGGAAAAATCGATACAATCGATCACTCTGGGATATCCGATTCAAGTCCAGTCTAGCTGATTTTTGGCTATATTTTTCGCAAATGGCGAAGAATCTTCAGCAAAATTCCCGTTGAGCTTAGGAATTACTGACAGTATTGTGGTGTTGACTTTAGTTTTCAATATCAGTTTCAATTATCGGATAAAAATCGATGAAATCATACACCTTTTGACTTCCCATTCAAATCGAGTTTACCTGAAGTTGGCGATGTTTTTCACAACTTGCTTAGGATTTTTATTACCTTTATTCTACAGCTGATTGTTATTCACACACGCGTGACTATGCTTCACATAGTGGTATCTCATTGGATGAGTGCAGTAGGCGGTCGCTGTTCCAGAAGTTAGGACGCTCGCTGATTGGGACAACCGATTGGCTAGTAATACTTCGTATGTGAACCTGCTGTGCACAGCTGTAGGACGAAGATCTGATTTCTGCTCCTGTTACGCTGCCACCCGGTTGATACGATAGGCTCCTTTAACTGATCATTTCTCCTACCGCAAGTTGTTTCTTACGTTTTTGCTTTCCGTTTGTCTGTTTAACTACATTTTTCCAACTACCATAAACAATTTATTCAGCTGTTTTACTTAAATACCTGCCTTCCCGATTCTGGTTCATGCTTTGCGATACTAATTTAGATTTTGTACTCTTTAATTGAGAAACACTAATCAACCACTACTAGCATCACTTTTCCTCATGCCGCCAAAAAGGAGGGTACATCTTAACGTTCGGTCTGCAAGAGCTTCCGCTATGAGGGCAAGAAAGGACCGCGTGTCCCAGGAGCCGACTACAATGCGACTATCACAGGTCGCTCAACGCAGCGTCCTCACGCAAGCCTCGCAGTCACAAGAGGAACGTGCCACCTGCTTGGCTGGGAAAGCTGCCTACAGGGCTTCGTTGCGATCAAGGCTCAAGAATGCACAGCGGTCGAGAATGAACGCAGAGGCTGTAACAACCGCCTCTGCAACTCGGGCTTCCGAGACTCATCATGAAAGGCTTCTTCGTAACGTAAGAAACGCTGCTGCCAATGCGAAATCAATGCCAATAGAGACTCTTGACCGTCAATCCAGGGGCGCTGCTTCAATATCGAGCGCTGAGTCACTGTTCCATAGGTCTGTTCGAAATACTAGAAATACTGCCACCACTGCCTGGTCGAGGGAAGCTAAAACATTCGACTGCAGACGCGCCCTTTAATCCAGGGATGCTGCTGCAACAGCGAGCGCTAGGGCTACGTAGATCTGTTCAAAATGATAGGAATGCTGCCACCACTGCCAGGTCGAGGGCAGCTGAAACATTTGACCCGTCAAACCAGGGACGCTGCTGCAACAGCTTGGTTGAGGGAGTCCAAGATAGAGCTCCAGCGGGTAACCCGCAATGCTCGCAACGCTGCACTGACTTCTGCTGCCAGAAACTCCGAGGGCGCACAGACAAGGGCAAGTAGACTTTCAAGGGCTGCTACAAACACGGCCGATCAAACCTCCCAAGCTCGCCGCATAGGCCTCGACGGCGGCATTCAGCGCCTTGCGGCCGCCTGTGATGTTACCTGTCCCAGTATCTCTTTTTGGCTTTTCTTGGCTTTCAACTAGGACTCCGGCATTAACTTAACTACGCGTGACGACATCAATGTAGCGTCCATGGCCTGCGTTTTCCAATTCTACAATGCCCGCAATTGGGGCAGGGAGCTTGCAGGTATGTGCTGCTCCTCCGGCAAAGTTCGACTGCCACCTCTGCATGAACCATCAACCCCGTTGAAGAGACTAATAGCCGGCTCCTATCCCGACTCCAACCTCTTCTATAAAAGAAGTTGTGACGTCACGTGCTCCCCAGGCTCTGATATCCTGGTCACGGCACCATTTGTGACGTCGTCCCCCGGTCGCAGCGTCGACTGTGTCGTTCGATCCCGTTCGCGGCGCCAATTGTGACGTCACGTGCTCCCCAGGCTCTGATATCCTGGTCACGGACAGCACCAGTTGTGACGTCTTTTGTCGCGGCGTCAGCTGTTCGCTCCTCGCTGCTCCAAACGTGACGTTCTAACCCTTTGGTTAGATTGATACCAGCCTCGTCGTTCCCAACCCGCTTCCAACGCCTGGTTACCAGGGTAACTGCACTGATCTCCGGTCTGCCTACCCACGTTGTGACATGATCTTAGACAGACGAGATCAACAGGGCTTGGGGCCGTAATGCAAGTTGAGTCTAACGGGGGTGATATCACACAATTATGTATAATAAAAAAAAATAAAATAACAACTCACAAGGTCCAACGTATCAAGAAAAAGGTAACAAACTTTTATGTCTATTTGCTCGGTACATAGGACTATGTCTACTTCCCGACCCGTTCTGTGGATTGTGGCACAACGCTTTTACTGGGCAACTTTAAGGCCTCCAGTTGTCTGCTCTCTAAGAAATTTGTGTTTCGGCGTGTCCTTTGACGAAAGTCGAAAAAAAAACTTGTTTCTGTGGTCTGATTTAAGTCGCTCTTCAAACTACTTGTTCTTGGTTGAAGAAGAGTCCAGAAGTGTGCGTGAATCTTGGTTAGCTATCTTGACGCGGTTTCAACACTGGGCGCTCATCTCTGCTTGTCGTTCACGGCTCAAACTGCAATCCGCTCGCCGTCCGCGGCTGATCTCTGCTTGTCGTTCACGGCTGATCTCTCTCGCCGTCCGCGGCGCAAACTTCTTCTCTTCAGAGTCTGAATTACTGTTCACTCATCTCCGCCGTCAGTGCGCGAATTAACTTCTTCTCTTCAGCTTGCTCTGATTCCAACTTCTCCACTTAGGCCAAACGAGCTGCTTCACTTCGGCCAAACGAGCTGGCCTCTCCTGCCCGCTAGGTGGGGGGGGGGAACGAATCCGGCCCGCCGTCCGCGGCTGATCTCCCTCGCCGTCCGCGGCGCAAACTCTGATTTCTGTCGGTTTTCTGTCGGTGCCAGAGTTTTCTTGATAATTCTAAATACGTATCCACCCTTCTTATTTCTGGTTAGGGATTTTCCATTTTCGGTAATTCACTTTCACTCCTACTTCCTTATTGTGTCTCTGAGGGCGTATACCCGCTTCCCCGCTTCCTCGTATAGGCCCCTCACACTTACACCTCTGACAAGGGCGTCGACCGATTCTCCTCGTGCGTCACGTGACCGCTCTCGGCCAATGAGGTCCTGGTCGGGTATCTTTCTCCTCCTTCGTGCGCCACGTCATCCCATCTAGCCAATGACGTCTTTAGTCGGGCGTGGACAGTCCGTGGCTTTGTTCTGGGGGAAGAAACACCTTGCTTAAAAAAATAAAAAATTCAAATTGCCCCCACCATACACGACCGAAATGACGCTCTCGGTTTTTTTAACACGCGGTATTTGTTAAGCAGTTTATCGCTAATTGGATACGATCTAAGAAAGGGATTTCTCAGACTGGGTGGCGTTTTCGTGAACGAATAAAAATATTTCACTTTTTCTTTCGCTCGAAGCTTGATAACAAAAATCTTCATTATCTCAAAAAAACATTTTCAGCCAACATCATCTTGTGTGGCTTTTTTTTCAATTCTGGAATTGCCTGTGTTTTCGTATTAATGGTTTTTCTTCATATCCTTAGATAAACTTCCCACCTGTTACCTATCATATTTTTTTCCATTGTCCCTAAACTTTGTTTCTTCAACCATTTGATAACAAACTTCCATTTTTCGTGGACACGGAAGTAGGTCAGGTGCTTGACCTGATATTTTTGACATCTGTTATATGCCAGTCGAGCGTGTGTGTGCTCGCTTACAACCTGGTTTTGTATTATTTATTTTTCCCCTTTTTTTTTTCTTCTGTCTTCTCTTTCTTTCTTCTAGATCGCTTGAACGTAAATAAAGAATTATTCTCAAAACCCAAATATTTTTCAGCTCTAAATAATTATCAAATGGTTGGCAAACCGTAAAAAACAAATCATATATTTATGAATATTTCTTTTCAGCTTGCTAGGTATGCATGGTGCCACATATATATATATTTGTAGATGTAAATAAATTTAATCATTTTGTTATGTACTAAGTAGTTTATGCGTTGATTTCCTCTGTCCGTCTTGTCTTTAATCTGTCCCGGAAGTATAAGTTTTTCCAAATACAATTTCCTTATAATGTGTTCTGGAAATTTTAAGTGTCTTTTCCTGATGTTATGTATAAGTTTCATCTTAGTTTCCATATTCTCTAGAACATCGTCCTTGATCGCTTATTCGGCCCATGATATCCTCAGAATTATTCTGTAGGACTCTCTCTATATATATATGTAAGTCTTTTAATGATCCTTAAAGGGAAATTACTGGAATAATGCCAATAATTTTCGTGGCAAACAATGTATCTTTTTTTTTATCTATGAATATTGACCTCCATTGATACTATTCATATAATGCTGGATTTGTTTTTCTTTTAGTGTCTTGTCATGCATAAAAGTAATGCGATAGTAAGTTTGATCAGTCCGATGAGTTTATGTTGTTAACTGGGGTAAAGGATGGCTTTCCAATTTTAACGCCTCCAAAAATAACCTACTCTCAATTAATCATCTGAGAGAGACATTTCTTCCTTCCAACAGTTTGGCTGATGCTAACCTCCAAGTGTATGACTCATTGCGTTTTCTTCGGCTAACGTTATTACAGATAGTTGCATGACTTCGTTTAATCCATTTCTATATCTTCGAAAAAAAGTCGCTTCACTCCGTCGTGCTAGACACTTTTTCTATACTGAATATATCTTACATAATTATAAATCCATCATTCCTCCTGCCGCATATGACCCGCTTCTCCTACTATATACATATAGATCCAAGATAAAATCCAAAAAGAATTATCAATAACATTTCAAGGTCTCATCCGTCGTTATCCAACCACTATGTCAATAATAAGAAATATTGTCAGCTTACACGGCAACGGGACAAAGAAAAGATATATATTGAATCATCATTTTCTCAGGTGATTCTGCGTTCTATGAACATCAGACGTCCCGTCTGTAATCCCACATTCATATATTTATCGTATGGCGGTAAATCAATAAACACACTATAGATTTATTTCTAGATTAACTGTCAAGCTTAGACCAAGATGTTTTAGTCTACAAACAAAAACGAAAGAACATTTACATAAATATGAACATAGAAACATCTTATTTGTATAAATTGTATAATATAATTTCCGCGAAGTTTATAATTTTTATTTTTTTATTTTTAGGTTTATTCTTTTCTATCATGAGGATTTTTCTTCCCTTATTTTCCGTGAGAGTTCGGTTTACTTGTTTGGTAATTGATTAGACTTCACAAAGATAAACAGGGCTATTCAGAGATTCCATTTCGAAAGAGAGAGAAAAAAAAACTAAATAACGGACAGAATGTTGGCGCCATACTTTTTTTTCTATTTATCCTCAAAGAGAAAACGAAAGATATGTTCCTTTCGAGACGTAATATGTTGTCAAGAAAACCGAATAGAATTCCACTTATCATCGTCCAACTACACGGATTCGTGATCACTCTCACTGATTATCTTTTCTTTCTATATTTTATATTTCACCCAAAAAATGATGCATCGGCCATTTCTTTTATTTTTGCGTTAATCTAATATACCACGATATATTTTCCACATATTTAATTTTCTTTACATCCTCAATATTGATATCCAAATGTAATATGCATTAAGAGTATATTACAAATTTACTCTAAAACGCAGCAAAAATTAAACATGTATTTAATATATATTTTAATGACGAAGTAATCACATTTTCATAGCCTTGTAAACATTGGCTGTCACGATCTCAAATTTTAATTGTATAAAAGTTTTATACACTGATGTAGATACATTTACAAATATATTTGTCATTCTTTATAGGATATTATTTTTCATATATTTAAAGAGTAACTTAATGAGACAAAAGACCTTAACAGTCACATAAATATGAAATAATGATTATAAACTAGCTGTCTTTAATATCATTTTGAAACTGATAAAATTATCTTGTAGATCTCTTTGTACTTTTTCTTCCGTTTTCAACTTTTTTTCCGTTTTTTTGTATTGGTGAAAAATAAACGAAAAAATAAAAAAAGACTAAATATATACTATTCCATTGCACTTGGATAGCCGTCTCAGAATATTACGCCGCTCTTTGTGATAACTCACGAAGCAACTAAAGAAAATTACATTTAACCATAAGAAAAGCAAAAGATCTATACTTAGAAAATTCAAACAAAAAGCAAAAAGTGCCAACGCTTGATGGAAGTGAACGGATATTGCCAAGACTCTCTGGAAACCTGCGAAGCTCTGCTAAAAATAAGTTAGCTTCGACATTATTACAATGCATAGAAAAATACTTTTAGTCGAACATTATTTTTAGTCACTAATGACGTAACAATTTATTGAAAGAAAACAAGTTCAGTTGACCATTGATGGCAATTCCAGAACAACGTAACTATAAAAATTTTTCTATCCTCTGCCAGCCGCAATGATATAACCTCGAACCATGGCCAGTGAGACACGCTGCAAGAACCACTCCGTTTCGCGAGGCTCGTCCTTTAATCGAGACGTAATTGCGCCAATCCTCCGAAGGAACGCCATCGAACGAGGGCCAATAACCCCTGAAGTCTCCACTGCCACAGGAGTTAAAAAAAATCTATCAGCATGAGAAGAATATTTAACTATTTTTTTTTTTATCTCTGCGTACCGGGCGACGGATCCCGGCTCAACCGCGGACCTGATCAAATTACCGGCCGAAAATGTATCTGCACAGGTCGCCTCCCAAATCAACGACTTCCTCATTTTAAAAGGGAAAATGGTAATGCCAACCGTCCGCTTTCCATCACCGCGGTCGAGGCCTACGAGTTCGATTTGGGAAGGGAACCCAACTGCATCCAAACCTCTTCTGATGATGTTGTTAATGATGTAACAGGAAATGGAACGTTCAAAACATCATATAATGGGCAACGTAAAATGTTTCAAAAAAGTAGCTTGTATATTAATCATATTATGCAAAAGACCCACTTTGAAAGTAATCTAATTGCATGTACAATCATTGAAGTTTTCGGAGAAGAAAATTAAAGTTGTTTACAATGACAGCAATAAGATTACAGGTGGATAGAAAACCAATGACATCATTTTGATAGTCGATGTCAAAGCAAAAGTTTCATTAAATAAATATGAAAAATCTAGTCGAAGTAAATTTGAAAAGCTAATAGGATTAAAAGTGGGAAATGGCGATTATGTATACCATTTACAAAAAGAAGCAGTTGTATGTGTAATTGCAAAGTCAAGGACGTAAATAAAATTAAGTTTAAAATTTGTTGATTAATCCATTAACAGTAAAAGTGTAACGTTTTTGTCGAATTCACTCTTAGCAAGGCAGTCAAGTCACTAAAACACAAGGGGTTACTTGGAGTGAAAATAGAAAAAGCAGAAATATTACTAAGGAGCGAAAACAAAAGGAGAGTAATCAGGAGGGCAATAGATAACGATTGACATTACATTTACTTGTTTGAAGATTAAATTTGTCTGGAAAACTTAGAGCCAAAAGATAGTTCTATTAGTAAAAAGTACGTGGATAGAAACTGATAACATGAAACCTACAGTTACATCTAGCCAACTGAATTGTAAATAGGTGAGAAATCGTCGCTAGTCTAGTATTGCGCTCAATTCATAAAATCTAGGTACCACAGCGAAGATTTTATCAAGGACCTCCAGATATATTACATCGAAACCGAATCATATGTGACAGCATTATTCTAAGCATGGACAAATGGTAAAAATAGATATGCAAGATAGATTCTGTGGAGAAAAATTGTTTAGTACGACAAAGTGAACCAACTTACTTAGCAATCGACATAATAATCGATTCAATATAGTCTATCCACTTCATGTCAGTCGGAACTTTTAGCTCGGGAAGGCGCAACGTGTCACTATTCTGGTGTTTAGCATCAGCCATGTTTTTAGAAGGCACTATGGAGTCGCTCAGATAAATATTGATAAAAAGTTAATATGGAAACGACAGAATGGTTAAATTCAACTGAAAAATCAAGAGAATCAAGAATCTCCTGTCATCGAAGTATACGAATCTCTAAGTAAAAATGAATCCAAGGCTTGTCTAATACCAAAAATCACATCGACAATATCAAACCAGAGTTCACAATTGCATTTAAGAAACCAGGAGAAAAAACAATCAGAAAGTAAAACGTAAATAGCAATAATTAAAAATAAATAAGCATAACTCCAGAACTAATTGTTGATAGACTGAATGATATTTTCTTTTTGAACATTTAAGGCCGAATTATTTTCTATTGTAAGACTAATTATTTATATTTGGGGGCGGGGTGTATTGAACATTGAATTAACAATATTTATAGATATCTATTACTTTTATAGATACAAGTCCAAATATTTAACGTACTGTAGTAGGAATAGAAATAGGTCCATATATTTACCAACGGTAAGAGAGTGTAACGAACATGCATAGAATACGAACTCGGGTCTCTGATTTCATCATTCTGAGTCGCTATACTTCACAAGTCGCTCACATCCATTTTCAGAATTGATGGAACTGATGAGATACAAGTTTATTTCTCAAATTGGCAGATATCGAAAGGAAGGAAGTCATTTTGAAAATACAAACAAAATTCAGGCCTGACTATGTAATACTATTACCAGTAAGATCAGTCATAATATTGAAAATATGAATCAAACTGTGGGAATATCGAGTAGCAAAATGTACTAAAATTTAAAAAAAAGCAAAACAAAGAAAATAAAGAAATGAAATAAAATCGATTGAAATTTACGCTGAACACGTTGCTGCGAATTAAAATCATTTAATAAACCGGCAACATATAAAGTCGAGCGTATATGTGAAAAATTAAAAATATATATATATATATATATATATATATATATATATATATATATATATATATATATATATATATATATATATATATATATATATATATAGCTCACTCTGAGGGAATTGAACTCAAAAGGATGAATTAGAAGATTTAAGAGGATCTTTGGAATTTAAACAATTTCCTCATTTCGTGGTCCTGTAAAAATCTCTGCTTCCAAGATATAAAGAAGCATCTTCTTCACAACATTGTACTATTAAAAAGATTTGTAGGATCCAGAATTCTCAATTGCATAAGTCGTACATTTTCGTTCATATTCTATGATGGCATTCCAGCAGAATTCACTGAATACAGGAAGTGTATTGGATAATTCAATATCTGCTCTTGTTCAACCAAAGTCTCAATGGAAAAGTACTACATACTTTTTTTTTTGTATTTCTTGTAGAACTTTCCAGTAGAATCTATCCACAGTTTGATTCTTGGAAGATAATATGGTCCTTCTCAAAAATCCAATTTGAATTCAGGAAGTAGTGTTTAATAATCGGATAATCATAATTAATCAAGTCTTGGATATTTGATACTAAAATTTCGCAAACAATTAGGAATAAAATATATCCATTTGTCTCCATTTTCAAGCTGCAACTGCTAAGTAGCAAATCTTCCTGTTTCAATGTCACCTGTGATACTGTAAAATCTGTTTTTGATCATGGCTCTAGATGTAAGAGTTTATGATGTAACCATTGGTTTCATCAGCTGCAAATTCTCTTGCAATGACAGGAAATGTTTGTCTCAATCACCAGGGATTAGCACATTGATACCGATCATGATTTTTGATTTCTGTCTAATGTCTTTGAGCGTTTTATCCAGAGCCTCAAATTCTCGCTTGCGTACTATGGTATATTCATCAAAGACAATGAAGCTTGTCTCTTAGCCAAATTTGTACCTCTTTTGATGTTGAAAATAGGAGTTTCATTGTAGTTCAAATCCCATAAATATTTGAAGTTGTTGTGTGTTTTATATCTTCCAAGCAAGACGGTAGCAGCAATGATGCTACTGCTAGAGCTTCTTTTCTTTCAACTCCTACTGCAGATAAAAATAAGGTTAGTTTCCAAAGTTGTACCAGTACCTCCAGATGCATACAAGAAGAAAACCCATCCATTGTTGTTGCTGATGTCATCAAGGAACTGATACATTTGCGTTTGGTCTTGGTTCAAACGGGTTTCATTGTTTTGAAATGATTGCCGTGTATGTTTTTACATATATGCAGAGGAATATCTTTCAGAAATTTGCCTTTTTTTAATCAGTTCTCCACCACCGAGTAAGACGATAATGCCCCAAGACTCAATTGGTTCCGAAGAGTGACTGAAAATGATATAAAAGTCTCAATAACATACATGAATCAGAGTGATAGAAGATGGTGTTTCATATTAGATTTAAATCTTGGAATATCAAAATTGGTATGAAGGCAAGGAGCCAGAACAGATTTAAACGTGTAAGGTGCGAGAGAAGAAACAAAAGAGAATTCATCTTTATCGTAAATACTTAGTCAAGGAAGAAGGGGCACTTATGGATCACATTATACACTTTCTGTGAAAAAAATAAACTGTCGAAGGAAGAAATAGAAGTTATCAAAAACTACTATGAATTCAAAGACATTTTTAGATGAGAGTTCTTAAAGAACATGTAGTAAATGAATTTAGGAATAACGTACAACCCATCTATCTGAATACTGAATGTCTCTTCTTTAGCAAGAAGCAGAGTTGAACCTGAGAGTAAACAATTAAACACATTAGAAAAATCCAGGTCCAGACATTTAACTGAAAGTTTTTTTAACAGCCAGCGTTAAATATTACATGAATTGGAATATTTTTATTTTAACAATTAAGGATGATATTAAAAAGTAACCACTGTAACAGAAAATAAAAAGTTTCATTGCAAATAACAAAATAATGTTTAAAATATTTACATGGTTCGGAATGGTGTCCTCGTCTTTATTGCCATGTTTCCCACGTTTCGGTCGTTTTATTTTTCACCGTCTTTTTTCTGAACACTTTATTTAGTCAGGTAATATACGTCAGGATTTCGAACTGAACACTTTATTTAGTCAAGAGGCACGTGGTTCAGTGGATTAAATAAATAGGACAATAAAGATAATGACAACAGTCGGATCGATGTAGATAATTAAAATACCTCATCTCCGAAATATAGACAAAGAAAAAATACTGGATATCAATGTATTTTCAACAAGTTTCGATGGCAGATAATTATGTACAAATTTCTTCCAAATGAAGAGGAGACATAAAGGAAGCGGTTTGCTGGGTATAACTTTGATGGAACATGTCAGCAACGATGAAATTTTAAGGAAAATGCAAAACAATACGTGTGTCTTTAGAAAAAAAAAAGAATTGTAATTACTGGGAACAGAGTGAGCAATGTGGCTTAGAGAATGTGACACATACCGCAGATATTGAAGGCAAACGTTGGAGAGGGCAACTCAAATGAAAAAATCATAGATGTGACTGAAAAACATTATCTTACCTATACAAAAATATTTCCAAAGAGTAAAAGGTATTCGTATGTTTGCAAACTCAATTCTAAGTCACCCCTTCGTTTACATTGATGTTGACTGGTTAAGAGTGCTGGCTATATGCCGGTTTGAACGCACGTATGGAAATAACCCGCCCAGTGATAAGCCCCTGTCATTATCTCAAAGGTTAACAATATATATGATAGAGAGTGTTATAATTTTTATGAAAATAGACCCACTTTTTCATAAGAAATGACATCAGCGAGTACATGATTTTAGTCTTTTACCGGCAGATATTTTAAATATCGAATCTAATTTCTATTTAATAATGTCCCCACTCCACAAAAATGGATGAAGTGTCATCCCAAGTAGACAGTGCCTAAAAGTGCTGTGTGCTAGGAATCTAAGAATAAGTGAGAGAAAATGGACATAAGACAAATCTCCCTTGACTTGAATATCTTATGTGAGTAGTACACTGGTAAGCATCTACGAGAGTGTTTCTTCTTAGAAGTTCCTGAGAAGAGATTTGAGTGAAACATTCTCATTACAAATATACTTTTTTACTTCTCCAATATAAGTGTCTTTCAAAGAGAATAACTTGTATAGTCTACAAAAGAAAGATTAACTGCGGAATACCGTAATAACAGAGCATCAATTTCATTCCAATACACGCAAAATCCTCTCAGAGATTCGATTAAAGAGATTAGTAACACATGTTTCCGTAAAACACAAACCGTAGTGATAAGCTAGCTTTAGAACTAATAATGGCATATGCACCATTAATTTTCTTTCTAGGAGTAATGCGAGAAAATGCATTTAAGTAAACTAAGAACTAAGAACTGTATGCTGCAATTGTTTAACTGGGAAATCGATCGATACCGTAACTTACTGGATGTCAGAAAAAAACTCAGACCATCTTCGCTACTGCCACAAATGTATTTATTTTTATATTCCAAGCCCACACCCGTGCATGTCTCTCAATTGAATCAAGTTACTTTGGGATGAGTTTACGAATATATTTACACAACTTTCACATTGGGTGGCTGATTTTACTTCATGTAAATGCTTCAGAGTGATGTTCATAATAGCGATGAAGATGACTGATGTTTAAACAACAATTAACACTGTATAAAATATCATCTATAAATAGAAACTTATTCAATCTGCAGTGATTTACACCCAACAAATATCGAAGCCTAGTTGTACAGAGAACATCGATAAGCAGAAGATAAACATTATGCAGACGACTATATATCAGCAGGAAAATTCTATTTTAGAAATATCAAAAAAGGCAGGAGACAAGAAATACTGAACAAATCAGGTTTTGTGAGGCACATATTTAAAATACTTTTCTACTTATCTACGACACGTTTTCACAACGAAAACAATGTTGATATTCCATTAGTAAAGAAGTTCTGCCGCAATACATTGCAGTGATTTATGATTTAACTGACCGATGCTGAATATTTGCCAAAATTAATCAGATTACAGAGGGTAGGACTGATCTAAATCTGTAGAGGGATGTAAGAAAATGGCCATGCACATATCAATTTATCCGGCTCAGCAATTGCAGGACACGTAAAAAATAGTCCTTTTCTATCGTGTTTTTTTTTTAGTATTATTTTTTACTAGGGAGCACATTTTTTTTAGCTTCGATCAATCCCCTTTAGATGATAATATTGCTTACTTTTATATTCTTTCGCATTATCCAGTGTCGTTTTAAATTACTTGTTTACAGTATTGAAAACCTTCTTTCTAAATACGTCCGTTTCGAAGAAATATGTTATAAGACCAAATATTAACTAAGTAAAAGAAGAATTATAGTTTTCTAAACTTATTATAGTTTTCTAAAATGATAAATCGGAGTTATGTTCCAGAGGCGAGAAGGACAAGAAAAGAAACTAACAGTTTAACAGTAAAACGATGAAACCTATTATCACTCTTCATGTTGTGGAGGTATCAAGGAGAAGTGCTCATCTCCACAACTGTCATGAAATTGTTTCCAAAAGACAGACGGAAGATACATCACAGCGTAAGAGCAAATGACTGAAGTCGTGATTCCAGATCTGGACGACCGATAATATTACAGTGCTTCCATTAGATTTTTCTCATAATCCCAAAATATATAATGAGAGAACAATACCACATATAGCCGCAATTCACGGAGGAATTGTAGATTTACGAATGTGCAAGATGGATTCTGACGAGAAAAATTTTCTGTCGTGACACAATGAAGTAAAATTATTAGCAGCAGATCGAGGAGTTGATTCAGTATAATATTTACACTTCATGAAAGTAGAAAACATGACAGCAAGAAATCAAAATGTGTTGCTTTCCTGGAGATTAGCATCAGTCATGCTAATGGAGAAAAAAATGTTGTCTATGTTGATTAAAGCATAGTAATTTTGTTTTGGAGATGTGATGCATTAAAACTCAGCCCGGACACCAGATTCTTTGGCAGGGTGAAGTTTCTACTCGTCAAACGCTTGTGGCTAAAAAATTCCCCTTCGTTTATATCGTTAGCAAAGAGTAAAAAGACGAAATAATTTCTAGGAGTGAATCAGATTTTATTCTTTGGTTGCAACCTACTCCGATAGGCGAGTGAAGGAGACATAAGGCATGGATAAAGGGGGAGGTTCAAATTTCAGCAGCATTCTTTCCTCTCTGTTCTCCGAGGATCGATTCGACCCTTCTCTTTACCTTTTCACGGTATGGCCAGTTAGGTATATAACAATATCATTTTTCTACTCATCTTCGTCTAAATAAATAATTTATTTCCCTTGTGTGAATTTCCCTTTGACTGAAACTCTTGTTTGGTAATTTGAAGTTGATTCACTTAGTGATAACCATAGACTGAACTTAACGGTTCCTTATCCAATTTTGCAAAAAATTCAGACTCTTTCAATTTAATAGATCATATATGACTCATATTGTTACAGTCGTTAGAATTTACAAGTCATTTCTTGCCCCGCTTGACAACTGATTGGAGTTATAGATTGAACGTTATTCAAATCTAAATTCAAATAAATACTAAAATTTAACATAAAATGTAGTAATCCACCTTCTACACATTCAGTGTTAAACACTGATGTTTCGGAGCGATGTAAAAATTGTTCAAAACTCATGAACATTTCAAACAGATTCGTTCCAAATCCAAATCCGATTTAAATTAACACGTATTTTGCATGATTTGAAGTAGTGTCATGTGTGACAAATGAGTTTCTCTTCTAAAACCGTGTATTGAATATTTTCCCCACAAGGCCAAGAAAGGTTCACACGTTTGTATTACATTTTTTTTTATATTCAAATGAACAACATATTTGATATTACAAACAAATCCTGATCACGGTGTCCAGTCGGAATTAATCAGTCTTTGTCTTTGTTCCAGCCTTTAATCAACATTATACAATTCCTTTTTTACTGCATTTTTTTTTTGTTCTATTCAATGGTTCACTTTTTTTCTTTTCACTTGAAGCGACTGCAATCCAAAAGCAATTCACTTGAAAGACAGAAATGAAAATCAGATAGTATTCGAAGTTTCTCCAAAGCATTACACTTCTTGGCTTGTTTGTTTTATTTTTCTTTCTTGAGCATAACTGACGTCTGAACGCTTTTCATCTGCTTGCATTTTTCATGGTTGACATAAATTTACGTGTCAAGCAGCAAAAGAGAGGTGACGAAAAAAAAAAAAAAAAGAGTCTGAGAAATAAAACATGAGAAGAGAAATATAGAAGTGCGAGAAAGAAAATGACAATATTGTGGAAACGATGGGAATACAAGCCAATAACTCAAGGACTGGATGCTGAAGTTTGAATGGCGTCTAGAAGAAGGGACGGGTAAATAGCAAGAGAGGGAAAAAGAAGAAGAAAAACTGGGCGTGTCGAATGCCTTGACATTATGTGTCAGGGCGGAAAATCGCAATGCCAAAAACGTGAGGCATTTCACTGACTTAACACCTCGGGAAATTGATGGTTACAGAAGAAGCATAGTTTGTTTGGTGGCACCGACGTGGCGGTGATGATGAGCGGTTGGTCTCTGGGAGGTAGAAGGCGGTTCGTTCGGGGGATTGAAAAGAAAATTCATACAAAGAGACAACTGAAATTCCTGGACAGGGAAAATGTTGTTTGCCTTTCGGTCACTTCTAAAAATGACTAAGAAGAAAAAACTAAAAGGCATAAAAATGAAGTAAACAGAAAACCTGCTGAAAAAGTAAGATTCAATGTGTAAGAGAAGAGGTGTCAATTCATATTAAGGAAAAAAAAAAGACAGTAAAATGTTTGTAGAAGGAATAAGCGCAAAGAATAAATGTGAGTGAGCGAGTCAATTCCTATGGTATATTTACTTAAGGAAATAAATATATTCATGAAGCGTGTAAAAAGGAGGTTGAAGAAGAAACGGAACTATAGATTTGTAGTTCGATATAATAAATGTTAAAAAAATGGAAAAAGTTTAAAAAGTAATTCAATTATGGCAATGTGATATTCAAGTATACCAAATTGACTTTAACTATATAGATATCACATTCCCATGATTATTATTATTTTTTTTTTTGCAGGTGTTTAACTTCCCGTTAAAACAAAATGACAACGAGTAATTTTTAAGTAGTTTGGGAAATCCTTAAAAATTATGCTTATGAAATGTTTTCGCGAATTATATATATATATATATATATATATATATATATATATATAAATAAATATAAAAAAAAAAAATATATATTAATGGTAAATATACACATGCAATAATATATCTAAACTATATATTTATTAAAGACATTTTTATGTTTAACGTTCTTTTTTATAGATACAAGTATTTAAGTAAATGCTCTGTTTATAATAAACAGTATTAAATAACATTTACCGGCCTGAATGTCCGAGAAATTTTCATAGAAAATATTCGCCTTTTGACTGATTCGAATCTGTATCCTATATGGAACCGTCATTTACGCTGACGTGCCTTAATCGACTCGGCCACAAAGGAGCGTGCGGTAGGTAAGTAAATTCAGACCGGTAAATGTTATTTAATACTGTTGATTATAAACAGAACATTTACTTAAATACTTGTATCTATAAAAAAGAACGTTAAACATAAAAATGTATTTAATAAAAAATTGTCGGACTTTGTCCATTTCTTAATATATATATGTTTGTATAAAAAATAAATCCAAGAGGATAGAATCCAGGTAGAACTCAATGTCTGGGACAGAGTAAGGATACAATAAAAAGTCTTATTAATATTAGTTTAAGCCTTTTTATTATATATATATATATATATATATATATATATATATATATATATATATATATATATGTAATCAGGAGGACAATTGAAATCGCTAACTTGGTTTAGGGCTTAGCTACCAAACAAGTTAACCATGTGTGGAATTTAAAAGACGAAAAACAACCGGAATCTGTTGATAATGTAAAAAGTACTTAAAAATATATTTGCAACGTCTGCAAACAGGAAAAAATTAGCGATTATGATCCAAAAATAACTTCTTTTAAAGCGGAAATCCGAAGTCTTAAGGCCTTGCTTGCTTATCAGAAAAATTTTATTAACTGCATATGAGGCTGGATAAAAAAAATATAATTTAACCCACGCCCCACCGATTCATTTGCAATACACTTGCTTCTTTTCTCTATTTATATAAAAATTGTGGGCAGTCTTGTTACGCTAGGCAACCAACGCATTTGATGTATTATTTTGTAACGTGTCCCTTTTGTGTTCATACAATATAAATTTTTCATTCATTGGGTTTTTCAGAAGGGACCTTTTTTTTGTTTCGGAATATTTTGTGGTAATTTGAACTCGCATTGAGTATAAAATAAGGAGAGTCCGAGAGAAATTGGAACGCATTTTCAATGTCTTTTTCCTGTTACTGTATAATCAAAGCTGAATATTATTAATGCTTCTAGAAAAGATCCGATGATTATAGCGGATTTTATGATGAGAATAGAAATAGAATATGTCGTATTTATTTGTTGTTATATATATATATATATATATATATATGTAAATGAAAAAAAATCTTAAAGAGCCAGAAAAAACCTACCTAGGTGTCACCTAAACGGATCTTCAGGGAAGCTTTTTATTTTATTTATTTATTTGTTTTTTTTTTTTTTTTTTTTTTTTTTTTTTGCTTTTACAATTTTTCCTCGGGTACCAAGTTGTTTTGATAGATTTACAAGTTGTGGTATCCGAGTTTTGGGTTTTTTTTCAACCGAGTATTACTTATATATATATATATATATATATATATATATATATATATATATATATATATATATATATATCTGTTCACTCATTCTAATATAGGAAAATCGTTGATGGTATTGCTTATAGTGGGGTTATATCTAGTTAATTTCGGTAATATTAATGCTGGTGTTATTTAAGTTCAAATATTGTGTGAAACTCGCATAACAGATAAGAAAGCAACAACTCTCCCCAGATTAATTTTCAAAAGAAGATAATTTAACACTGCTGAAACGAAACTTAACCAATAATATATAGTCTTTTGATTAAACAAATGTACATGTAGACGCTATATTGTCTTTGTTAAGGGGTCCACCTCTTTTTTTATACAAGTGGACTCGCCTAGTGTGTACTTGTGCTGCTGCAGGTGAATACCCGGGAGTGAGACAGTCAGTAAGAGAAATACAGTGATACAGTGAGAGTGTGATGTAGCCACATTGTAGGAGTCACAGTTGCGAGCACGTAGACTCAGAAGGAAGTCATACTTCGATACTGAATTTCCCAGAATGTATATATTATTGCTACTAACCGCATTTCTAGATCTACTAACCGTATTACCAATTGTATTATTACGTCAATACATTTATTTGCTATATTTCATTCCTGCGTTTGTCATTCATTTTGAGACTGGATTTCATCCCGACAGTCTTATTCATTTTTATTTAAATGATATTTGATGAATTAAAAAAAAATACGCATTTCTTTGGGTCACGACATGACATTTCTTTTTCGGCTCTTTTCTCATGCAGAATATTTATGCAGTTTCTATAAATAATTTCAGCGTAATTGTTCTCATGAGCATTCAACTTCGGTACCTATACTTTATGAATTTAAACGCACTACGAGATTGGTAAAAAGGTTCAATAATTTTATATTTCTATGCTAAATAATTATTCTATAGCATTTCTCGTTTCCTTTTCTTGCATTCCATTCAAATTTAACCTTCAAAAATTTAAATTCAATGTCAATCGTCATATCCTGCTTGATCCTGTCATTTTGAGCTCTCTCAATAATATATTTTTGATACTTTCTCATACTCAGTAATCCATTGCGTCTTAGTGTATTTATTACTTTGTTTTGAATGAAAAGTTTAAAATGACCATGGAAATATTTAAAGGTAAGGCACAGTGAAGCTACGTTTCGGCGGCCAGAAAATCACTGTAAACGAGACGAATATTCTATATATTTTATCAAAAACTCCTAAACACAATGTAGACAAACCAGATCTGATTTGGCAGCAATATTCAATGCATTGATGTACGGTAAACTAATAAGTGTGAATTAGACGAATTGCCTAGATTGATATAGTAAACCATTTCCTAGGTTGAATCATTTGCTAGGTATCCGTTAGGTAAGTGACCTAGCAGCACACCTAGTAAATGATCCAATATAATTCTCATTGATATCCGAAGGTGCAAGGAGTCATCTTCCTAGGGGTTCGCATCAACCATGCTGATGGAAGGCAACAAAGGTCTTCCCAGCCGATTAAATTGGAACAGTTTGTTCAAATTCTATCTCATTACATTTTATTTAATGTCCTGAAATCAGAACGAATTATATCGATTGAGGGAAATTTCCATAAGAGAAATTAAATATAGCAAAATAATTAAAAAAAAAATATTGTGCTGTCATCTGAGATTATCTAATGAAAGTTGTTTCGAAAATTAGCTAACTGAAAATAAAATGATAAAGTTTTAAATTGGTTTAATATTAACAGCAAATTTGTTGGGAGACAAGACCGTCTATCACACCAGTTGGATTGAGTGCAAGACACATGAGTTATGAGAATAACGAAACTAATATTTCAGATTATATATATATATATATATATATATATATATATATATATATATATATATATATATACACACACACACACACATATATATATACATACACATATATATATATATATATATATATATATATATACATCGACATCGTGTGGTGGTTATCAAGCCTGTCTCGTTTCTTTCTTTTGTGCTTTCCTATATATATATATATATATATATATATATATATATATATATATATATATTTATATATATATATGTGTGTGTGTGTGTGGTTACGTATTTCGCAGCAATTCTAACATAATAGATCTTTCATTATAAATTTGTAAGAGATATAAGAAAATGTATTTCGTTTTGTATGAGTATATATATATATATATATATATATGTATGTGTGTGTGTGTGTGTATATATATATATATGTGTGTGTGTGTATATATATATATATATATATATATATATATATATATATATATGTATATCAATTTATGTTTGTGGATAAATATTTTAGAGGACTGGGAGAATGTATGGTTAGTGAGAAAATTAACAACTAGTAGGAGAAACATTGTCAATCATACCATTCCAAAGGTAAATAAAAAAAAAACATGACGCAACATTTAACTGTTAACAAACACGAATTGCGTAACACTGATTATCGCTGAAAGGAAAATGACCATTTTATTAAGAGATATACTTCGATCTATCGATTAATATATCTTTCATCACCGTCAATATAAATTACAACTGAAAGAACATTAGTAAAACGGATCATTATTTGGCGGGCGAATCTACAGATTGTCTCAATCATATATTATTTTAATTCTGTCTGGCTATATAATGAATAAATTTCACATCACACAAACTGTTCCGACGATTATTCATTACAACACAGAAATTGAAACTCATCTTTTGCATTGTGTTTCAAAACATCAGCTAAGGAAATCAATAATCATTCAACAATACAATTTTGATCAGAGTTGCTGGGATGAGGAAGTATAAATAATTCAAACAACTAATTATATAATTTCTCTTTGAAATTTTGAAATGTTTAATTCGGAGTGGTTTTCTCAATTACTCAATGCATACAAAAGTGAATCTCGTAGCTGCGAGAATTGAAGAAGGGTGTCATTAAGTTTCAACTCTTGTATCTCTTAGATACGAATCAATCGAACTTTTGCTCCAATTCTCGCTCTTCTTTCTTGCAAAATTTCCCTAACAAATATATAATTGTCAGCGCAACACTAATAATAATAACACCGCGGCTAACACCTAGAGACAGTTTCTGCAGGTCGAATGACACAAATGTTAGACAAAAGGTTTTTCTTCAGTTTTCTCTTTATTTTAGAACTGGCTGGACTACAATCAACTCTCATTGAAACTATCACGCCTATTTATATGTCTGTTTGAAATTGAACGGGACGAAGCCGAGGTTGTTTTCAGACAATTCATGAGGCACCCATTTTCCAAGTTTAGGAACTTTTCCAAGTTGTTGAAGACGACGATGAACAGTTGTATGGTTTGAACTGAGACCCACTTCAAATTCCGCAACAGATAAAGCAGGATTTTCTTCAAGGGCTGCTTCAAGAAGCTTTTCATCAAACTCAACTGGATGTCCGGTTCGATCTTCATCTTCAAGGGTGAAATCTCTTAGACATTATAAAATACTCTTTAAATTTCTTTCATTTTAATAAAAAGTTAAAATTCGGACAGAACTTATGGGATGACCTAACAGAAAGAATGCAACAGGGAAAGTAAGATTCTGATTCTGCAAACGGTGATGGCGGTAAACGGGAATATTAAGAATAAAACAAGATAAACAGCAAATACTATCAGTAATGGGAAATAAAGGAGAAACAAAATCAGGCAGAAGTTATTCGTAATGTTGATAGACTAATATATAAAACTATATATATATATATATATAACTATATATATATAACTATATATATATATATATATACTATATATATATATATATATATATATATATATATATATATATATATATATATATATAACTATATATATATATATATATATATATATATATATATATATATATATATATATATATATATAACTGTAAAGAGATATCAAATTACAAAAAGGGTTAGAGTGTTTGTTTTTCCAATCGTATATTCCCTATTGCTAAGACAATTACAATAAAAGTAACCACATTGTCCCGAAGTGAGCAAAAGCACTGACTGATCAGTATTTTGTCTTAATAATTCGAAGAACAAATGATGGTTCGGCTGTCTGCACAAGACGACAGATTGCAGAAGACGCACAATGCGTATCGCGATTTTTTTTTAGCTAAGTTTGAATTCTTCAACCACGAATATAAACAAAAGGCACCGAGTCGAATGAGACAAAGAATATCATGGGATTTGACACACTAAGAAAAAAAAATGAATTTGATGATGCCATAGTTTCTATCGTATTGTCTAAGAGTGGAGAATATGTCCAATGTTCTATTGCAAAAGACAAGTTATATAACACTAGGAAAAAATATTTGCTTATATTATTATATAAAATTATCATTCCAGGCGATATTTATATGAAATAAGCATACATGAATATTTTATTAAAAAATACAAATAAATTGCCGATATCATAGTGATAATTAATCTATATATACATAAGAGTATATATATATATATATATATATATATATATATATATATATATATATACCATATGCAAACGGATGTATATATATATAACAATATATATATATGCATATATATACACGTATATATACGTATGTATATATATACCTATATGCACGTATAAATATACGTATTTACATAAAATATATATATATATACATATATATATATATATATATACACGTATATATACAATATATATAGCACTATATATGCTCACATATATAAAAAATGTATATATATATATATATATATATATGTATGAATACATATATATATATACTTATATATGCATATATACACGTATATATGCATATATTTACCATATATGCATAATTATGTATATATATGCATAAAATATATATATTGTTATGAATACATATCTATATATATATTCATATATATACATGTATATATATACATATATATACACACATATATATATATACACGTATACATACATATATATATATATATATATGTATGTATATAAACGTATACATGTAAGCATATACACGTAAATATGTGTGTGTGTTTTCGCCATGTGTCTAGCATTCGTTGAGATGTAGAATACTTATCTTATTCAAGGAATTGATGATATTTTAACATCTCATTAATCATTGTGATTTCGACATTAATCACATTGATATTGGTAATTATATACTTGATTGTTTCTTTATTACATAGAATATAATTTGCCACCTATAATATATTTACAAAATCAGAGGCCCAACACGTACTCAGAATCTTTGGAAAAGTAAGATATCTTGTTACCCTAATAATAGGATTATAAGTAAGTCCATATCATTACAGATACAATTGACAGAAGTATACATCTAACAAGAAAATTTCGTGGATTTATCACTTTAAATCTTCTAACAAAATTCTCACTTCATTTGATGAACAAAATTAGCGTAGAGGCATCGGACGCTTCAAATCATATATTTAACTGTCAACAAATAGCATAATTAAAACAAATGGTACTTTGGATTACATATGTTGCGTACTAGTGTTTGTAATTGTACGTGATGCCCAGAAGATGACAAATTGAAATTCTTGAATGTAATTGGGAAGTGTCTTCACTCCAACAAAATCTGGATTATCAGTATCTTATCATTCAAGGAATTTCGAGTAAGTTAATGCCTCATTAAGTTTGTTAGGAAAATGATTTCGACATTAATCACATAATCATTGCTAATTAACACTTTGTATTTGTATTAAGTGTTTCTTTATGACATGTAATATAAATACCACGCTCTGACATATATATATATATATATATATATATATATATATATATATATATATGTATGAATAATGTTTATATATACATATATAAACATATACATACATATATAAACATATACATAGTTATAAACAAATATATACTCATATAAACACATATACATATATATCATCATCTATATAAATACATATATAAATATTTGCACATATACAAATGCAAACATATAAATGTATGTATATATACATATACATGCATATATACAGACGCACATATATATATATATACATAGGTAAACATGCATATATATACATATAATTGTATAGAAATACACATACGTATATACATAGATATAAACACATATATATATGTATACATACATATATACATACATATACACACATATATATATACACATATATAAACACACACACACACACACACATATATATATATATATATATATATATATATATATATATATATATATATATATATATATATTTAGCATTAAAACCTGGCGTTGCCTGCGGTTTTATGTAGTTAAATTGCTTTGGGCTTTGAATTATTGAACTTACGCACGTATCCGCAGTTGCTGAGGTCACGGATAGGCCGGGAATCTCACTGGTAGCAATTTTCGACGGATTTGCCCCAAAATTTACATGTGTATGCTCCAAGTTAGTGGGAAGGCCAAGACCGACTTTGCATTTTCCAACTCCCATCGATAGTGGAAATAATCGATTTTTTCATGTTTATACGGTAGTTTTCATCTAGTTTGCGGTCATTTTGTACTGGCCAGAGTGAGAGCTTATAGCTGGCTGCCACGAATAGGGAGGAAGATTCTATTGGCCAGCGTGAGAGCCAACAGCTGACTGACACGAATGTTAACTATCATGCTAGCATGCAAAAATAAAATCGATAGCTGCATTCGTCACAAGTGGGAAAAATTTAAATCTGCATGGCACTTTACTCCCATTGGCTAATTCGCTTGCTTAAACTCAACGTTGATTCTGATTCCGCAGAACTGGGTTGGATGTGAAGAAGTATTTGTTTCTAACACTCTTTTTTCATTCGGTTTTTCCAGTTACGAGTTCTTTTTTTAAAGCTGATCGTTTTGTGTTCATTTTGTTCAGTTCTTTTTTTCGTAACAGATTTAATGTTTAGTATAGAGCTTAGAAAAAAATTCGCAGTGTGAGATAGGCAAGAAGTAAGGCATGTAGCAACATCAGCACGGCAAAAGGCACTGCTTTAAAGGCAAAGAAGGGCAAAAATATCTTAAGTCAAGTGATAGCGATTGCTGTATGAGTCGTACGATTTTTGAATCAAGCACGGGCAACGCCGGGCCATGCTGCTAGTATTTGATAAATGTCCAATTGTTCATTTCTCTTTACATGGATTGTCGTGCTGTCGGAAATTACACCGTGACTCAGGGATTATATTGTCAACTCTTCTCAGGTTTAATATTAATAGAATAGAGGCTAAGGAGAGCAATCCCTCTATAATTATATATTTACCGGACACCTGTACGGATATATAGGTATCATTCTTGCATCTTTCTCATTGTTTTCACTTCTCCATCTATCAAAATATTTACAACTAGCAGTATGACCTGACTAAGATAATATTCATTCTAACTAATAAATATTAAATTGTACTATAAAATTAAAAATTAAATTTTACCAATTTTAAATTTGAAATTCAATCTATATTAAGTTTAAAATTATAAAATTATTTAAAGAATAAAATGAGGAAAAATGCATATATTTTTCTATTTAATTTGTTTTTTATTGAAATTAAGTTGGAATAAACGTTATGATCTAATTCTGCTCTGAACACACACATACACTGACAATGACAAGCCGATACATCCACCAAGAAATATTCAAGTGTGAAAGTGTCATTAAACGAATTCTAACATCTTATTAAAATATGACTTATACATGAATATATACATAGGTATATATAGAATAGATAAAATTGATTATGAGCAGAACAGAAAAAAAAATTTGGTAAAAAGGAAACTAAAACATATAGACATGGACAGAAAAATAGATATATACGTATAAGAATAACACTAATATATAAAAAAGAAAACTCCCAAATATATATAAATATTTCATATATATCTATATAAGCACTAGTAGACAAACACGAGTACAAATATATAACAAAATGTGAAAGAAAATAAAAAGTTCATATAGATATATGTGTACACACATACTTCAATACAGACAGAAACACAGAAAACATATACCCATATACACCCATATACATACACATGCACACACACATATAACAAAAACACACAAACATATATATATACACACATACACAAATAGAAAAACACGCATATATATAAAAACACAAACAAAAAAACTTAAACACACATAGATATATATATATATATATATATATACACACACACACACACACACACACACACACACACACACACACACACATATATATATATATATATATATATATATATATCCACACAGACATACACACATATGACAATTTTACCTTAGTGACGATAAAGTTCTGTAAATTTCATTACAAGCAATTCAATAAAAACACACATATACACATACACACACACATGCAGACACTAATAACACAGTACACGTACAGCAACACATACCCACGTCATCAGGAGGACCATCAGGAAATAAACGTAATGATCTATTAAACTTACACTGATATATCATTATCGTTGAAAGTATAACAGCACCTATGATAAGTTAAATTTATAGTAGTGTTTACAGTTAACGGTTAGTTCATATCTTTGGTTTAAGAGGTGGATCTCATTTTTAAATCTAATTATTTCAAATTTTTCATTAAGGTATAGATAGCAAGGGGCATATGGGGAGTTACATGTTCGGGCTTTCTTGATCAGTTTCCATTTAAGAGTAGGTGTTTTATTCTTTTCTTTTAGACTCCAAAAATACTGGGATAATGAAGTCTTGTACTTAGAATTACTGCTATTAAAAGATTGCATATGCTCCCACCAACGTTCCTTGAATGAATTCATGCTGCTACCAATGTAAAGAAAAAATGATATTTGCGTTTTCTAGTGTAGAGATTGCATCTAGATAAACTACAGAACTAGTCAAACAATTATTGTGTCGTGGACAATTATTTGAATTCCTACAATTGCACAAGTTGTTATTCGTGTCATTATACTTAGTAGTACTGCTTACAACCTGGTGAGTAGTCATGTTCTTTGAGTCGCTATACTTGTTAATGAGACTGTTGTTATGTTTCTTAATTATTTTCTCTAGGTTATCCGCACAACCATAGCTTAATTTAAGAGTATTATGATAGAATATTTTACTAAGTGGGTTAGTTTCGGGGTCGAGGAATTTTTTTTGATGAGTATTAGAAATATACGTCCTAATTTAGTTTTAACCATTATATTGAAAGGGGGAGTGAACCAAATGATCTTTCTAGATCTTCTTTTCTTATTATAGTTGTAATTAACAGGGTTTCTATATTGAATAATGGTACCCTTGTATCCACTATTTTTAAGGGCAGAATTCTAAAAATCACGATGTTTATTAAAAATCTTTTTGTTAGAAGAGTTAGTACTAACCCTAAATCCAATGGATGAGGGTATGTGCTTGATAACCGAAGTGGGGTGGTTGGAATTGTGATGGACATATACTGGATTAGAATTAACCTTCACATAAGGTTAGAAAGTGTTGCTAGTAAGGTCTAGGGTGACGTCCAGAAAATCTAATTGTTTAATATTAGTTGTAACTATAGTCCTAAGACCTAAATCATAAAATTTCTTATGGATCATTTTCCTAATACGGTCTACCTTAATTTTAGTTGAGTTTTTAACAACTAATAAGTCATCATCTCTATACACTATCAGAATCTAGACATTCAAAATCCCTTAAATTGTATAAAAGGAATAATCCAACCACGTCAGAGGCTTCTGCAGAATCCAAAGAACCCATTGAAATGCCAAAATTATCGCTGCAAGACTTTTTGGTCCACTGTTCTTACCCGTAGACTAGAACATAATTTCGGCATTTCATGATTATGTCCACTTCACTCTCAGAAATATTGGAGTATTCGCGAACGAATTCCAAGGCCAAAGTTGTCAGATCATTTGATATGGAGGGGACAATAGTCAATAATGTCGAACTATATGAAAATGCAGTTGTCCTTCTTTTTGATGCTAGTAAACCAGTTGACAATATCAGCTGTAGTAATCCATTGTAAGTGTTCAGAGGTGTTTTTTTTTTATGGACAAGATGGTATTTTATCAAACTGAATTTACTGATTCTACCGATTTCCGGACTTGTAGATGGCTTGGTTCTGAAATCGGGTTTATGGTCTATTAACAAAACATAATCTTCTTTAGCTTGTAGTCTGCTGACACGATCACTTACCATTAGTCTGTCAGTAATGGATTTACTGTCACAGATAATCCTATATATCAGGTTGCAATTATTAGTGTCAATTTTCTTGTGGCTTTTGGTCAGACTATTTTTAAATAACTTATCATAATCCTTAGGGGATAACTTATAAAAGTTAGCCATTTTATCGGGTTTGACATCAATATCACTGGATTTATTAATATCCTTGACAATCACACCAAAAATTTTAAAAAGAATTTTTATATTTATGGAGGTTTAATCCTTTGACGATTTCTAGTAGGTAGTTTTCAAAACCAGACAATTCCTTAATTATTGGTGATGTCTTTAAACTCTTAAAACCATAATTTTCATTTTCGTACATCTCATTCTTCTGATAAGGTTTTCCGTTTGTCGAGGTAAATTGACGAAACAATCCCGTTTGTTTGTGGTGGGAATGTTCTTTAAAGATAATCCGAAATTGATTCCATCGTAGTATAAGAATGGAATAGACAGTGCTCAAATGTAATAAGAACTAATATCCAAGTATAGGATTGGTGTATCTGAAATAAATTCCAATAACCAACAAATACTATTCTTCAAATTGTGCTCAATACAGAGTAGAGCAAATATAATTATTTATTCGAAAATTATAACTTGAAAATGTTATAAAATCACTACAAAAATAGACATTTTGTTTCAACACTTCTGCTCTCTCATCAAGTGATGGCGTTGAATGCAGAATAAAGGGTTTTAAAAGATTCAAATCAATCAAACATCCCTGGGGTGGTGAAACGCTGTTACATAAGCAGGAATGACCAATAAAAATACAAGTATATGAGAATTCAAAAAACTTGACAAAGGACTTAGGTTATAATAATTATTTAATGCTTTAAGATTAGGGTTAAGCTAAAAAAAATCATTCTAACTAATAGATATTAAATTATATTATAAATGAAAAAAAAATAATTTGATTTATATTATGTTTAAAATTATAAAAAGTAAAAAGACACGCACATACACACTCATATATTGACAAAGACAAGCCGATACACCCACCAAGAAATATTTAAGATAGAAACAGTTATTTAACAAATTCTAAAATCTTATTAAAATATAATTTATACAGGCAAAGGTAGGGAAATATAGAAGAATAGACAAAATTCAATATGGACAGAACAGAAAAACAAAAATTAGGGAAAAAAATGTACACTAAAACATATAGGCATGGACAGAAAAATAGATATATACGCATAAGAATAAGACCATCTAATATATAAAAACAAAAACAACCAAACACACAAATACATATAAATATTTCACATATAGCTATGTAAGCAACAGTGCACAAACACGAGTAAAAATATATAACAAAATGTGAAAGAAAATAAAAAAATACATATCGACATATGTGTACGCACATACTTCACTACGGACAGAAACACAGAAAAGCATACCTACACGCAAACAATCATCCACATGCACACACACACACACACACACACACACACACACACACACACACATATATATATATATATATATAGATATATATAGATATATATATGCTTACTTACACGCATACGCATGTATACACAATCATAAGCAAACATAAATATATTAAGCCACAACGCAAAATAAAATTAAACAAAACTATATATATATATATATATATATATATATATATATATATATATAATAATACAGAAACAAAAAATACATATATACACACACACACATATACAAACACATGCATATATAGAAAAAAACACATGCAAACGGAAACATAAACACACACAAGTATATATATATATATATATATATATATATATACATATATATATATATATACATACACATATATATACATATAGATATATATATATAGATATATACATATATACATGTAGCTATATACATATATATATGCCTATATATACACATATATATATACACACACACACACACACACACACACACATATATATATATATATATATATATATATATATATATATGTCTGTATAGTGGTGTAACCTAGAAAGGTCTATTGAATGATGATTAACCAAAATTGTGGTTGGAAATGAAATGGTTATCTTTATAACATCAACAAATTTGATTTACATGTCTTTTGTGCACCATTTTCTGTTCTTTGTCTAGAAATATTCTACCGATTTCTTTCCCCGTCTTATATATACGGTAAAAAAATAAATAAATAAATAAATAAAATGTCACCCACTCCGTAAAATTTCTTTTCAGTTTTTGTATCGTATGTTCGACTTTCTTCTTATTCAGTATTAACTTTTATTTACACGGCTAACATAATTTCTGCGTGAATCATGGCCTAAGTCGAATTTTTGTTTGGTGTAATTCGATACACTTGTTAAACTGTTGTAGTGCTGCATCTGTGTTCCCACCTTTGGATTTTTTTAGGTCCCTCATAAAGGTATCCACAAAACTGCCTGGTCGTTGCTTCTATGGTGGTAATGGGCAAATGTTATGTGCTCTACCACAAACTTATCTACAAAATCCCTTGAATCCGTTTGATGTAAATTCGGTGCCTTTATCCGAAACAATAGAATCTGTTACCTCGAACCTCGCGAACAGTTCGTGTAGAATCCAAATTACCACCTCCTTTGTTTTTTCGTACATCTCAATATCTCTGAAAAACTGTCTGCAATGATCAAACAATATGAACAATTAAGTGGATCAGTCAATATGCATACGTGACTATGTGCGATCAGTTTCTCGCCATGGGTTTAACTTTATGGGTGGTGGTTTTTCTGCCAAATATCAGATTTTTCATGACTTTACTAAACATTCGATGTCTCTATCCATGCTACGCCAGTACACACACTTTCTCATTAAGCATTTCATTCTGGATATACCAGGGTATCATCTGTGTAATTCTTTCAGGATTCTGTTTCAAAGTTATAATTTTACCATCACGCTTTCGCTGTATATTAGGACATCATTTCTAATTGAATATACATCAGAAATTGTTTTACTCCTGTCCTAACCCCGCTAAACGTACCGGGGGAAGTTTTGTTTTAAGCATTTCACCCCAAGCAAGGCGGGATGCAAGGGTCTACAGAGTGGCAGCGAGTGTAAAGAGATGTGATTGAGGAAAGGATGAAGAGAAAGGCAGGGAATAGTTCAGGGCATCTGTAGATGTCGATTGATATTGCATTTGAAAAAATGGGGATTATAGCTATCAGGGAAACTAATAATAGGAAAGGAATTAAACAGGCGGGTGGTGCGAGAGGGCCACATTTAACCGTTTCGGAAATGAAAGCTATGGGACCATGATTCCAGACTAGTAGCCCGCTTAAATTAATGCAGTCTGGGAACTAGCGATAGTAGCTCGTCGGAGCAGTTACCGTGAAAATATTTGTAGAAAAGACAGAGGGAGGCGACGGCCCGTCTGTGAGAGAGCGACTGAAAACAAGATGCCAGATGAGGACCAACCACATTGCTTATCGGTCTCTGGATCATGTGGAGGACCTTAAGGCAAACAGCGGGGGTATGAGATCATATACAAGGGCAAATGGTTGATTTGTAGATTTGAATTATGGATTCAGGCGAGAAAAACCTTTTGGAGCAACACAGGGAACCAAATTTCCTTGCGTTGGATGAAGCTATTGATTCAATGTAATTGTTTCATCTCAGGTCAGCGGACAATGTGAGATCAAGCAGTCGTAAAGAGGTGCTCTCGTGGAGTTGAGTATCAAACATTCTAATGGGCGGCAGGGATGGTTCCCTGTGGTGAGTAGTAGAGAGCAGTTTTATTTTTGAGGCATTCAATTTAACCAGTCAATTCCTGCCCCAGCCTACAACCGATTGGACGTCCTTTTCGAGACTAACGGCCAGGTTATTTTTATCAGCGATACCGGACTTGCTATTGAGGCATGAGTAAATAGTAGTGTCGTCAGCACAGATGCCTACTTAGGAACCTATGACATCAGGAAGATCGTTAATGAAGATAAGTCACAGAGTAGGGCCTAGGATAGAGCCTTGGGGGAGACCTGCGTTCGTGGGAAACGAACTGGAGAAGAATTCGTTAGGACGACTTTCATTGATCGTATTAAATAATTGACATGAAATTCCGTATCCCTTAATCTTACGAAGGTGGCTGGGATGCCAGACCCTATCAAACGCTGTAGAGATCTAGAGAGCCACAGCACGAGCTTCTCCGTTGTTGTGGATTACTCAGTAAACAATTTTGGTTATGGCCGTGAGCACATCACTTGGTTCTATGTGGGAAGTCCGGATGAATCGAGCGTTGAGTTAGAAAAGAATTTCCGGGCAAAGCATTCAGACTTATCAGCTGAGGAGGTCAGGACATCAAATTGTTTGAACAAAGGAGGTATTGAAGGTTTGCTGTTGTTAAGTACACACTTGCAGAGGCGCCAATAATCCTTGGAGCCGAATTAGCGAGATGCTATACGTTGTTTCATTCTATCAGCAAACAGTGACTTTGCTTCATTGAGGACACGCTTGCACTCGTTACGGGCTGAGACAAAGAGACATCTGTTGCGATCTGACATTTCACTGGGATATAGGCGGAAGAAGTGATTACTATGGGCAATGGCACATGAGCAAGCAGAAGAAAACCAAGGGGAAGAGTGCAATTGAACCTAGATTCTAGCTTTTACCAAGGAGGATACATCAGAAGCGCATTCTTGAACGGGAAGCTTAAGGACCACATCCCAGAGGCGATCGCAAAGGGAATGCCGGAAGGAATCCCAGTATGCTCGTTGATAACAGAAATATGTTCTGTTGGTAGGAGCTTCTTTGCTGGAAGTGGATTAGAAGGAGATGTTCACAGTCACTACAGCATGATCAGAGTTGCCATGAGGGCAGAGATGGCTGGCGCGACAGGACTCTGGTATGGAGGTGAAACAGAGATCGAGAATGGAAGCCTTACCATCCAGGTTGTTGGGGAAACGTGTGGGAAAATTGACTACTTGAGTGAGGGATTGAGAAATAGAAATGTTAAGGCTTCGTATGCCAGCAAGGTCAGTTATAGAGTTTTTAAGTCGGTTGGTATGGTGGGCGTTAAAGTCACCGAACATAAATATATGAGCAAACGAATGGATAGAGATAGCCTTGTCTATATTGACGGAAATGCTTTCGAGTACACCACAGTCTTGGGAGGATGGAGAGCGATAGAGGAATGAGAGGTAGCTTACTGCATTAAGGAGAGATAGACGAAGACACAAGTATGAGTGGTCTGGAGATTCGAAGGAGAGCTCTCTAGCCAGTTGGAGATGGTCTTTAACGTAATCTCCAAGGCTGTGCATGTGGGTTTGAGAATCCTTTCTAAGGAGAGGAAGAAAACGGGGATCGAGAGGTCAGAGGAGGTGATAAACGAGTCGAGGTTGGTCTCTCAGAGAGCCAATATATCGGGAAACTTCTCAATGAAAAACGATTCCACACTGCAGAAGTTGGTTCGAATGCCACGGACGTTAGAATAGGAAATGTTGAATGGTTTAGGTGATTTTTAAGATCTGGTTTAGATTTGCTTTTTGGATCGTTATTTGTCATTTTGGAGATTTGGGAAGTGAAAATGAGAAGGCCTAAAGTAGAAGTAGCCGATGGTCATCGACTGTGACGCGGGAAGAAAGAAACTGGCGCAGCCGGCAAAATAATGTGGCCTCAGGGTTGCCCACCGGAGATGAATGCAGGGACAGCCATCCATGCGTGACGTGGCACTACAGGCAAACCGGTATTGTACAACTGTTGATCAGAGCAGCCCCTCAAGACGCTACGCAAGAGTTAGTACTCCTAACTACCAGGAACAGCAACAAGGAAACTGTCAACCCGGTACCCTCAGAATGAGGAAGCATTGCCACAGACTACACACATAACAGGGGAATGTCTGAGTCTTTATACGGTTAAACAGATATATGGACGCTTTTCTATTTCTATTTTTATTGAACATTAAAACGAGGCTATGTAGCAGTCGCCTATTCTTAAAATACTATTTTTCTTTACAAATGACACATAAACTATCATGTCTTAACTTCATAAACCCCTGCAATGAACTTATGGGTTGGTTAACCGAAGCACAAGTAGTCTTGCTAATTTTAGGTATTGGATTAATTCTGCGCTCTTCTGGTTGGAATGTATTTGTCTTGTAAAATATGGAACTGTTATTATAATTGTAAAAACATATACGGAATGTTTAATTCCTAATTTCAAGAAAATGGCCTTAATTCAATCTATTCCCCCACATGCATTCGTTTTTATTGAAGGAACCTTCTTTATTACCTGGTGCTCATTCATTTCAGAAAATGAAAACGATGGCCGTAATGATTTCTTCAAAATTCCAGCATTAACAATATCAACATTTTTTTCAGAATTGTCATTTAAAAATATAGAATACAGCAAACTTGATCCATGTTATTACAGCTTCTTAAGGACAAGTGAAATTGTTTTGCATCTTTAAATTTTGCATTGATTCTTTCGTTGAATATCTTAATTCACGCTTTTCTAATTGTGTGGGATACGGCATTACTATATTTGTCCAGTTTATGATTTGTCCACATTAAATTTATTTTTATAATTATCTTTATTATTTATTAGTCTTTTTTAATGTCTTCATTCAGCCATAGAGAATCTGGACGTGTTACTCAAAATGTCCTAAATGTTATATGTTTGTCTATAATATTTTCAAAGATTGTTGCTTTTTATACCAATATTATCATCAACAACCGTCAGAATATTTCCCCCACCGAGCAAATTCCATGTCTCTCACTAAAAACACTTCATCAAAATTCTAAAGTCCTTCTTTCTAACAATTTTGGGTTTGAACATGGGTTTTTGAGCGAATACACCATAAAAATTAAGCAATAATACGAAATGCCTGTTATGTCAACAACACCATTGACCTTAACGTTTTCAAAAATAGTTTTTAGAATGAGATCAATCAAGAGCAAATGGTTCAGTAAGAAAAGAATTTAAAAATTTCAAATCAGATGACTCAACATTTAAATGATGAATATTCATCTCGCCAAGTACGAGACAATGCTTATACTTTGAATTGACAAAAAGCAAATTTTCGTAAATTGCAAAATACAGTAGGGAATAAGAAAAGACTTATAAATAACCCAAACAGACATCTTGACGGCATGAATAATTATTTCAATGAAGATCATTTATGTTTTTGTATTAAATCACTACGAAAACCTATCATTCTCGGTTGCTATTCAGATCGTACATAAATTCCTAAACACCCTCTGCCGGATATTTTTCTATCAATGTGAAAAAACATGATACGCCGGGACATTAAAAAAATTCCCTAGGAGTATTACTAATAATAATGGATACACACGCTCCCAAAACATCAAAGACCACACCATGACAATTTAATTGTCTTGTGCAAATGCTTGAGTATAGTGAGATCATTAACATATGCAACCTTTAAAAACTTTTCGTATCCCGAAACATTTTCCTTTTAATTTCATAAGGGGTAGAGAAATCATTACTAAAATACAGCACACTTGGTTCATTCAATTCAAAAGTTGAATCATAAAAATCAAATCCCTCCTTGAACACAATATAATCAACATGATGAAGTGCTATAATCCACAACAATTTCATAAGGTACAACTCGCAACTTCAAAATACCCATCTGTCAACATAAGTGTAAAATTGTAATACATGTTTAATAGCATTTTAATAAATGTGTTATATAAAAAATAAATTCTACATAATAATTTAACAAGATAAATTAAGTCACCTCAACAAGACTAAACATCAAAGTAGGTTATTTTAGAAATAAAACAAAATAAGGATAGAAGGGAGAGAAATGAAGAACAAATTATACATACATAAATAAATGGAATAATGATCCAAAAGGAATGATCCAAAAGGAATGATCCAAAAGGAATGATTCAAAAGGAAGTGGTTTAAAAAAAATAAAAATCTCTTTTGCCTCTAAGTTGTAAACTTACCGTCGCGCGCGCAAATAAAAAACATCCGCCTTTTGAAATTTAGGCTTGTATGAGCGTTCGTATATTCTATACATTACAGTGAGATTTTCAAATTTTGATCTACGAAACTCTGCAAGCATTTTCCCTCATAAATCGATTAATAGCTTAGACAGCTTGGCCATTATAGAGAAATATGTTCCTTTTAATTCAAGTTCCTTTCTTATAGCCTCGTTTCTATTCTTCTGCCTAATTAATGCTACAAATATATGATAGGATATTTCCCATTTTCTACATTCAGGAAAACAATTTTTAACATTTGGTAAACTATATATATTACGGAATAAAATATTTATTTGGTTTGACTCCATTTTTAAAACATTAATTAGGAATTCTCGTTTTAAGCCTCTTCTATTCCATTAATAAAATATATTACTTACTGTCGAAAGGGATTCCTGGGTCTCAATTTTCTCCTAATTGTAGTTCACTGTTGTGGTTAGGTCAGCTTTAACTTTCTTTCAGTTCGTCTTTAGTTTATCTTCGATAATCACTACATTTAATTTCATTGATTCGGTAACTTTCTTTAATTCTGATCGATCAGACCGTTTTGAATCAATCTCCTCAAATGTGACACTCAAAGCATTTAAGGCATCCAATCCAATGTGATAGTTTCTTACCGCCATCAACGCATCTACAACGTTGATGTTTCTAAGGGCCTTCATATTTTTCTTTATATCCGTATCCATAATTTGCCGGAAAAAACATTTCATAATGTGTTTTGAAGATGGCAGTGAAGATTACACATGATGTAAGTGGGAGGCAAAGCGGCGTGATACACAATATTATATCTGCTTAATACGAAGCTATGGAAAGTTATTTATCTTATATAATTTACAGAACGAATGTAAAAATAAAATTTCGATATCGCCAAGTATTTAACATGTGAGAAATTAAAATTAATTTTAAAATTTTAACATGATTAAAAGAAAAGACCTTACCGTTTGAGAATCTTTCTTTTACATTGACTTGATACTCACCTAAAAGTAGAGAACAAAAGTATAACATTGTTAGAAAAGGTTACATTAATTATCACAAAGCGATACGGTAAGGTAAACAATTTACAAGAGGAATATGTTAAGCAGATTATCCAGATCAGTACGAATTAAAATATCGGGCTCGCTATTCTGGAGACTACCCATAGGGACGGTTCATTAAAATCAACTTAATATTTAATATATACCAAATTTGAAACTTATGTAATATCGATCCGAAATAAAGAATATATATATATATATATATATATATATATATATATATATATGATGCAATTAGGTAATAATTCTCCCTTTTTCAATTTTTTAGACATTTTTCATCGTTTTAATGAAACAAATTATCATGGAGCCACATGCATATTCTAGATATATATAAATGCTAATATGCTAGCATAAAATCAGGAGTGTTATGGAGCTTAGACAAAAAACATCATCCGAAAATGTAATTATCTTTTTAATCAACTGGGATTTTACGACTCAAAAATCTGCTTAATTCATTAAAATGATATGAAAAACTCTACTGAATTTTACTCAAACAAACTATAAAATATATATATATATATATATATATATATATATATATATATATATGATTAACACAAAAATATGTCAACTCAATCCACTCTTAAAGTGATTTCAGGCATTAATTCTGATACCTACCATTGTTATGAAGACATTGTACCATAAATATAATTTCTGTTAGACTTTCGCTAACTGAAAACTTTCCATTATAATTGTTATACACACACACACACAAATATATATATATATATATATATATATATATATATGTATATATTTTAATGAAAAACAGATCACTTTAATACCATTACAATAATTTATTTCATTAAAATCCTTTTTAAAAGTTTCGGATCATCAAGGTAAACACTTCCAACAATGAAATGAGACATTGTTGGAAGTGTTCACCTGATGATCCGAAATGCTTTAAAAAGGATTTTCGTGAAATAAATTATTGTAATGGTAACTTAAAGTGGTCTGTTTTTCCTTACATATTAGCTCTGTTCTTCACATTGAGCTCTCAGGATTTCATCCTCCTTGGATTTACCAATTCGGTTTACCAAGTTCTTTTTATAATATAAATATATATATATATATATATATATATATATATATATATATTCTGACTATATAGAAGTTTCGCAGTTCGCACGACCGAAGTGACGTACTATCCGCATATCATTTGATTTTAATGGCGAAAACTCTTCCAAAAGGAATAACATCATTTTGATGGACCCAATACAGGGACTGATACATATATCTCCAAACGGCCCTTTTTACGTTTTGATTTCTATCCAACCAAGGCTATAGGTCCCAGTCTGTCTCGATATTTAATCATAGAGAAGGAGAAATGGATTCTTAACATTCCTGTGTGTATTTACATGTAACTGTATGCAATGCGCTGAAATCCCAGCCGCTATCCATTAAACCTCTACATCTCTCTCTCTCTCTCTCTCATATATATATATATATATATATATATATATATATATATATATATATAATAAAAAGGCTTAAACACTAATATTCCATGGTCATAATTTATTCCATTGGAATCGTAAATACGATCCAAATCATCAGACCTACAAATTCAAAATGAAAACAGAAAAAAACAACTCCGGAAATCAAAACAGAATTTAGAGAAAGTGTAAGTATGAGGATGAGTGACATGAAACCTTAACAGAGAGAATTTTTGGAGATGTGGGTGGGGTGGATTTAAAAAGAGGAGAGAAAGAAAGTCGACGGATGTCTAATACATAAAGATACATTTCGTGGTGACATATACACACCACAGACAATTCGGATAGGAAGGGAAAAAAAAAAAAAAAAAAGGGAAAGGGTGGGGGAGAGGGATGGGACGAAGGAAAATAAAATTGTGATTACTTAAAGGGCCGCTTTGTGATTGGGAAAATTAAATCAAATATAAATATATGAAGATGAATATAACGTTTGTCTCATTTCGCAAGGACCAAATATTTCTATGTTCAAAAACACATACTAATACACACAAAAAAACCTATACAAGTAGGTACATACACTTAGGCATGTACACACACACACCCAGACATACGTGTACATACACATGCACATACATACACACATACACACACATATATATATATACATATATATATATATATATATATATATATATATATATATATATATACAAAATATATATATATATACATATAAAAACCTAAAAATATATTCACATATCCACACATACACATATTCATCTATATTCATATACACACACTTTTCACATACATATACACGCATACATATGCCCCATGTATACATTCATACATACATACATACTTATACATACACATACACATACACATACATATACATACATACATATATATATATATACATACATATATACATAAACATACATATATATATATATATATATATACACACATATACCCATACATCCACGCACATACACATACACACATACATATACACACATACATACATATATACAAACATACATACATATACACACACACACACACATATACACATACATATACACATGCAAATACATACACACCCTTACATATGTATATATATATATATGTGTGTGTGTGTGTGTGTGTGTATGTGCGTGTGTGTGTGTTTGTGTGAAAAATATATAGAAAATAGGAAAGAACTCGTTAGGTAAATAATCCAAAGTTCTTTAGTAATAAGAAAAATCGAGCACTATATATATATATATATATATATATATATATATATATATATATATATATATATATATAATGGTATACTTTTATGCAAAATGAATGTTAATGATATTCATTAGTTTTAGGGCAAATAAATCAGATATTTTAGCTTAGTATCAAAACACATTAACATTGTTAGTTAAATGGTTGATTGCGTCTATTTCATTTTACTGATAAGACAGTTTGAATATAAATTTTGCATTGAGTAATGTAGAAAAGAAATCAATAATGCGAGAAATTGAGAAGATGACTCATTGTTTTTTACACCTGAAAGTTATATCCATGCAAACATGTCTTGATATTATTGTTTGTAAAATGTTTTCAGTCTTGTGAGACATACCATCTTCAAACAGAGACATGAAAACATACTTTCCGGAAATATATCTCTAATTATTTTGTCAGGTATTTTTTTAAATTTTATTTTAGCTTCCAATTTTAAACCCTAATCATATTATGGTTTCAATTTTGGATCAAGACTCTATGCTTTGTAGATGTTAAAATATTTCACAGCAGAAATCTCACTTTTATCTTTACGGAATGCTATATAATGCTTCCATGTAAACAATGTCTAAAAAACGAAATGCTAATAATATTTGTGTTTATGCATGAGATTTGCCATCGGGCTAAACGATTCCTAATTCTATTATTACTCTATCGATATGCAGGTAGTGGAAAATGGAATGAGATCAAAGACTGGTCTGAAAACGGCTGCTTTTTCATGCTACGAAAGAAGGTGATTCTACACTCACAGGATATACAGAAGGCAAGAGGGACAAAGAAAGCAAACTATAATATACGTAACGAGCTTATGTTAATTGCTGGCAGAATAAGGATTAAAAGAAATGAGAAAATTGATTAATGTCCTACAAAGAACGGTATAGTGTGGACAACCACGATCGCCACGACCTGAAAGGATATGATACACAGCACAGAAGAAGAAATACTTCAATGAGAAAGATGGAAACACTTTAATTCTCTTCCTAACAAAGATAAAAATAGTTGGAGAAAACTGTCGGTGAGTCTTGGCTGAAAGCCAACAGTGTACTCATCTGATACATTATATATATATATATATATATATATATATATATATATATATATATATATATATATATATATATATTCGCTTGAAGATGAAATGGAACTAATGCTTTTAATTTAATTGCAAAATTAAATTCGGGGTTTTAACTTCTATTTTTGAAACATGGTTGGAACTGTGTAGCGAAAAAAACCATATTTTAAATCAATTATATATATATATATATATATATATATATATATATATATATATATATATATATATCATGTAGTAGATTAGGTCTACTGGCTTTCTGCTTGATGCATATCTAGAATTTTTCATTAAATCTATGAAAATAAACTCTAAAGATTAAAAGGGATAATTTTTACCTATATTACATATATACATACACGAATGAGTGGGCAGGGAGAAAAAATATTATAAAAAATTATACCAACCAATATGCTAGAAGCGCAGCACAGCAAGTCCAAACAAACAATCTCTTTGTTTACAAAGAGCAGGCCGTCTGGACCTGATGTACAGTGTCTCCAACACCTTAAGATGGAATAATGAGTGTGCTCTGGCCAAAACGGAAAACCAGTTCACACTGAAATCCATCGCACAAGTGGGATTCTTTATAAAGTGATCCGCAATCGAAGACCCATACGTGTTACAAATGCTATCGCCCAAAGAAAAATATTTGTTCAGTATTATAGCAGGTACGTGTTGTTTAATTCTAACGTCCAACCGCTGTGTCGTTCTACCTATGTAATCCTCGTTTATTACCTCTGTTTACAGGAAGTCTACTTTTACAGGACTATATACTCGATGGGACTCCTTTTGTTCTAAACGACAAAAGATAAATTTGATTAGGACCCTGACACATAGGGCGTTAATGATTTCTCCGGGTGACACCTTAAGACATGAAATCAGTTGTTTAATTGAGATCTTTGTGAACAATGGTTATCCATTGAAAATTGTTCAATCGGTTTTTCGAGATGAAACTGCCAAGTTCAACAAAATGAAACCTGCTTCAGTGGGTAAATGTCAGGTCTATCTTCGTTTACCGTGGTTGGGTAGGATTAGTGAACCCTTCGACAAGCGTATTTCATGTACTTCACGCGAGTGTTATTTTGAAGCGAACGTTCGTGTTGTCTTTCAAACTAAGTCCGTACTTTCATCTATGTGTAAAGATGTTCTACCCCCCCCCACCATATTAATTCTGTTATTTACCATTTCAAATGTAGTTGTGGATGCGATTACATAAGTAGAACGACACAGCGTTTGGACGTTAGAATTAAACAACACGTACCTGGTATAATACTGAACAAAAAATTTTCTTTGGGCGATACCATTCGTAACACGTATGGGTCTTGGCTTTTCTTTTTTTTTTTTGGAAGAGAATCTCGTATTAGGTAGGAAAGTCGGAAGTTGGGCTCGGATCATGTCAAGGATGGTGAAGGTAGCTTCAGTCAAAGAAGTTAACTATAAAATGTCTATTACCGAAGTCTAGGAGTTTAACCAGTATGGTGAAGAGAGAGAGAGAGAGAAAGAGAGAGAGAGAGAGAGAGAGAGAGAGAGAGGAGGAAACGCGTCTTCTTGACTCGATGCCCATAGATCGTCTGTCCGCACATGGATACTTATTGGCAGGGAGTAATGGATAGCGGCTTGGATTGAGGAATCGGAGATCCGAGTTCGAATTCCAGTTGAATCCATTACATTCACTTACGTGCTAACATCCTTGGGAAATGTGTGAATCCTCTTCTCCCTCCAGCTATGGGTAAATAGCAGGACAGACTGGGTTCTATAGCTTTGGATGGCAACTGGTCTAGGAGAAGGAAAACTCTGAATTCAAACCTGCTCTTAGATGAGGGTGAATGGAGTCTCTCTGAGCCTTGGTTGGCAATCCATTTAGTGATGGTGTCACGATAAAAAACACCCTTGATAGCCCTAGCGAAGCATCAAGAATTCATTTATTTGACAAGATTATGAACTACACCAATCAAAGTATTGGTGAGTTCCATCTCGGCTGAGGCCGCAAGATGATGATGATTGGCAGGGATATGTTAAGTCACGTGATCTTTGACTAGGGGTAATACTAACCGCCAAACCACTTTCAAAGGGTTTCCATTCAAAATGGCCACGTGCTTTAACGTTGATAGCCTTGGGTTATTGCTCAAAGCGTAGCAACGACGATGAAGAAAAAAGGAAGAGTGAAAAGTTTTGAGGCAATCGTCGATGGAAGGAGGGTGTGTGACGATATGTTTAAATAAATATTAAATCCAGGGTACTCAGATATATTTAAAATTGGTTCAAATATTTACACGACTTGTTACAGCGCATCATACTTATTATAAAAACCCAGGTTGTGTGTGTGTGTGTGTGTCGGTTCGTTTATATATTGGATCGGATTTCCTACATTTTTCAACCGATTTCAACAAAACTTCACAGAACTACGTAAAATTACTTTGCGGTGGTTCTGACAGCGCATAAAATTGTAAAAACACAATTATTTTTGCACAAAATCAATTTGAAAACACGATTAAGAGACATGAAAGGGGAACAACTCATATCGAGTTATACTTATTATAAAACCCCGGTTGTTTGTGTGTGTATATGTGTGTGTGTGTGTGTGTCTATATGTGTGTGTTCGTTTATATCAACCGATTTCAACAAAACTTCACTTTTTTTGGCAGGTAGTGTTTCTTATTGTCTTGCACAAACATTTGTTTATTTTTACATTCAGAATTCTTTAATAATTCCATTTACAAGACAATTGTTTATAATAAAATTCTATTCAATCGGCAGACTCATAATGATTGAAAACAATGTTTTTGTTTGAGTTTGGGTTTGACCAATTCGTAAAAAAAAAAAACTAACTAAGACATCCGTGTCCGTCAACCTTAAACAATAATCTTTGTCAGATTTATTTTTCAGTCTTTATGATGGGCGATACTCGATCTATCTCTTACTGTTACATTCCCGGACAACGCCGGGCTCTACTGCTAGTTACAAATATGAATTGGAAATTTCTTAAGAGTATCAACTGTTCCATTCTTATTTTATAACTACTTAAACTTATGATGTGCGAATTGGAGGAGTATAAATGAGTTAATTTCATGTTGGGTGAATTGAGTGAGAATCAAGTTTTGCATAGAAATTCACAATTCAAGTTATGCATAGAAAGATCACAATGTTTGTTATTATATCTTACGATTTAATCAGGTTTTTAAAGAATATTTCCGAACAATTTTTTCCTGGCAAGTATTATATCCTGTTACTCAGATAAAAAAAAATCGGTCACATCGCCGGTAATATCAAAATAACTAATATCTTCTGAGTATATAGTAGGAATCACGGACACTCTCTAACTTTATCACAGACACTCCAGAGAATAAGATCTTCCATTTGTAGACCTCAATATCTTGAAAACAAATAAAGAACGAAAAACAGTCGTTCTGCGCAGTTGCATCGGGGAATATAATAGACAAGACTAGAGAACTGAAAACTTCTTTTTAAATGTGTATCAGCCTACACCCCACTCAAATACATTCACTTAGCGTAATTGTGTTTGTTAAGAACTACATATTTCATTCTTCTAGTAGAGACGTCCGTGCTTTTGTTTGAGGAAACGTCTAATCTTACTCCTAACAATGTCCTGACTCAAAATCAATTGCTATAAACCAAAAGTCTTAAGAGAAACTTGTTTAAAAGTGATATCTACGTACGTTCTTTCTTAAGTCTTATTCTGTATACAATGTATTCTTTCTGGTGATATAAGAAACTGTCTTTGGGTTATTTTACACTTTCTCCAAACATCAATAATGTAAATATGTGCATATATATATATATATATATATATATATATATATATATATATATATATATATATATATATTTATATGTCCACTCAAGGAAATTGCCAACTTACGAACACTATATACATGGCCAAGGTAAGTACAAACAACAACACTATGCACTACATCGGTGCCACCGAAGGCCCATTCAAAATGAGGAATAACAATCACAACCTTTCATTCAACAACAGGAAATATTCGAACAGCACAACACTTTCTACATACATATGGCAGCAAAAAGACAAAAACATCACACCAACAATAAGTTGGGAAATATTGAAAAAAGCCCCTGCCTACAACAACATTACGAAAAAATGCCTACTTTGCCTACACGAAAAAGTAGCAATAATACCACACAAACCGCAAAAGAACTTACTAAACAAAAAATCAGAGATAATCTCCAAATGTAGGCATGAGAACAAGTACCGATTATCCGAATTCATACCAAACGGATAAAACAAACAAACCACCAACAATCACAATTTAATTTCTGTCTCCAATCCCTTGAAACATTACTACCACATCATACCATATAAACCCATTATTAAATTAAATTGAACTGCCCTCTCACCCAGCACATTGAATATTAAACTAAACATCACCATATAAATTAACCAACAAGGATTACAAATTTCTACATGTTACATATACACAGTCACCAAAAAAAACAAATAACCAGCTTTAAATATAACAAATAAAGCCCTATTTTTCTTTTTTTTTTAAATTTAAAAAAAAAAAAAATATTAAAAATAAATATAAATAATAATAATCTTTACCTATCATAATTTTACACAAACCCCACCACACGTATATACATACATTCGAGGAAATATTTTCCAGCTGGAAAATACATATGACATGTACACATCAACCAATACACGCAATCTACATAAACCCAAATTTTTTAAAACATTAATCAGTTTGTCTGACGATCGCTAAAGCGTGAAACCCAGGGTCACAAACTCACATCTATCTAAATATATATATATATATATAAATATATATATATATATATATATATATATATATATATATATATATAATTTTTAATTTATAATTAAAATTCTAAAATAATTTATTTGATTTTCAATGGAACAAAAATGCGGTTTGAAAGAAAGAAACTATTTAACAGAAAACAAAACAATATATTTTTTTATTTAAAAATAAATACTACTGCTGTGCCATAACGATACATTTCTCTTATACAGATATTCATTTATGAGTAGATATATTTTCTATATATTAAAAGCTTTGGCTGGTGGAAAATTTTCCGTAATCTTCCCCGAAAAATGCCGACAAATATCTAAATGTGCTTGACTAAATTTTAAGTACTAGGCTACCGACGATTATTTTATTTGGTCGAATTCGCCTAAGGTTTCCACAATGCATTGTACACGTCTTCAAGATAGATGGTGCGCCGACTGGTTTCGAAGAAATATCTTATGACATATAGTAGCATTTTAAATGCAAGCATTAAACATATAATATTCAGATATTTAAAGTCTCCTCCGGGAGTCATTATCCTGTCAGATTGCCATTTGATATTTCCACGCGAATTTGCAATCACCGTCTCTCGAACATTTTGATTGAACAAGAGGACTACTAGAATGATAAATAAGTTTCATTTTTTATTGTTGAATTTGCCAGATTGACACTTAGTTCCTATTGTAATAGTTACTTTTATCGCACCTCTCGACTGTGGAACTCTCATCATTTTTTATTATTTTGCTTCCCTGGTTCCTACATTCTTCAAATATTGGAGTCATCGGATACACCCAAAGGAAAAATAGTGGTGGTCGAAAACAATGTAAAGTTCATCCAAAATGTAAAGAACGAAGAAGATAATAAAAGAGATTTAAATGGAGTACAACAATACTAACAAGGTCAATGGACAAAATGGGAGGAGGCTCGGCTAAAAAATATATTATTTCCAATGGCATTTGGCAGATGGCTTCAAGCAGGTTGAGATTTTTAACACGTTCCACATAGGAGCTGCTATCATCTAAGAAAAATCTTGTTAAATGGAAGAAAGTAGGCGATCCAACTTGTTCCCTGTGTCAGGAAAATCTACAAATATTAGAACGTGATACGTAAAAAATAAGAAGGAAAGAGAGGAAAAGAAAAGAAAAGGGGGTGGGGAGAGAGATGGGAGGGAGGGAACTAAAATTGAAGGGCATTTACTGAAAGGGCCGCTGTTAGAAATTAAGAAAAATTGACAAATTAATATCGACTACAGGTTACAAATCAAATATAAACATATAAAAAATAAATATAACGATTATCTAATCTAGCAAAGACCTATATTTTTATGTTCAAAAAACATACTTGCTTACCTTGAGGAGAAATAGTCTAATTTGGTGGTCTATAAAGTGGTTAGGGAAGCCGTTGTTGATTAGTGTTTGTTTAACATTATTAAGTTCTTTAAGGAAAAGTAGTCGAGAGGATGAATCCTGGTGTGCTCTATTTAGAAAGTTTTTTATTACAGCTATTTTGTACCTATGTGGACATTCGCTTTTAACGTTAAGGTGGCACCACATTTTGCTGGTAGGTATTTTATATAATGATGTAATGAAAATGTTATTGTTGTATTCTACGAGAACATCTAAGAATGGAAGTTTGTTTTTTTACTAAGTTCTTAGGTAAAGTTAAAGACGGAGTTTTTCTCACATGTGGTCTTAATTTTGTCTATTTCTTTAATGTTATTTGCTAAAATAAAAATATCATCTACGTAGCGAACCTGTATTTTCGGTTTACGTACCTGTGTAAATATCGTATTTTCTACGTAGGACATATAGTAGATAGAAAAGCATAGACCGAGTGGATTTCCCATATTAACACCATTAGTTTGGGTGTAAATATTGCCATTATGGTCATAAAATTGAACTTTGTTTGTAATATTTAGTAATTCTTCACTTTGCGAAGAGTGTGGCTAGGGTAATCATTAAATTTGGCAATAGGAGTCTGCAACATGTCACAAATTTAATAGATCTCAGTCATGGCAGTCAGACAAATCATGCATCCAGATCACCCCTTATATCTGGCCCCCTAAGTCTTCAGACTGCAACCCCTTGATTATTGTGTGTGGGTCGCAGTTGAGCAAGAGACCAACTGAACTCCTCATGGCATCAAAGATGAAGGGAAAGTAAGAAATATGGAAGCATTCACCAATTTAAAAAAGGAGACCGTCCAGAAGAGTCGCAGGAAATTCCGGAGACATCTGAAGGCCCTGGTTGAATCCAGTAGCGAATTATTGCATAAATTTAATCTTTAGTATTTCAAGATATTTTTGTGTAATTTTGGTAAATATAAGTGTTAAAATGAGATTCATTTTTTTTTAAATTTAGACAATTTATCCATCGCACCCTACACACAGATTATATATATATGTATATGATAAAATATAGTTTTAATGTATGGTATATTCATGGGTTAAAATCGTCAATACAAGGGAGAGAGTGTATGTAAATATAAATGTTTACATTGTTTACATTGAAGTCAAAACCCAGAGGTGGCTGTGGGTTTTATGCTAAAACAAGCGTATAAGACGCCTCAGGCACAGGAGATTGACCTTGAACCCCTACCTAAGTAAGGTTACAGCCTGCGGGCACTATGACCAGAGATTAATATCAATCTCACCTTCGCCTATAGAAGCTAATTTCGAAATATATATATATATATATATATATATATATATATATATATATATATATATATACACACACACACACACACACACACACACACACACACACACACACACACACACACACACATATATATATATATGTGTGTGTGTGTGTTGGTAGTTAAACAAGGGCAATTGAACATCACAGCTGAATTAACATACATATACTAACTATATAGAGGAACTCATCAAAAAACAAGCAAATAAGCACAGTTAAATAAACCAGAATATATGATCCTGGGAATACATGCAGATTCATAAGAAAGACAAAATATTCTTACTTTCAACACGTACAATGAAAGAATATTTGAAAATCTAAACTGTAATGTCAATTGATATATAAAAATCTAAACAAAGATAAATAATTTTAAAATGATCATAATCTATCCAACATTGTAATTTCATGAAGGAGAGATAAATATCCGAGTAATAAAGCTAAATAATCAGAACTGCGTGACAAGGACACTTCTCAAAGATTCCTGTAATACCTTTGATTTGTACACCAAGAGATAATGCAATAAAAAATAATAGAGAACATTTTTACCATACACATTCTATCATTAGCGAGGAAATACAATCGAAGAAAAAAAATGAGAAACTTTATATTTCGACACTTGAAAAGGAGTGTTTATTTTTCGGATTTTGTGTAGATCCATCATCTGTGTGTTCCCTCGAACATATTGTGTATGTACGAAAATCTTATTGATTTTCCCGTAAAGGAAAAAAAGGTCTCATGCATTTTAATTTAGAAAGTATTTCAATGAAACACTGTAGATCATCGGAACCGTGTTAATGCTGTGAAGGAGCTAGTGATAAATGAAAATTATTCCCTGGCTGCAGCTTTAAGTTGCACTTACTGACATGAATAATTCATTACATTTCTAACAATGCCCTCGAGAGGATTTTATTGTGGCATGCCAAAAAGGCATTCGAAATTAATCAACAACGACACAAGTAGCGCATACTGAACCATATATGTAACTAAACAACTGTTATATCGATGCACACACATAATAAATGTATGCAAATGAATTTTCGAATACAACTAGTTACAACTTAAAATATATCCGACCAACAATGTATTGGGAGTTGGGCATGTTGAATAGAAATGTCCATTATTACATTCTCTCACATTTCAGACAACTGCTCAGGGTACAGTTTATAACGTTTGACAAACGCACACAAACACACAAACAAATATATATATATATATATATATATATATATATATATATATATATATATATATAATAATAATAATAATAATAATAATAATGGACTCTCCCGTCGGTTTCGACGTATGTGGATCTGCCAGCTTATTGATTCAGTTATGGAAGTTTATGCGCTAATCTTAAGTGGCATTTAAGATCCGCTAGTGATTTACAAAGGAGGCCACATATGGAGCAAGTGTGAGGATTGTGAGATGAGAT
>CAHIKZ030005608.1:2175000-2237500 GCA_903632075.3 Acanthosepion pharaonis
ATATCTCTAAAGCCATCCCTATGGTTAAGATACGTAAATGACACCTTCATACACTGGCCATACAGGATGATGTCCACGTTCTACTGGAGTATGTGAACTCAATAAGATATTCGATACAGTTCACAATGAAAAAGGTGATAAACAACACACTCACATACGTGGATGTTCTAATATCTCGAACAGAGTATGGGTTCAATACATCTATATACCGCAAAGAGATATTCACCGGGTAGTACCTGAATTCAACTCCCACCATCCATACAGCGAGAAGAAAGAGATCGTCCGCTGCTTACAACACCGAGCAAAAGTCGTAAGTGGCGATCCAGAGACATTAGATAAATAATTGGTCAGTATAAGTAGCACCCTACAACGTAAGAAATACCCTGGGTATATGGCAGCAGATTCAATAAACTGGGATATGCGCGTACAAAAGGAGGACAACAACACTCGGAAAAGAGTCTGCCTGCCTTATGGAAAGGGGTTAACGGAGAATATACAAAGGATCTACGGTTCATATAACATCAGGACAACCTTTAAAAGCTGAACGGCACTTCGCAGATCCCTCTCCCGAGTAAGACCGCCCATAAAGAAGAACATGACTAAAGACTGTGTGTACGCCATCCCGTGCAGCTGCAGAAAGATATATAATGGGGAGACAGGCCATCTGCTTAAGGTAAGGCTGCAAGAACAACAAAAAGCTGTAATACGAGGGGAAGTGGAAAAATCAAGCGTGATTGACAATATATGGAAAGAAAAGGTAGATCGCCGCTCTCTGTGGGATCAGGTTGAAATCATAGACAAAAAACATCATTGGAAAATTCGTAAACTTAAAATATAATCACATATGCTAGGCCACAAAAATCTCCTGAGCCGACCAAGCATAGAAATGAATACAATATGGGAACCAGTAATAATGAGTGCCAGAGAAAAGCAATAACAAAGAAAATTGCAATATGAGCTCTGTTAAAACACATAATAAGAACTGATGAAGAAAAATTTGCTGAAGACATTAAGTTTATAAATCCCAGAAATTCATACAGAAGATTTAATACCTGGTTAAGCCCGTGAAGAACTTGGAGAGGTAAATTAAAAGGAGATAGATGTTAACTGATATTAATTAAACATGGCACGTGGAACTAGAACAGTCTACCCCAGTAAGCGAAATAAAAGGTTTAGTTGGACATTCAAACCACCTGAAGAAGGCCGACGCGTACAACGACCAAGGTGTATGTATATATATATATATATATATATATATATATATATATATATATATATATATATATACATATATATATACGTACATGTATATACATTTATATATATATATATACATATATATATAAGAACTCATATGTAGCGTGTTGGAAGCATATTTTTAAATAAATAATTATATATATATATATATATATATATATATATATATATATATATATACGTAAATTTATATATATATATATATATATTATTGATATATATACATATATATACATTTATATATATACATAACAACATGCATACATCTATATTACTGCATGTTCCATTAAATAATATAGACAAGGTTTGTCTATTTTTTTAAGTAAATTCCTTTCATATTTCGAATAAGCTTTTAAGCATTATTGCTAAATCAACATAAATATTATTTAATCCGTTGGAGATACAACGAGGGCATTTGAATTTCTAAACTGTGTTGGTTTTCTGCAAATCGCTACCTGGCAGTGAAGAATCATTGCGAATAATTAAGTTGGATATACCAGATTTAGTCTAGTATATAATTAACTCTTTTTTTGGTACGATGTTTTGTAGATATATTAGTATTTATCAATTTTTTATCATATTTTCGTATTGTTTATAATTAGTATGCATTTGGTTACGATATAGGAGATTAATATGTTTGACATTAGTTGAAGCAGTATGTTCTATTTTCTTTGTATTTATTTGTTGGCCAATATGTTGTTTGGAAAGCTATTAATAACAAGTGTTTTTTTTTTAATTCCTTAGTTCACTGTAAAACGTCTGTTTTGTGGAGGAATTAGTTTTTTCTCGATGTATTAGATGTTTTATAATTGCTATTTTGTAGTAATATGGATATTCACACTTATAGTTAAGTGTGCACGAGTTTACGGTAGGATTTTCATATGGCGAAATAATAAATTTCTTATTATTTGTGTTTACTAATATGTCTAGGAAGGAAATTTTATTAGGTTCATATCTAAATTAAAGAACATAATCATTTTAGAAACGTTATTGAAGTATTTTTAACTAACATAAGGATATGATAAACATATCTTAGGTAGATGGAAGGTTTTTTTTAAAATCTGTAAATATCTTATTTTCAAGGTTAGAAATTCCTAAATGTTGGACCCAATACAGAACCCATGGAGACACCATCACATTGTATATATATATTATTATTATTCTGATCTAAGAAAGGGACTTCGGTAGTACAAGTTTTATACTAGTATAAAAGTAATATTTTCTGTATATTAGGATTAATATTAAGTGGGGGTAAAGATGTGATACTCTATATATTTCTTATAATTATGTCAATAGTTTCACTAACAGGAACATTGGTAAAAACATTTTTCAACATCAATTGATGCTCTGATTTCATTGTTCAGTTTTTCGCTCATTAGGATTTGGATTACTTCTAATGTCGACTTAACACTATATTTACTAATAAGGTAAGTAATGAGTTGGTGATTGTATTTTGTTACCTGATATAGAGGAGTTGGAATTTGCGATATGATAGGGCAGAGAATATAGGTTTATGTGTTGTTATAGTGCAGTATGTGTAACCAGGCCTATAATCACCTATAATTTTAGGGTTTTTTGAAAAGTTCTGTTCTTTATACGGCACTAAGCATAACCTACGAAAAGACATAATGCATTGTCATCAGTAAAAGGATGGGTCCGAAATGCGATTATCAGATCGGGGACACTAAAATCAAATAAGTTCAGAAGTTTAAATATCTGGGAGGTGTTTTGACGAAGGACGATAAGTGCGATGCTGATAATCTGAGGACATATTGTGATAGCCGAGGGCGCATTCTGGGCAGTGTATTGCGAAAGAGAATGCTTTCATTTGTATCAAACAGCTGTTACGTGACATCTGTCCTCCTTTATGATGGTGAATGATGAAGATGATAAAGAAACTTGAGGCCACAGAGATATAGTTCTAAGAAGGATGTTAAGGATATCATGGAACGATCCTTTGAGCAACGATGACGTTTTGAAGAAGATGAAACCTGGAGGTAGATTATAATTTACATCAGAGTGAGGCAGCTGGGACACATAATAAAAAAGAAGGGTCGGGATAATCTGATATTCACAGATTGATTAGAAGGAAAGAGAGACAAGTGAATGCCAATGTATGACATACTTGGCAGTCTTAAGAAAATGGATGATAAAATGTGTTCTGGTGGAGATGGCAAAAGGACGAAACTAATTGAGAGCTACAATGGATAACGGGAAGTAGAGAAACATGATCACCTACGTCTTGAAGGGACACGGCCCATAAAAAAAATGGCATTGTTCTTTTGCCGGTTCTATAACTGACTCTTGGCGTCTGCCATTGTTGTTCCCTTTTGTATTGCCACTGCTGCCACCGCTGAGTATTATTTATTTTCAAACCCCAGTTTAATAATTTATTGGTATTTTTTGGTCGTGTTGATCTTCCTTTCTAAATAATTGGGTATCATACGGCAATCATAATTTTTTTTCAATTTGGAAAGCATTGACCATTGAAAATTCCTAATGATATGACATATCCAGATATCCCCAGACGTTCATCTTTTTTCTATTTGTAATTGTATTTGTACTTTTTCACTTTAGTTATATTTCTCCTTTAAATACCACAACATATCCATCGTACATTGATCTTTTTATTACAGTCTTATTCTTTCTTTTCTATAAAAATACCTCGTGCTGAATTCTATGAAGCAATCCATAGTCAATTTATCAAATAATATGCACACTGTCTCTAACAAAGAATAGGGAGAACATGGCTGTTTGACAAAACAAGAGGGTTGCAAGTACATGGAAGAGGTTAAATTGATAAAGGATTGATTGAATCAAGAGAAATATAATAAAGCTCTTCAGCAGACAATGAAAGAATGTGGCAAAATATTCGTTCTAATAGTTTCCAATATGACCGCGTAGCTGTGTGCATAAGTGTGTTTCGCAATCACTGTGTCTCTCAATCTGCATAAAATGAAGATCGGTCCAATCAAATCTTAATTGAAAGTAATTCAGAAAATGCAGGAGAAAAATCGAAATGTAATTAATGCAATTAGCAAAACCGAGCTGGTCGCAAAGATCTGCATAGAGTGAGAGAATCACGTAGAATATTAATATCTGCAGTTGCACGTCGAGGCAGCGGAGGCATAGATGATATGGGCAGAGGTTGAAGATGCAATTTCATGCTGCCATATTTCAGATTTTATAATTGTAAAACAACATTTTTATTTTCACGCATGGAATGTGATAGCAATTTTGATAAACATAGAGGGGAAATAAGATAAAATAGACGTTATTTCTTGAATAGTATTAAAACAAATGAATTAGGGCATAAGTTATGCAGTCGAGGTAGAATATTCATATAAATACACATTAAATAAATTTAGGTAAATATTCAGTTATTTTATATATTATAACAGTTTAGTTTCTGAATTTCTATTCCCAAATTGCTGAAAGCAACGTCAATTTGAGATAGATCAACGGCACCAACAAAAAATAAAATTGAACTTACTCAAGCCTTGTGTAGCACTAGGAGCATGGCCCGGCATTGCCCGTGCTTGATTAAAAAATCGTACGACTCATACAGCAATCGCTATCACTTGACTTAAAATATTTTTGCTTTCCTTGCCTTTAAAGGAGAGCCCTTGCCGTGCTGATGTTGCTAAATGCCTTACTTCTTGCCTATCTCACACTGCGAATTTTTTCTAAGCTCTATAAACATTAAATCTGTTACGAAAAAAGAACTAAACAAAATGAACACAAAACTGCCGTAGAAGCATGAAAAAATCGATTATTTCCTTTATCGATAGGAGCTGGAAAATGCAACGTCGGTCTTGACCTTCTGCTAACTTGGAGCATGTACATGTAAATTTTGGTGCAAATCCGTCGAAAATTGCGGCCGTGCATTCGTTACACACACACACACACACACACACACACACACACACACACACACACACACACACACACACACACTCACACACATCATTCCTTTTATAGATAGAGATTTCTACTTTTCTATTATTTATCTGACATATTCAGTCTCCTCCGTGACATGCAAGTTAGAACCTGAATGATAATGACTAGGTACAGTGGCTAAAAGTAAAATCAGACACGTTTGCATCTGTATTTGTTTCCGTAATGCTAGTTAATTATAAAACCATACAAGTTTGGTAATAAGCATTTCACACGGTTTCACTTCTATATTCTGTGCGTTCTAATATCACAAGGACGTCTTTGTGTCAGATAAATTTGAATTTCTGTTACTTTTAAGTTTTTATTTATCATTTAAAGAACCTAGTTTGTCAAAGATTCTTTTTTAACCATTTGTATTTCTCTTGGATTTTCTCTGAGGATTTTCTCCTGAGTAGCCATTCGGACGCTCTTAAAGAAACATTTTCATATCCTAAGGTATTTTAATATTCTAATGTCTTTCTTACTTTGATCGGTTGCGTAAAAATAAATTGCTTTATGGAATTCTTGGAGAATTATCAACAAATATGACAAATTTGCCAACAAATTACAGAATTGGTGATTTAAAAATCTTGCCCGTTTAACTTTTTAAATATTTTTCCTGGGAACATTTCTTCGTATAAGTGCTAGTTTCATATTTTTATATACGAGATTAGAAAATGAAACCTAATTTCAAATAGTTGTCCATTACTAGCGGGACTTGGTTTTAATGTTGCTGACATAACCTTGTCCAGTATCTAAAAAATGCCCTATATTTTTGGAAATTGTCGAAATAAAATAAAAACATGTAATATTTGTTAGCCTAGTAATGAGTTGAGCATCATTTTCACTATCTGATATGCAGATAATCTGTTTACTATAATTGTGTGTATAAATATTAGAACATCCATTATTTTTCTCCGGAGGGAAAGTTTATCGGTTATTGCACTCGACAATATTTCGAATTTCGTTATGCAATTATACTTGGTCTGATATAGATTGTTTAAATACACGCTTCATACACATGAGAGTATATAATGCGAAATTGGCCAGTTTTTGAATATTTCTAACACTATATCTTTTAACATCTAAACAATGATTAATTTATTATAACCAGTTGGTTGTTTGGGTAGTTGAATTATTTAATTTTATCAAATTCACTGCATCATTTAATGCACAAATCTAAATATTTAGAACACAGTTTTAAGATTTCAGCTAAATAATTCTGAGAGTAATTTTATGACTTAACTACAGATAAAATGTATTGTTGGTCAATTTACTATAAAATGTATTACTAGTCACATAAGTATAACATATATTGCGGGTTATTTTGCTTTAAAATGAATTGCCTCTCATTTTATTCGAAAACAGATTTGTTGGTAATTTTACTATGAATATATATTTTTTATACTTAGCTTTTTTTTTGTTTAAAGGTTAAATATTTGCTCATACTTGAGAAATTAACAGGTGCTAACATACGGGTTTTAGCGGAACAACGGCAAATACGAGGTGGTTCCACACTGCTCAAATCCTTCAATCTCTCCATTAGAAGATTTGCAGCCGCATGATATTATAAGTGTTAAAATAATAGAAACAAACATTTAAAGGTTACATACAATAATATTATTTCATTTTTGAGCGTTTGGTAAGTGAAAATAATGTTGGATAAAGTCTAAGATAAGTGTGTTAGGTAAATGACAAGAAATTATAATATCAAGCAAAGCAAAGATGGGAAAATCAATTATATATGTAACCAAGAATATACGAATACATAAAAACAAATTCACTTATTCATTAAAAAATACACCCAGATTTGCGTGTGGGGTCGATTTCAGAAGTGGATGCAGAGCTGTAAATTTACTACTCAGTGTTTGGGAACATCACCAAAGACATCGATGCAATTTGTTGTACTACGTGGATTTGTCTGAAAAAAATCATTAGTTTTATAATCTTCAGTAAGTTATCATAAACATTATCTATATATAAACGCACCCACTCACTCACAACACACACACAAACACACACACACACACATATATATATATATATATATATATATATATATATATATATATATATATATATATATATATATAGATAGATAGATAGATAGATAGATAGATAATTTTAGTGGTGAATATACACATACATTTATATATATACATAGGTGCATACACATACATGTATATTTTTTAATTAAAAAATTCCAAGAGGATAGAATCCAGGTAGAATTCAATGTCCAGGACAGAGTAATTTTAAGTATATAAAAAAGGAAGAACACTAATATTCCATTATCATAATTTATTCCATTGAATAATCCAATTCATCAGACCTACAAATTCATTTTTTTCTGTTTTCTTTTTGAATTCTAGTTCTGATGAATTGATCGTATTTACGATTCAATGGAATAAATTATGACCATGGAATATTAGTGTTTAAGCCTTTTATTATATATATATATATATATATATATATATATATATATATATATATATATATGTGTGTGTGTGTGTGTGTGTGTGTCTGTGTGTGTCTGTGTGTGTGTACCAAAATTATTCAGAGTTAACATGGAGAAAATGATATTATTTATTTATAAAGGTAAAAGATAATAGGAAAACTGAAATATGAGCGGACACGTTAAATCTGTAAAAATATGTACCTATGTTTAAGTATATCTGAAATAGTTAATGTGATTCAGGCATTACTGTAAAGCATTTTGAAAATGTTTTCCGTAAACTGCAAAATCGTATTACACTTCGTATTGCTAATGATGGAGGAAATGTTGAAACTTCAATAAAATTTCAATAAACTTCAAAACATATAGATTTACTTCGTTCTAATCCTTTTTACATATAATTTCTATCACAAATATAAAAAATTATACTTTTTTAATGTGCACATGAACTCTATCAACATATATATATATATATATATATATATATATATATATATATATATATATATATATATATATATATATATATATAAAAGAATCAATTTGCATGTCATCTTTAAACGTTCCTTGAATTGCTCAGCCCATCGTGCATGGATCTCTTCTTTTTCCTTGATCAGGCTCGAACCATCAATGGAAGTAACACATGCCATGGCTTAAGGAAAAGTGCTGAAGATACGCTCAATGGAATAATAAAACTCGTAAATTTTGTTTTCGTCAGTAAAACCTTGAATTTTCACAGATTGTCGCATTGAGCTTCCCGAAGCTTCCGATGTGTCTCCACTCGAGGGCTTGTCCGAGAGCTGCCGTGGGCTGCCGTGGGCTGCCGAAGTCCAGGTCTGTTTGTGTCTGCCTTAGTGCATGCCAACTAATGCCCAATGTGTGGCTACGAAGAGGCTTCGATAGCTTTCCTCCACAAGGTTCCACTACACTCCTTACAATGAGGTTAGCCGGGTTACATAACCGCCGCCCAGCGGACGGCGTTTTGAGTCTAATCTATTTACCATAGGTTGGACCCTAACAAATGCTACCACCTCGGGTCAGAGGGGGACATGGGTACAGCAGCTATTAAGTTGTGGTAATACACCCCTCAAAACCCCCGAACAGGGATCTTGCTGCTGGATGCATTTTATCCTCATTTCAAAGAAAATACATATATATATATAATATATATATATATATATATATATATATATATATATATATATATATAGCTGGACAATCGTATTCGAGAATATACGACTACTAGAGAGGCCAGTCAGGCGCGCTTTGTGTTGTTCAACACCGACAGAGCCCACCCGTAGTATCAAAATCGTTGATGACACACTCTTATACGACTCCAACGCCGCCTTCGATTTTTTCATTCACTTTGCTGAGAACGGAATCGTTCTCAACACTAACAAATGTACGGATGTAGTAGTTTGTGAGGCCTCCAAATAATGCCGTCTAGTGTAACCCCTTCTGATTCCTTGCTACATTTTACTTCCCCGTTCCAAAAAACAATCACCGATACAAGATTATGGTTTGGACTAGTTAACCAAGTATCCGGGGCATACTCATTAGGTCCATTCATTCTACCTTTTCGCCAACTTGTAAAAGAAATCTCCCTCTTTACATGGAACCAAAGCCTTGAAGACTCATTCCAGCATATCAAACAGGTTACAGTCGACCTAGTATGTTCATTATGGGTTGCCCTAGTATCATAGAGGTTGCAGATCATGAACAACGAAAAGGGTTGTTCGCTGATAAAGATTTAAGCAAAATCCCCAACCCCTGATTTTTCCGATTGAAGGAAAAAAAAAAACGAGGATATATAGTTTTACTATCCAGCACCGCCCTGGGAAATTGCACCGAAGCTCGGATGCCGTTTCCCGCAGACGAGTCGCAATGCTACATGCACTGCTGAGCATTTCCCAGCAAAACCCTCTCAATGAGTCATTCTAGAATTTGATAGAATAGATGATGTCATGAAATCAACTGATTTAACGGCGACATTTGGGGTCACCGACAACATAGCCATAACCTCACCAGACCTCATTCGTGCAGCAGGACGCAATGATCCCCATTACAAAGAATTGATAAATGCAGTACAGGATGGATTCCCCAAAATGCGCACCTGCACTTCGTGAATATTCGGAGGTAAAAGATCACCATAGCACTGACAATGGTTTAGTGTTACAGGAGAGAAAGATAGGGATTCCAACCACTAAACAGAAAAAAAATATAACTCAGCTTGCATTCATCAGACCAAGGTGTGGTTGGCAATGATTCTATTGACTGGACCGATATTGAACGCTGCAATCCGTAATGTTAGTGCCAATTGCATGGTATGCTCAAACATTGTCCCAAGTCAACCACGAGAGCCAATCACTCTCACATCATCGCCAGATTGGCAATTCCGGCAAATATTCCATATCAGGGATAAGGAGTACCTTGGCTGTGATTATAGATTAACTGGATGGCTCATTCTTTATCATTTAAGCCGTGGAGACGCAGACGCCTCGAGGATAATCTCAATTTGTAGTGATATATTCCAGACCTATGATGTTCCAGAGGAACTCAGCACTGATGGTGGTCCACCTTTCAAATCACTACAATTCCTGAATGACTGAGCGGTGAAATACAGAGTGACATCATTTGTCTATCATCAATCCAGTGGCTGAGCAGAACTGGCTGTCAAATCTGTCAAAGGGATACTATATAGTAAATCAGGAACGCAAGGATCCCTGTATAATAACAGAACAGCACGGTCTATCCTTCTATAGAGGAACACGCCCATGCAGACCATCTGGCTATTCTCAGCACAGCTTCAACTCAACCGTCGTTTTATGCCATCCCAACCATGCTATAGGCAAGCCGTATGCGAAATTGAATACAGTCAAAAAAAAAAAAAGCCAGTATCAATATAGAGAAAGATAAAACCTTTCCGGAAAGGATATATATAAGTCTCATGAACACAACGTCCAAGTAATCTAGTCAGTGTTGTCGAGATGCTAACTAACTGACAATATCGATAGTAAACGTATATATATATATAGAAGTGATTTGTTGGAACTTCATGTCATCAGCATTCCATACGCCCATTCCTAGTATATTTTGAGTATGATATATAAATTTATTTCCACCTATTCACAATGTACATCATATATTATATATATATATATATATATATATATATATATATATATATATATATATATGACGTTGAGCGAATCTATTTATATAACTTTATATATATGTATATATATATATATTTTTATTTTATATATATATATTTAATATGTCTTGTAATATTAAATTTTATACTTTTTATTTATGTATCATATATATATATATATATATATATATATATATATATATATAAATACATATATAAATATCCATATATATACATATATATATTTATATATATATATATATATATATATATATATATATATATATATATATATATATATATATATATATATATATATATATATATATATATATATATATATATATATATATTCATCCACTATATAATCATTTCATTCAACTATGCTTAGTTGAACTGTAACAATTCTATGTATTTATCAAGAAGAACATTCATTCTCATTAATCTTTTTACACATATGTTTCTATTTTCATCCGCCTCGCAATTCTAATCTATATCCCAATGCTCCGTACTTTTTAGTCCTAAATGATTGTAACGTAATAAATAATTATGCTTATAACATAATAAATAATTATGCTTATAACATAATAAATAATTATGCTTGTAACATAATAAATAATTATGCTTGTAACATAATAAATAATTATGCTTGTAACATAATAAATAATTATGCTAATATTAATCTTTTATCTTATGATTCTTTTTTATACTATTAAAATAAAATTATCTTGCACCCTATACGGAAATGTTATATTTTTAGTAGTCATAATATATAAATTATTAAAAATCATCATTTATAATTTCCGCATTTGTATACATTTTTCATATAAGATTTTAATCACCACTCAAAATTCCCGTCTTTTTTTTTATTTTTGAAGTTTACTTCATGACATTATTGCCAAAGTGACACTCAATATAGAATTCTGTCTGTGTTTCTGTAAATGAGAGCTTTGGTTTGTAATTTGACGTACATTTAATTTCTTTTGCGTTCTTTTACTTGATTACATAATCGGCTTTTCGCAGAACATGAAGAAGCAAAAAGTTAGCACGTATATAATTATCTATTTCTTCAAGTGCCAAGCCCCTTTTAATCGAGTTAGGAATTATGATATCGATTTCTTACTTTACGGTCTATTAAGTTGAAAGGCGAATTCGAATCAACCGGCTCATTACAAAATAATTAAAAAAAAATCATACAAATATAGTTTCAGATTTTGTTCTTCACATAGGTCCTTTGAAGGTGATTTTACTTAAAAAAAACTGTACGGAAAATTACTTTCGACATTATTCCTTTAATGTTAAGTTGATTGCTAAAATTAGCACTATCATGACCTATTGATTGCTATTCAATATTTAATGTGAAAACCCCTCCAATATTTTTCTGCGAAATATTGACAAGAATCTTAATTTACAATTCTATATAAAAGAGATTGCTTTTAATGTAACGTAATTCAGTTACGAAATCAGTGAATGTTTAAAATATTGGGAGCGTAGATTAAAAAATAGTTTGCACAATTTCTGCTTCAGTAGTATTTAGTTCTTTCAGTGAGGATGAATTTCTCCCTGTATTGATTTCACAGACACTCCCTCAATTACAACAGATTCATATTATTTATTTACCATATAAATGTTTTGTTATAATTTTTTGACAATCAGTGGCAAGAATCCAGATTTGAAAAAAAAATCAGATTCTCTCTTATTGTTTAAAATTTACTTTTTGTGTATTTGTAAAGATCTTATCTTTCAGGGCATACGCGCCTATGCCTCTCCACTCTTTCCTTTCTTTAAATGCCAATTGTCATGAAGACTTGGGGATATATTTTGGAGTTATTCCTCGATGATTTTTCATGGTTTGAATTGTGTATATAGCATCTTTTTGTCTGGGTTAGGTACAACAGATTTGCTTTTACACTTAGGTACAACAGATTTGCTTTTACACTTAGGTACACGGAGAAAATACTGTCTCGATTGTACTATCTCATTTCACGAGTAAATGATCTTCCAAAAGACATAGCTTTGAAATCAAAAATATCAGAGGCTATTTTGTGCGATCATTTTACAGCTATCAATGTTTCAATAATTTTACGTGTGCGGATAATTCTAATTTTAATTGTCAGCATATACCATGATGTGAGTAAACCTGGCACTGTGCCAGAGTTACACATGATACTTGTGGCTATCAAGATTCATCAGTCGATTTATTTCGATATTTTGATGTGTGAATGAAAATCAATATTATATATATCTTGAGCTATCGCCGTGCATCGAAGCGCACAAACTCATGATGGACATTTTCACTGTAAGCTCACCCAATACAAAGCCCAAAGGCTACTCAATTTATAGGCTTAGTGACTGAGTCTTTTTTAAAGAAAAAAAGGAGAAGTTAAGTGCATATTATAAAGAAATTTAGGACAGATATCGATTGAATCTTGATATCTAGCGACCAAACTTGGAAAGGTCTGAGGAACTTTCTCTCGAAAGTTTGTTCCTCAAAATAACAGTTCTCTGAAAAAGCTAATGAAGAGGTAACGAGTGAGTGAAGATTGATTGACGGAAATCGAGGACGTCGATGGTTGTCCTAGCATGAAGTCTCAAGTCATCGTGACCGAGGATTTGAGTGTTCAGGTAGTTTATCAAGTCAAATAATACGTTCTTCCCAAGAAACTGCTAAGAAAGTTCACCCAGTATAGTTTCAGTGTAAATCACAGGTGGGATCTGTGGGTGTTGAACAAACGCAAATATGACTGAGCATACGTCTACGAAAGGGATTGTCTAACCGCCCGATTAGACCAGTATAATCAGATACATGCGGGCAGCCATTACATTTTCTTTTAAATCCGTTAAAAACATAAAAAAAAACTTCGGATGTTAATCTCACTGCTCTTTCAAGACTGGGAATGGGAAGAAACATCAAGCAAATGTAATTTTGTGTTATTTATAAAAGATGCTTGAATATCCTTTTCCGAAAAATTTTCAGCTGTTGCAGGTTCACAAATCTCATTTTCGGATAGACTGATTAATTCGGACCGATATTATCAATAGGGTGACTGATTTTCATAAATTCTAATTGCGGCAACTCTTGATAGTCGCTTTCAAACAATTTACTTAGTGGGTCTGTAAAAGCAATCGGACGTTTTATTGTAACATCAACAGTTTTCAAAAAAACAAAAAATCTCTGAATGGTAGAATATTCTGATGTAAGGAACAGCCAGTTGTATGTAATTTAACAGCATTAATGGTTGTCTATAATATCAAAGTCTTCCAAAACACTAAAAGGTTTTTTTTTTTTCTTGTTAGAAAACCACCAGTGTCACCTGTAGTTGGGACTAGTCAATGAATCAAGTATTTTCCAGTCTTAGTTCTTGTCTCTTGAGTAAATGTTAAATGGTGTTCCGGGTCCATTTCTTTTTATAGTTTAATGTCACCATTTTCCCCTATAACTTCTTTATATAACAAAATTTCTTGATTAATCTTATCATTCACTTCTAAACAGATAACCTTTTTAATATCTTCAGTGTGTCTTGCATGTGTGATTATATTTAGGCATTTCTGTATCTATATAAAACTTATCAATTATAATGCTTTTAAACTCGAGTCCTTCCTAAAAAAGCCATTAGCCTGTAAATCCAAAACAGAGGAATTATGAAGAGATGATCCAAGATTATTAGAAACATCTCTTCGATAATGCATTTTTCTTCAAACATTTTAATAAAACCTTTGAAAAAATATTGCTCTAGGAAATAATACATTAAACTACACTGTCGATTTATATTTTAATTTAAAAATTTGTAATCAATATCTTTTTTTACTTATATTTTTTAAAATCAGCCTATGAAAATAAAAACAAAACGGACGCGATTTATCGGTGTAAAAGCAAACAATAATCCACGATAAATCCGGTTCATTAAAAATAAAAAGTTAAACCAATGTATTTTGTCTTATTTCTTCTCTGAAATAATACTATCGCTTAAAATAAATTAATTCATATTTATGATTTATAAATGGTTTCACTGAACTCATTGAAAAAAAATGTCTTTTGAAAAGAAAATTAAGCTAAAAAATATTTTTTAATTGATCTTAACCTGAGATTTGAAGGCATCAATTTTGCCTTTTATATCTGCACGTAAATAATTTATTTTAGAGTAAAATTTATGAAGCTTATTATTTCTTGTTACAATGTATACTATTTTATGTTCATCCTTATATGAAATATGAAACGTCAGTATTAAACAGAATTACATTCACTTTTTTCTTAGCATGGAATTATACGGCCTGGTTATTTATTTCAGTTAACACCGCAACAATCTCAGAGATATATTGAATCATTTGTTTCTAATTGAAGTTCCTCTAATGTAAAATAATTTGGATGTGGTTTTTATGATATGTCCCAGATATCTAGACCTATCCGAGAATCTGGCTTAAAAATCGACCCACCATTATTTTCAGGAACATCCATATTTAGATTAATTTTCATACGTCCTTACTTAACATTTTTCATTTTTTTCCTTTGACATTATATTTTTGAAATTACATCTTCTTTAGTATTTGCTGTTTTATTTTACTCATATATATATATACATTATGCGCTTTAATCTAAATCCGTATTCTTTTAAATCAATTTATTTATGAACGTTAATCAAATACATTTAATATTATATAGTGAACATTTCTGAAGAGCTAAAATTTTCTGCTAACAGTAAGTGAAAAGATTATAGTGAATCAATTGCTGGGTCAGCTGCTAGAAATGTTCCTTCATTGTGTCGTGCCAGAGAAGTTTTTTCTCCAGAATCTATCTTTATATATAAGTCTATAGCTGCCATATATGCTCTGGTGCTTCTGGTATACATTTAGAGATGCTTGATAAAATTCAACGGACAATCTAGTCTCTTGATTGTCCTGACCTAGCATCTCGCTTTCAGTCACTTTTCCAATATCATAATGTAACTCCCTAGTCCCTTTTCTATGAATTCTTTTATTGTAATTGTTCTGATGACGTCATGCACAGTTCTAGATTCGCGATGAGGTCTGATTATTTTTACACCTTCTGTACCTAGATGTAAGTTCAATGCTAACAGTTTCTTCTGTTGCACTGTTTTCTTAATACTTGTTTTTTCCTCCCTCCGTAATAGCATATTTCTCATACACCTCGTACAACTCAGTAACTCTTTGGGTCTTTATTGCCTCGCCGGTAGTAAAAAGATTTAAAAAAAACTGCGAATGTTCTGATAATGTTTGTGTGTGTGTTCGCATATCTATAGAGATGCACATGTGCATAGATATAACTGATTATATGTCCATTAATTGTATCCACACATTCGTGCAAGCCAGATTTCATAGACACGGAAATGAAAATTATCTTTCCAAAGCAGAAGATCAAATCACATTTTTGCAGATATAATTGCGTTTAGACAGAGGATATAAATTTGATTAGCACTTCTTTTAATGAGTAGAATGAGTAAAAAGTAGAGAAACAATAATTCCGGATTGGATATTTCTTAAGTGCAGAAAAAAAAGAAAACAAAGAAACGAATTAGGCCAATCAGTAAAACAATTTCGCATCATAAAAATAATACTACCCAATATTGAGACAGCCATTATCGCAATCAACGAAGCGTTCTACGTAGATTAACAACGTATGAAATATGTATTTACTAGATGATATCTATCTTAGCAAATAATTCTCAAAAAGAATACAGACGAAAGATATTTGAATATTTATACATGAAAATAATATTTCTATATAATTATATCCACAAAGACACAATTATTTCGTAATAGGTTTTGGAGGGAGACAGAAATGATAGGGATAAAATATATTATATGCTATTCTCTTCAGACATTCTGGTATGGAAATGAAGAATAAAATGGTCAAATCAAAAGATGTAAAGATAAACCGCAAAATTCAAGAAATCGAATTCTGTATTTCAATTGGTGTGAGATTATATAAAAAGTATGTATAAAATTCTACAATTAATTTTAACTTATTTTCACACCTTTCTGATGATACCTTTTCATATTTCTGATGGTAACGTAATTCACGAAACAAGTCACCACGCATTGATATATCATCAATCCACACTATATTCGATTTGAAAAATTATTCCAAAATATAGTGGTATTAAACTGTTATGGGATCTTACAAATAATAATGGACTATTCCACACTTAATAAATACTGCGCCTCGGGACTAGGCAGGATGTCTGTCGTTCACTTCTGAACCGACAGTTCGGTTGAACTCTCTGCCTTCGAGCGGAGAGGACCCGAACGAGGCTACGCCGAAGGGCGGAGTCTCTTTCGGGGAAATAAACCGACCCTGAACCCGTTTATAGGGGTTCAATGAGCCTATCTTTGGGCTCGGAGATCCCACATTAAATAACCGACCTTGTGACACAAGTGGGAGGGTGACTGAATATCGTCAGTTATTATTTCAAGTCGAGTCAAGAGTCAATCCGAAACAGAGTTGCGTTCAGGCAATTACTGCAAGACATTGGAATAGTGATACTGGTCGAGACTACATTGTTCTCTCTACTAAACCTGATTGTTCATACTAACACTTCTACTTCTCTGTATATATTACTGTTTGTAATATATCTGTGTTATTCCATACCTGTGTTCGCGTTCTTCTTTATTGGTTCTACCTTGGACTATCACCTTGGTACAAGAAACCGGACTATAACATAAACAATATACGTTATAGAAAGTGAAGCATGTATATATGCGTATATTTGTGTACGAACATCACTACGAACACAATACTTCCAGAATTGGCTGTGTATTATTTTTCCAATATAGTTTGCATAACAACGTTTGACCATGCGTAAAAATAAACGTTTCGGTTATCCTATGTTAATTAAATGATACACATGATACATCGTACATTGTTAATATATTGATACTGTTAAATTTAACATTTCCAGAAACCCATTTTAATTTAAACAATTTAACTTGTATTTAACATACCTGTGCCAAATTAGTGCGCTTGTGGTTATGACACCTACAAGGATATATCCAGGTAGTTTTAGGCTAATAAATTTTATACTTGTCGGAGACTGATTTTCAATCTTACCGAATGTATTAATTTGAAAAAAATAATGTCTTTATTGTTCAGAAAACATTTTTCTTTAAAAAAATATAACAGTAGAAAAATGAGATAAAGATTCTTTCGTTTATATGGTTGTCGTAAAATATGTCAATTGTAATTGAACACTAATTATTTTAACAACAACTAATGTTGACATTTTTAATTAGTAAAGGAAAATGCCATGTACATCTTAATTGGCAGCCATATTGAATGTTTGTTACACATTGCTTATTTTAAGTGAATTTGTTCCTTTTTAGAAAATTTTATTTCTTAAGATTACATTGTTTCCTTTATCTTCACTAATTTATTTTATATTTCCGTTTTGGCCGCTGTCTTTGTTGTCTTAATTTTATATAAAACACCATATCTATTTTATTTGCTTATATTTTGTATAAACCTTTTTCTATATTTACTCTTTATTTTCGCCTATCCTTGGTTTTGAAGCATTCTAATTTAGGTAAAATTATTTGAGATTGACTTTCAAAGACACAATTGTATTCCGTGCATAATGGGTAGCAGCTAAAGTTTCTGTCATGAAAACATCTGTTTTTTAATTTTAATCATCGGTATTCTAATATAAATATGCTGATTAAATATTTCAAGAAAAATCTAGAAATTAAGAACATTTCAATATCGTTGTATATTAATCTATTTGTAAAATAGATCCATGGCATACCCTTGCTAAGCAATCAATTACTGAGAAAGTTATTTCTTGAACTAATTTTTAAATATAAAGACATTGTAAATATTTACAGAAAACTGAAAAGAATCAATATGAGGAATTTAAGTAGCACTGGTTTATGAATGTCTGTTCACTGTGCCACTTTCATATAGATTGTTTACTTTTAATATTGAAAGAGAGAGTTTAACCAACATAAGGACTGATACAATTAACGATAATAAAAATGAAGACTATGGATAATGTAAATATTTCTTCAGATTCAGTCATTCACTCCGGTAGTTCACTTCTACTAACAGGCAGGGAATTTTTCTTCTGATGATGTTCATGCTGTCCGAAACTAGTCGAGGAACTTGTGATACTATTTGTTGTTACCGCAGTAAAATAAGAAAGTCTACATATCAATAGAAAGTGATATATGCTGAGAGAAATTGAAACGAGAAGGGTTAATACCAAAGACCTGTGGAAGGAATTGAAGATTTGATTCACATATTAACGAATTGAATTGTAGATTGAAGAGTTTGAACAATGGAAAAGTGAATTACGGGCAATGTTGATTGACACAAGGCTGCAAATGCAAGCTGTAAAGCGAAAATTTCATTTTTCGTAAACATCAAATTTGGAGTTGATTCCCCTGGTTGAAATACCAGAAAGGAGGTTGATAAGCTACCCACGCTCACTAGGGAGATTTAGTGAGAGGGAATACCGAGAATAATCGCATTCACTTACTTCGCCAGTTAATAAATGTTAATAAATACGAATGCGCGAAGACAATTAGTCAGACGAGTCGCAGAAGAGAGAAGAGAGACGAAGAAGAGACGAAGAAGAGAGAAGAGACAGAAGAGAGAAGAGAGACGAAGAAGAGAGACGAGAGACAGAAGAGACGAAGAGGAGAGAAGAGAGACGAAGAAGAGACGAAGAAGAGAGAAGAGACAGAAGAGAGAAGAGAGACGAAGAAGAGAGACGAGAGACAGAAGAGACGAAGAGGAGAGAAGAGAGACGAAGAAGAGACGAAGAAGAGAGGAGAGAGATAGAAGAGACGAAGAAGAGAGAAGAAAGACGAAGAAGAGACAAAGAAGAGAGAAGAGAGAGAGAGAAGAGACGAAGAAGAGAGAAGAGAGACGAAGTAGAGACGAAGAAGAGAGAAGAGAGACGAAGAAGAGACGAAGAAGAGAGAAGAGAGAGAGAGAAGAGACGAAGAAGAGAGAAGAGAGACGAAGTAGAGACGAAGAAGAGAGAAGAGAGACGAAGAAGAGACGAAGAAGAGAGAAGAGAGACAGAAGAGACGAAGAAGAGAGAAGAGAGACGAAGAAGAGACGAAGAAGGGAGAAGAGAGACAGAAGAGACAGAGAAGAGTGAAGAGAGACAGAAGAGACGAAGAAGAAAGACGAAGAAGAGACAAAGAAGAGAGAAGAGAGACAGAAGAGACAGAGAAGAGTGAAGAGAGACAGAAGAGACGGAGAAGAAAGACGAAGAAGAGACGAAGAAGAGAGAAGAGAGACAGAAGAGACGAAGAAAAGAGACGAAGAAGAGACGAAAAAGAGAGAAGAGAGAAAGAAGTGACGAAAAAGAGAGAAGAGAGACAGAAGTGACGAATAAGAGAGAGGAGAGACAAAGAAGAGACGAAGAAGAGAGAAGAGAGACAGAAGAGACGAAGAAGAGACGAAGAAGAGAGAAGAGAGACAGAAGAGACGAAGAAGAGACGAAGAAGAGAGAAGAGAGACGAAGAAGAGACGAAGAAGAGACCAGAGACAGGAGAGAGGCCTATGTGATTATCTGTCGACGAAAACCTCCAACTTCATCCTTGTGACAAACTTTACCAAAGTAGCAATCCAGCTTTTAACAGGTCAACAATAATATCACCTCCGATTTAGAAGCGAGTTGGGCTGATATTAAATTGCATGGGAATTCTGGTATAAACCAATTATCGTACGGAGGACTGAAATAAAAACAGTATTTACTTTTGTTCAATTTATCCATGTGTTATATTTTCCCGGTACGACTTCGCCCTGCTTGGACCAGCCAAACACGATGATAACTGTGACGATTCAATCTTGGCAGCCTTATGATCAAAATTAAATTACAACGAGGGATAAGGTTAGCTCTGGATTGAAGCGGTTACTTCAGCGACCGACCTCGGTGTTGGAAGACTTGAACGACCGGGCAAGTTATTGCACGATTACAACCTAATTGAAATAATAAAACAAATAAAAAATATTAATATACAAAACCGTTTGTCTGAAAATATTAATCTTTTAATATTGTTATTGTTCAAAACATAATTATGGATAAGAGACACGGGACTAAACAAAAAGGCGAAAATATAACACCAGCAGAACCGAAGAACCAACAAATTAGCTTAGTATTAATCACACCAGGAAAATATAAAAATATATGCCTGAAGGATTAACTATTACCGACCAATTTCAGGATTGATCTCTGGCATCATGTTACCGTAAAATAAAAGACATCTCCAAGGAGTTCATGCTGGATATCAGACAGTTCTTTCTGGTATCATAATGGCAACAACAGAAGAACTCAATCTGCTTGATGAGTAAATAAAAAACAGACATTGAGGAATAAGCTAGCACAAAGAATGGTATAAAAGCTCGCAGAGACCAAAGAGTGAGGGAAATGCGAAAAACAAAAACTGAAAAAGAGATAATTGAAATGGAATATTTCTTCAGCCAGAAGAACAAAAGAGAAATCATATCTATCTCAGAAAAACATTAACGACCATCCCACAAAAGAAAACAAAACACACCACAATCACGTCGGCCACATCACAACAAATGCATACACAAAAACCACATACAAACGGAAACAGACAAATATTAGCACCAGAACCAACAATAACGACACCACCACCACCATCATTAAAAGCTAAAACCTCCAGACGAACAAGCACACACAAAACAAGATATGTAAACGTCTCAACAATTTTTAATGCCGTACCATCAATGAATACGGAAGGATTTCTGAGAGATGGATTGTCTGGTACTGGTTGGTACATTAGCCCAATTTTAATACTAATAGAGACTCCAAATGCTTTCGCTGTTTCAAAGTATTTATCAAGGATAGTTTGAATGTCTTCTCGACTGTGAAGAGCGGCATCATTTGCAAAGAGAAGATCACGTACCAGCTGCAGGCCTAGTTTCAATTGTGCTTTAAATTTTTAATGATTGTATAGACCTCCACTTGTTCTGAATTCAACATTGACTCCTTGACCTAAGTCAGAGAAAGCTTTTTCAAGTATAGAAGAAAAGAAAATTGCAGACAGAAAAGGAGTAATAACGCAGCCTTGCTTTGTACCCCTGGAGACGAAAAAGGCGTCCGATTGCTCACTCTCCGATCTTAAAAAAGCTTTTATTCCTTCTTGAAAGGAGATAATAATATGGAGCATTTTTTCTGAAACACCGAATTTTGACAAATTATTCCAAAGAGCAGTTCGAGATACAGCGTCGTAAGCCTTTGTGAAGTCTACAAAAGAAGAAAAAGATCCTTGGTTTGTTCTCGTTACTTCTTCTGAGCCCGTGAAAGACAAAAGATCATATAAACGATCCCTCTACCGGATCGTACACCGCACTGGGTCTCTGTTAATGCCGATTCTGAGACAAATTCATTAAGCCTATTCAGGATGATACGAGCGAGGATTTTGCTAGCAACCGAAAGAAGAGATAATCCTCTATAGTTGTCACATTCACACAGGTTACCTTTGCGCATTATACAAATGAACAATTGAAGCATCCTTATACTGCTGTGGCACTTCTCCCTTTTCTCACACAAGGTTGAAAAATTTTCGCGTCAAAAGATTATTGCCACAATTGTATATTTCAACTAGAATTCCATCTTCAACGGGGGATTTTCCATTCAAAACCTGTTTGATGGCGTTTTTGAGCTCGATGTTGGAAGGGTTAGCAGAAAGGCTTGCACAACAGGTCTCTGGGGAAGATTCTTCAGCATCAATAGACCAACCCTGATTTAGGACCGTGGAGAGGTGTTCTGTCCAGCGTTTGATAATGTGGCTTTTGTCTGATAAAAGGAATGATTGTGGATAGACTGTTGGCAATAGGACCAAAAACACCCTTCGAATTTTGGTAGAATGATTTGAAGTCACATTAGTTTTTGCTGTCCATCTGTCCTCCTTTTTCTCCCCCTTACTTTTCTTGAGAGTTTCCCTTGACAGATTAAAGGCAAGTTTCGTTTTTATAGGAATGCTTTGTCAGTGATCCAGACCTGATGACATGTATGCATGTTTTCAAGGAGAGGTTGAATTTCAAGATCGTTTGAATGAAAACTGTCTTAATGTTTTCGCTGAACATAGCCGAGTGTTTCTTTTGCTGAGTCATACAGTATGTTTTGTAAGGCAGACCAAGTCGTTTCAACTTCATTAGCTACATCAAGAGATGAAAGAGTTACATGATGTTTGGAAAGAGTCTAATGTTTTCCTGTCTTTCAGCTTTGTCATATCTATCTGCTTTGGTAGTTTTTGCTCGATTGTTTCAAACAGGCTTCTTCAAATGCATATGTGAGCAAACAATTTTGTGATTGAACAATATTGACTGATTGCTAGTGATCGTGTCAAGTTTATGTCATGGCGTTCGCGGACATAAACGACGATGAAGACAGTCAGATGGTCGTGTCCTAATCTAGGATGTCACAATGTAGTTTTGAAAGTAATTGATTCTTGGAATTTTGTTGGTGATTATAAGTTGGAATTCGCTGCAGAGACATCAGCAATATCCCGTTAGAATTTCATTTAACGACGCCATGTTTTCCAACGATTTTACCCCAGGATAGTGTGTCATATCCATCATGAATGTAGAAGTCAAGTGTCTTACCTGCTAACATGGCTGCCTTCTTGTGTCTTATTAGAAAAGCAACCCAGCTAATTTTACCCCATTTATAGGAGAGTACCTAATGCACCAGTTAAGGTGGATCATTATGGTAGAATTGACCTGCCCAACATATCTGTATGAGTTGTCTTTTCATTCATATATCTCTCCATTAAATGACTCAGGTCAGTTTTAACTTGTGATTACACCAGTATACTTGTGTGTGAGACCACTTGCAAGCTAACCAATACTCTACAACGAGCATTGACGTCCCCATCACATAAAGTTTGCCACGAAATGACGTCCGCCTTAGAAGTTCACGAAGGTTACAATAAAAGGATCCTTTTACATCCTCAGTATATTCCATGGTAAGTCATAACAACTAAGTAAAGAGACATGCTTATTTCTACAGATAGGTAAGCGAAGAGCCATTAGCCTGTCAGAAATATCAAATAAAAGCGATTGCAGTCGTGACATAAGATCTGGTAGAACAAGTTTCTGATAGAAAATCCTATGCCAGATTCTCTTTTAGCAGATTCAGGTCGTTCTACCCAGAAGAAGAGGTAGCCACCTTACACTTCAGTTGCCCATTTTCTGGAAGTGTGGTTGATGTGTTAAGATCAAGCTAGAGACTGCCAGAGGCACCCCCACCTGCCCCCGTCCTAATCTCTTCCTCGTCATGGGATTTCTGTCCTGCATGTATTTGCGTTGAACTATATTAGCAATCCAGCTACTGATCAAACTGAACTAAAATGTGTTTAAAGTGGTCAGTTTCTTGTGCGGCAACTCTCTCCATTAAAACAATATAGCTCATACAGGTGCATTGTGTGCCATGCGTTTGGTGTTTGTGATGATCGCATGTTATATTTTCACAAACCTTGACCCCAAGCAAGGTGGGATGCCACAAGCCCGCAAGGGATTGCAAGGAGTGGAAGCGAGAATAAAAAACAGCGTGAAAGAGGAAAGGATGAAGAGGAGGATGGGGTATAGGTCAAGACATTTGGAGACATTCCATTTCAATAGTTGGAGATTATAGCTATCAGGGAAGCAATGAAGAGGAAAGAAGTTTCATAGACGAGAAGAGCGAGATATGAAGGTATTGGGGTAGAAGAAATGACTATATTTAACCGTTTCGACAGTGAAAGGATGGGACCGAAATGCCAAACGAGTAGCACGTTTAAATTCCTGCAGTCTGGGAACTACTGAAATTAGATTGCCGGGCAGTTACCGTGAAAGTATTTGTAGAAAAGACAGAGGGAGTCGACACCAGGAAGATCGTTAACAAAGATAAGGACAAGAGTAGGGCCCAGGATAGAGCCATGGGGAAAAGCTGCGTACGTGGCAAAGGAACTGGAGGATAATCAGTTAAAAACGAACTTCATTACTCGGTTTGGGTGGAATGACCGTTTTAAGTTAAATAGTCGACCTGAAATTCCGTAGCCCAGAAGCTTACGAACGAAGCTGGCATGCCAAACTCTATCAAACGCTTTAGAGATATCTATAGCCACGGCACGAGATTCTCTGTTATTGTGAAGTACTTGGTAAACAATTTAAGTTATGGCAGTGAGCACATCAGCTGCAGGACGAGCAAAGCGGAAACCATATTGTTGTGAGAGAGCAAATCATGTGATATAAGCTGCTTTACCACTTCATCATTGATTAAAGATGAAAGAATTTGCCGAAGAGTGATAGGAAACTGATAGGACGGTAGTTAGATGGCTCAGAAGGGTTTCCAGCGTTCTTAAAAACAGGCACAGTAGATGATGACATCAAACTGGTTGGAAAGCAAGATTCATTGAGACAGCAGTTATATAATTTGGAGTGGTCAGTTCAAGAGCACATTTCTTCAGGAGAATGGTTGCTATCCAGTCTCCGCCGCTAACCTTATGGTAGTCTAATTTAGAGATGATTGCCAATACCAACGAAAGGGGTTATGTGCAAATCTCTCAATATAGCCTAAGTTATATTGGGGAAATCGGGTGTGGGTACACCGGATGAGTCAAGCGTTGAGATGGATGAGAATTTCCGAGAAAAATCACTCAGCTTTATCAGCTGAGGAGGTCAGTGTTGTTCATGATGACGGTCGTCTTCGAGTATAGAATCCAGAGGTTAACAGTGAATATTTCGAAGACAGTAGGAAAGCGTTGTTCAGGTTAGCAGTGGATATCCCGGTAAAGTAGCAGAGCGTATTTCTTCCTTCTGTTTCTCTTCGTCTGGCAAGCTGGCATTGGACATTCGGATAGAGTAAACAAAATGGCCGCTTTTATACATGACGGTCGTCTTCGAGTATAGAATCCAGATGTTAACAGAGAATATTTCGAAAACAGTAGGAAAGCGTTGTTCAGGTTAGCAGTGGATATTTTGGTAAAAGTAGCAGGGCATAGTTCGTTCTTCTGGTTCTCTTCGCCTGACAAGCTGGAACTGGACATTCGGGTAGAGTGAACAAAAATGGCCGCCTTTATACACGACGGATTGAATATTCTACGTCTTCTGATTGGTTAACATTCTATTGGTGGACTATAAAGTGAGTCAAGTCATTTGGACTGGCTCATTAGTACATAATACATACAAAATCTGCAACAGTCAGGACCTCAAATCTTTCAACAAAGGAGACATTGGGGTTTGCTGTTGTTAAGCACGCTTTGCAGAGACACCAATAACCCTTAGAGCCGAATTTGCGAGATGCAATATGTTGTTTCATTCTATCAGAAAATAGTGATTTGCTTCATAAAGGACAGGCTTGCACTCATTACGGGCTGAGACAAAGAGACGTTTATGCAATCTGATGTCACTAGGATATAGGCGGAAGAAGTCATTGCTATGAGCAATGGTAGATGAGCAAGCAGCAAAGAACCCAGGGGATGAGCGCAATTTAATCTTATATTTCCTCGCGGGGATGAAAGCCTCGGTTTCAGCTTTTACCCAGGAGGGGGCCTCGGAAACGCATTTTTGAACAGGGAGCTTAAAGACCACACTCCACGAAACACTGTGCATGAATTTCGGGAGGATTACTCGTCTGCAGTTTAATAACAGATGTTCTGTTTTCAAGTGCTTATTTGCTGGAGGCGGAGTAAAAAGAGATGTTGATAGACACTGCAGCATGATCGGAGTTGCCAAGAGGGCAGAGCTAGGTGGCGCGACAGGACTGGGAGATGGGGGGGTGAAACAGAGATCGGGAAGGGTAGCCTTACCGCTCCTTCTCCAATCCAGATCAGGCTCAAAATGGAGTAGTGTTAGCGTCACTCTCTAGCCTTGATATTCAAAATCGTCTCCAAGCCTTTTTGTGTGACGAAGTATTTTCCACCCTTCAATCCTCTCCCACAGCACTACCCCCATAGAAATAATTCTGATGAATTACATTTCCTCTTCCAGCAAAGGCAAATTTTCATGGCAAGGACACACCATGACAACACTTAATAGCAAACCACCCATATTACCACCATATTCCATCGGTTCGAACCACTGCCATGTGGAAGCGACTCAAACTGGATCCAGATCACTAAAATCCTGAATATTTTCAAGGCTAGGTTTAATCGTTATCGTCCTCATATACACGCAACTGGGCTCCTAACGTAATCATCTACCCGGGCATTGTAAAAGACGACTCCCATTGTAAAAAAAATCCATGTGTATTGCTCTCAGCGTTAATGCCTTCTTATTTTTTTTAAGTTTGATTAGTTTTGCCGATATTATTGTTCATAAGCCGATAGACTAGATATACGTACATAAACTAAAAATAATGTTTGTCACTCTAAATGTTTTAGAAATCGATGACTTTCTAAGGAAAAATTGGAAAAATAGAATCAAAATGAAAAAGAACAATTAATAGAATTAGAAATATGTATAAGGTTAACGAGTATAGAATAATTTAATTAAAATATTTTCTTAGGAGAAACATGAGTAATTAATATGTTATACAACAGTTCCAAGGAAACCCCAAAAATCAAATATGAAAGAAGAGTTGACAGAGCAAAAAGCAATACACATCCTGATTTACTACTAAGAATATCAGCACAATAACAGTATGTTTCTAGGATAAATAATTTGGTAAAAAGTAAAGAAAAAAAACCACAAATAACCTAGACTCGCTAGACATGAACGAGAATGAATTTGTTAAGATGAAAAGATAGATTTAAAATGATAAAAAATTTCTTCACATCAAAAGAAAATTTCTATCTATAAAATTATGGTGTGTGTGTGTGTGTGTGTGTGTGTGTGTGTGTGTGTGTGTGTGTTGTGTGATGTGTAACGAATGCACGGCCGAAAATTTAAGAAAACTTTCATGCACATGTTCCACGTTGTATCTACCTTTGTTGTGTTCTCTCAACATTCGATATGGAAATAATCGATTTTTTTATCTTCTCCGACAGTTTTCATAGTTTGAGGCCATTTTATTGGTTCAATAGCTGGCTGCCAAGAATAGGCAATTTATTGTGAAAAATAGCCAACGGACTGACAAAATGTTAAATGGTAGAATGAAAAAATCGATTTTGCATTCGTCACAATGGGAAAATTTTAAATTGCATGGCATTTATCCAATTAATCTATTCGCTTGCTTAAACACAACGTTGATTCTGATTCCGCAGAACTTTGGGTGTGAACAAGTATTTGTTTTAACATTATTTTTTCATTCGGTTTTCCAGTTAATCCTTTTTTAAAGCTGATCGTTTTGTGTTCATTTTGTTTAGTTCTTTTTTCGTAATAGATTTAATGTTTAGTATAGATTTAGAAAAAATTGCAGTGTGAGATAGGCATTTTAACATCAGCACGGCAAAGGGCACTTCTTTAAAAAGGCAAGGAAGGGCAAAAATATTTTGAGTCTTAGGTAGCAATTTGTATGAGTCGTACATTTTTGAATCATTGGCCATGCTGCTAAGTTATATATACTTGTTGAACCCATATAATTTCAAGATGTTTACAAATAAGAAAACTATCATTATATGTGTTTCTTCCTATCAACATTTGCATGTAAATTACTATCTCACTTATCCTTTCCATCTTTCTTTACCAGTTTAGGTGTTTAATAATTAATGTTAAACATATGGGACCTTTTAAAAAATAAAGAATTTTCTTTTCATTTCATCATTTTTTTTGTATTTATACTAATCTAGCGCTTTCTACAGAATAGTGTATCAAACTTTCATTTCTCTAATTTTTGCATCACATGCCATTCTTTCTTCAAATATTTTTTACGCGCTTTTACTAATTCTCATTTCATGTTGTTTATCTTTCAATTCCTTTTTGTTTTCATTGGTAGGTAGATATCACAAGTCCATATTTGTGTGTATGAATGTGAGATTATATAGGTGTCTAACTCCTGAAGATGATAGCAAGACGAAATGGGAAGTATATATGAATACATATCAAATTTCTAATTTGGAGTACAATTTCAAAATATCAAAGATCAGACATTATAATTTGATCTTAGGTAGTAATAATAATATCTACAAACACCTAAAATTCTATAGATTCATCGTATTTTACTACTTATTATTTTATTCACGGTCTTTCAGTTAGATCCTCATCATTTCAATAGGTTAACTTCAGCTTGAACTATTCGTAAGTAATTTGATATTTGTAAGAAAACTAGAAATTATATTAGCTTGAAGCAATACAAATGTTACTATGACGATAACAGTAATGAAAGAAATAAAAAAAAAACATGTCGAATTCCTGTTCCATTATTTTCCTCCAGTCTATTTCTTAAAGTGGTGACGAATGGTTTAAAAGCAAGTATAACGATCAAATAATCTTGTCCAGTAAACAGTATTTTATTTAATCTGATCTTAGTTAGAGATAGATCAAGTATCGATCATCATAAACACTGAAAAATAAAATTGACAAAGATTATTGTTTAGGTTTCGGACATACATGTATTAGATTTTTTTTTTTACGAATTTCAAACAAAAACATTGAATAGAATTTTATTATAAACAATTGTCTTGTAAATGGAATTTTTAAAGCATTCTGAATGTAAAAATAAAGAAAAAGTGTGCAAGACAATAAGAAACACTACCTGCCAAAAGAATAGTGAAGTTTTGTTGAAATCGGTTAAAAATGTAAGAAATCCGATCCCATATATAAACGAACACACACACAACACACACACACACACACACACACACACACACACACACACACAACCTGGGTTTTATAATAAGTATAACTCGATATAAGTAACCCACTTTCATTAATGCCTCTTAATCGTGTTTTCAAATTGAGTGCAAAAACAATTGTTTTTTTCCAATTTTGGCGCTGTCAAAACCACTGGTAATTTTACGTAGTCGTGAAGTTTTGGTTGAAATCGGTTGAAAAAATTAAAATCCGATCTCATATATAAACGAACAGACACAAAACAACCTGAGTTTTTATAATAAGTATGATTTGTCATTTAAAAGACCAAGTCTCTCAAACATGACAGACGTTATTTTTTTTTTATTTGCATCAATATTCGCATCTTGATTTCAAGGCGAAACTGTGGCAAGGCCATTATAATCTGCGGCCTAATTCTGCTATCTACGTATTCCGTAGCATTCCTCGAATTTCAAAATGAACTATTTAATCATTCAGCCGGAGATGATTAATTGTATTTCACATTGAATCGTTAACGCATATTTATCATTATTTTATTTACACTACCAACAAGTGAATGATCATAATTGCCCAAGACTAAAATATTTTTGTAGTTCTCAGCGTCATTTATCTCGATTGTTTATCCCAGGCTCTGTATTGTCAAATATTTATATAGTTGGACCTGTGGGTGATGTAAAAGAATAAATCTGCATGCAAAAATGGAATGATTAGAAGAGATGTATATTCGGATACGATCGACCAGCATTTATTCACTAACCTCAAACGACAGAATGCCAAAACTCAGAAAATGCTAAGTAAAATATAAAATATATCATGCATTCAAATGTAATTGCCAGGAAGAAGGAAAATGAGTATATTGTTAATCGTAAATTCATATATATTCTTCGTCATATTAACACCGTTCATAAAAACTTAAAATCAAAAAAAATGAATAAACCAAAAGGCATAAACGTAACACCCAAATGATGACAACTAAATATTTGAAATATAGAGAAAACTTATGACTTTAAATATTTTATATTCATAGATAAATTAGATTCATTCAAGTATATAATGCGTATAGTGATATAACTCAATTAGTGTGATTAATGTACATCGGTATCAAAAAACAATTTCCAATTATTATAGTTAAAATTTTAGCGCACTAAACGAAATCGGATTAATCCAAAGCGCATTAAACGAGGGATGTCTGTGTTTTTTTTTTTTTTTCATTGGGGGGGGGTGGAGTTCGGTATGCCAACCTCTGATGGGTCATTTTATGCCGGATTTTTTTTTTTTAATTATTCAATTCTTGTCAAATTTGAATTGTGTTTGAATGTTTTATTATATTTCAAAGTAATGTTGTCATCAAAGTTGGGTTGCATTTAAATAATTTGTAGACAGTCTGATTTTTTATTATTTTTTTATTTTACAATATATTGTATAGTCCTACCCCTTTCATGATGTCCATGAAATTTCTGATTTTTACTTTTTCAAAGAGTTCGTTTAGATTACTTGCACTAAATTGTCTTTTCCTGCTATGAGCTCTACGTCAACATTCTTGCATATGTTTTACTGTCAGAATAGAGCTGCACTTTGGTTGTTCTTCTCGTTTAAGTATATAGGCCTGTATTAGTCGAGTGTATCTTATGTGCAGCAAACTCAGGACGACTTCCTCTCTTCGGTGATTTGATTGTTTATTGTGCATTTTCCCAAAATCGGTTTTATTTAAATAGTTTATTTTCTTTATGTATTTCCTATAATTACTGCTATATCTTTTTTTTTATTTATTTGTTTTTTAGGTTTCATGCCTGTGTAGGGTACATTGAATTTCTTATCAATGGTTATTTCTAAAGATGACTTAACTTTTGCCTCCTTAAATCTAATGTGACTGGTTATACAGCAGAATATTATGTTTTGTTTTTCCAAGGTGCTGATCTTTGCAGTTTTATGACCAATGGATTTTCTAGTTATTTCTCTTTTATAAGGAGTTCGAGAATGGTTCTCAGATATGATATTTAGTGTCATGTCTATGGCATCAGCCTCCAGACTCATGTCTCATTTGGTAATCGGTTTTGATAACAGTTTTGTCGAGTACTGCTACACTACCGGTTCTTTTTCTCTATTTTTAGAGCATCAGTAAAAATGCTTAAATGATTTGGGAGTTTTTTTCTTATCCTGAAGAAATTTCTTAGGATAGGTAATGGAATGATTTATTTTTTATTTTTGGGAAGTTCAATTATATGTGTTGTTTAATTGTCTATGGAGGAATCTCTATTTGTTTTGATTTGTGTATTTTTCCAAGGGGATCTTTGATTCCTCAATGATTTAATCCATTCGAAGTCCAAAGGACTTTATTTTATTTTCGTTCTGGTGAAATAGTGGTTTGAATTAATGGATATATTGTACAGTTATATGTAAGGGTTGTGATGACAAGGTTTCAGTTTGAGGTAATATTGAATGGTTCTTTGTTAGCCTCCATATACAGGCTTCCTATTGGGGAAGTAAGGAAGACGCCAAGTGAAAATATCACTCCTTCATGGTATATTTTCCGGGATTCTCAAATAGGATTGCCTGGCTGATCCATAAACCAGCAGCTATAATCCAACTTGGAAAGTGATAATGTTCTGTAGAATTTCAGTAATTTTTTTTTTATGAGGGTTAAAAACTTTTGGAGATGAGAGCAGTAATTCTGTGGGTACTAGATACATACTTTCATCAAAGAAACTTATTTCCCTCCATGTATTATTTGATCAAAATTTCCTCATCGATATTGCAAATCAGTTCATGAAATTATTAACAACCATAATGAATACAGCGAAATAATGAATCACATAATTAAAACTGGTACAAACAATATGGAAGGCTATTTTAAAAACAAAATATCATGTCCGATTTCGTAATTCCAGTGTCATGAGTCAGACTCGCAAGTTCAACGTCAGAGAATGATGGGGTCGGAGTAAATAAAAAAGATTAAAAAATCCACTTCTTAACTGATACCGCCCACGAACATTTGTCCACAAAAGGCAAATAAATTCATGTAGTTCCAAGCCGTTTTTTTTACTGGGGTAAAAATAGCTGAAGTGCACACAAGTAGCATATTTCGAGGCTTACTGAAGTCGACGCGATTTTGATTTTCGTTTTCGATAAATAACTCGAAGATCACGAATTCATTTTTGATCTTAAACTTGGATTTCCCCTTTGTTGACACAAAAAATTAAACCGAGTTGTGTCTATTTTGTATTTATTCTGGGATTAAAACATTCATTCTCTTACTAAACTTCACCTCCATGGAACAAGGTGAGCGTAATGTGGTGAACAGGTTTTGTTATAACATCAGTGTAAGACATAGTTACTAAGACAGACAACTGTTACATTTTAGGTACTTGTGAACTGAAAAACACATATCACCCGATCGCAGTTCCACAATTACCGTCGAACAATGTGTTTGAAACTTGCATCCATTACACTGGCGTTCTTGTAAACAAACACGTCTTCCCATTAGTATTTTAAACCAGAAACTTATGAACAAGCGCCAGTATTCTGTTGTCATGTTTCGTAACTCAGATTAGGTTCACTAAGTGACGTCAGTAATGGCCGCGGACTGGCCTACACGAGAGTATGAGTATTGGCTGGCTCATTTGTAGAACGACACTAGCGTTGAATTCAGATCTCATTTGATGTCTTAATTTCGTTGTTAACCGTTTGCCAACTCACAAGAGTAGTGGTAATTTTTTCCTGTCTCATTTATATCATTCCTCGATCAAACGGCATTATATCTTGTCTGCAATCCATATCCGCCATATCTACGGAAAACAATAACCTACTGCATCACATTTTAACTGATTACGCCAATATCAACAGGAACGGAATGGTGATCATTACACTATATAAAGCTGTATCTTACTTATTGTTACTCCGTTTTCATTGCAGTATATCTCGAACTGCAAAATGTACAGTTAAGTCAGGAACGATGTTCATTTCATATACTAGATCAATTCATGAAACAAATATCCATCAATACAAACTGGACAAAATGTCACATTATCAAACACCTGGAATTGATTGCATTCTTTTTTGCGTATTTAATAGTATAATTACATTTATTTTTCCACGTGGGGGGGGGAAAGGGAGAATAACATATAGCGCATCTTGTGGACAACTGAGTTCAATTTCCAGTCGACTTGTTATCTTCACTTGCTTAAAATATCCTTGGAAAAGTTGTGAATATATCACTTCATTTATATTGTATTGTTAAATAGCAGGACAAACTGTGTTCAGTACTCTTTGATGAAAAAAAAATTTAGAGAGGTTGAAAACTAAACCAGCTTCCCCAATAGGCTATGCTCTGGTGAGGTGGCTAGGTAGAATGCTGAATTGTTCAAGGATTGATTAATTCCTCAGATTATAAGGCCATACACCTGAAATAAGCGTTAAATAATTTCACCAACACGCAGTTGGTCAGGCGTTGTGTGAATAGCTATACTCCTGAAGACATTGTCAATAAGAGAGATGCCCTTCTAATAGGCATTTGAGAGGCCTAGATACAGATATTTCTCACTATATTACGATGTGATTGTTTTCCTTTCGATTTAAGCGCACTTTTAATATTCGTTTGACTATCACAAAAATCTTGATTTATTACTATTTCAAAATTGCATCCACTTATTTCCAAGCGCAAAAGATATGCGTTATATTTCTTCTCATATTTTCATTGTTTGTATCTATTGTCTTTTTTCATTTATTTAATTTCTTTTAAAAGTATTTTTTCTTCGTTTACTCTGCAAAATGACTTTATCTCGATTCTAGCGGTATATTTCTTATCATATATGTATTACAATTTTTCGCATTAGTTGTACCTAAAGCATAAAAAAAACCTCTTCATCTTGTATTTATAAACTACTTATCGCTCATCTACTAACAATTCAGTAATTTACTGTCATTTCTCTCTCAAATATCTTGGCATTTTCCCTGATTGCATATCAAGGCTAAAAGTCAACGTTACATGTGTCTAATACTTTGCTGTCATTTTGAGAAATACTTGTTCGTAGTACAGTTCCTGATATTTTGGCAGCAACCGTCAAAAGCAGGAATATCAATTGCACTCATAAGAGCAAGCAATCATCTCTTTGGCATAGCGCTATGCCAGCTCGAATTAAGGAACACACAATGGGTGGTCAAGATTATAAATATTGAAAACTGAACACGATGTAGCATGCGTTGATATTCCTTTATTTCTTATTTCCAACATGTAAATCCACAAAAGGGGAGCATTTTGAACATGTTAACCAGTTTGTTAATTATGTTGTTTTATGTGGCAATAATTATAAATTTTCTTAAAGCACTGGAATTTATCATTCATCAATGAAATTTAAATAAGAAGTTACGTTTATCGAATCATATATATATATATATATATATATATATATATATATATATATATATATATATATATATATATATATATGTGTGTGTGTGTGTGTGTGTGTGTGTGTGTGTGTTTGAATTTGGTACATTTAGGCAACAGGCATCCAAACAAATCTGATTAAAAATAATCATAAAGGTAATTTTTTATTCTATTTTTCCAATTATTTTTACTAATCCGAATGAAGAAAGTGCTTCCTTAAAAAGGTCATGAGTTACCTTGCATGCTTTGTCGTTCTCCGTGACTGAGCGACAAAAAACTAAATCGAACTGTGGCTTTACTTACAAAGATGAACGTAGCTTCGATTTCTGTCGAAGAAAATGTTTCTTAACTAATAATTTTTTAATTATCAGAAATGGAGCGTGTTTTTTCTAGAAAGAGATAGAACCTAAGAGATCAATCATTAAAATATATATATATATATATATATATATATATATATATATATATATATATATATATATATATATATATATATATATATATATATGCTACCTTTAAAAAATTTCACCAAGCAAATTTTCATAACAAATTTTAGGTCGAAAATTATTTTATTATAACATTTTTGCAAATTGATCGCTATAACTTGCTTAATATTATGCAGGCTCATATATTATAGAACTAAAAGTATGCGTAACCATATAATTATGGACTCATATATATATATATATATATATATATATATATATATACAAAAAAGTACAATTATTTAAGATGTCATCGAATACAAAACTATCGAAATACCATCATGTTTTCTTAGATTGACGAGTAGCACACGTTATTATACACGCCATGTTTTACCGCCATTCAGTGCCCTCCTTGTCTTCTTTGTATATGTGATACATGGCGTTATATTGTGTGTACCACAAATTAATTTTACTTTTACACCCGTTAGGTTTGTAGGATTCCTGCTCCTTATTTTTATGGGAATCTAAGAATAATGAACCTATTCGCTGGTTATGTACTCGGTTTATACTGAAAGGAGAGTGGATTTTATTCATATATATATATATATATATATATATATATATATATATATATATATATGAAACTAATTTCAATTCTTCATGAGCTTCCACTCCTTAACTATGATTAATTAATGTCATTTTCGTTCATGAGTAATTTCATCACGATTCTTCTGTTAAGCGTGGAGAGTATTTATACATTCTTATACTCGAAGTATAATCCAATAGTGTAATAAAAGCCGCGGAGTATTCCAGTAAGATATATTCAATCATTTCTAAGATACAACCCTGAAAAACGTAATCTAATAAATAAACAATTTTGCTTTACACTTGATGTATGTATATATACACGCACATTATATATATATATATATATATATATATATATATATATATATATATATATATATATATATATTAATTAAAACAGATCCTTTTAAGGTTCCATGTAATAAATTATTTCACCACAGCCCTTTTAAAAGAACTGCGTATCATCAGACTTTACTTCAAACAAAAATGAAAAGAAAATTTACACATTTTTGACGGGCCGTATTAAACATATGTAAATTAACGAAGTGAGGAAGTAAAACAAAATAACAGCGTCTGTTTCTAGCCTTTTTTTTACAAAGAAAATTAGTGACATCTTCTCTCTTAACTTCCTTCTCTCTTTTTTCTCTATGGATTTTTCTTCTCTAGCCCTCCGATATCAATATATAACTTCCGTTAAGTTAACCGTTTAAATGTGTCAATATCTGCTAACTCACTCATGTCTTCTCTCTCCCCCATTACTTTCTCACTTCGGTAATTTTTCATAAACTATATATATGAACTAGATTCATGCAAAATATAGGTATTCTTAAATTTCATCACCGAAATAGATGAACATTCGTCTTTGCATATAAACAAGCTATTTCGATTGTTTCTTATGTTCATTTCCTCGATTTGAAACGAGAAAATCCTTCTTTTTACCTAAATAAATATATTCAACTTATTTTTTATAATGACACACCAACAGAGAATACACTAGATGTGCCACTATTATTTTAAAATCACAATTAAATTCCAATTAAAAACAAATATTCTATGATCTTCCGAAAAGGTTAATAAGACGTTTGAAAGAAAGCAGTTAAATTTTGGACATGCTATTGTGAAGCCGTTTCTTGCGCCATTTAACAAAAGATTGAGAATCAATTTGTGAATTCAGCTTCCAACTTTACCTTACCAAACATTCCATTAATACAGGAGTAAATACTTGTTAACAAGGATTCTATACTTAAGCAATGTTATTTGAATTAAAATGTTATATTGAGAAAATACTGAACAAAAGTGAATATCTACAACTTAAAAAATACAAACTATCATCCGTTTCATATCTTCAGCTCGGGTCACTTACTGTAGATATGAAAAGAAAACCTTTTCAGTGACTATTTGCTATACAAGGTCTGAAGGATTTACCGAACATTTACCATCTTCGATAAGAGCGATTTCGATATCTTCTCATCTTAACCTCAGAATTCTAAAATTGTCATCGGTTATTCATCCCACCAGAATGATTCCTCTTGCTTTAGCTGGCGTTCAAATACAAAAAAAAAATCGTCTCAGTATTTTGCATTTTTCGTATTGTTGTGGAATTGTCTAGTTCCACTTCTTAATTGGCAATTATTGCAATCTATTCTTTTAATATTCCGGAAGATTTCAAACCGATATTAATAATGAAAATTCTCTTCACTCTCATTCTTGCCTCTCTAAAACCGGAAACTGTACTGCTTGATATTGACATTATATATAAGCCTAAAGAATTAAATAATTGAAGGAACAAAGGATTTGTTTGTTAAGTTGTATTTTGTTTGCAGGCGGTTGTGGTTTAGATGCCTTTCCCAATGAAATATAGCAATCAGTGATAATACGACGTTAAAGAACAGAGGATGCGACTAAAAAAGATGAAGAGAATACACTTTTTAACCTGCTCTTATTCTAGCTGAACAATTCAGGTTTTTCATTGATTCTTACAACAAGTAGTGTCAAGATAGCTAAACGACTTATCTGGATTTGTGTGATGGACAATTATGCTGTTACACGATTGGGAAATATTGCTGTTACACCCTGTGTGTGTTTGTATCCGGAGGATGAATTTTGTGAAAATTTCTCGGACATTCAGGCCGGTAAATGTTGTTTAATACTGTTTATTATAAACAGAGCATTTACTTAAATAGTTGTATCTATAAAAGAATGTATATATATATATATATATATATATATATATATATATATATATATATATATATATATATATATATATATATATATATATGTGTGTGTGTGTGTGTGTGTGAATGATGTCGGATATATTCTATAGATTGTCTAAACATTTGATACATTTTGGAATCTGTTCCGTTGTTGACGTAATCCTTTTGCTGATATCATCTCTGGAACAATTGTTGCTGCTTCAGCACCAACAGATCTAAATTGATCTATATGTGCCAATTTTCGAATTCGAGCACATTCAAACAATACCGTTTACTCGGACCGATATACTAACGAACTCAATACACTGAGAAAACGACTAGGTAGAGAGTAGATCCCTGTCCTGTTGGTGGGAAGCGAACGCTGTATCCATTCGGCTAAGCATAAATATCGTTATATTCTATGACATCCTATTTCTTCGTATAAAATGTATTTTACTAGAGCCTTGATTTTTTAAGTCGATTCAGACTACGTCATTTTTTAACAGATATAAAATATCTCTGAATATGGACATCTTATTGTGAACAATCATAAATTATTCCGTACAGTATACTGATAGAGTTACTAAATTCTGCAGATATCTGAAATCCAAATAAAATGGCTGACAATAATGCGATTAACCAAAACGAGCTTTATGGTCTCATTAGAATGCTATATTAATAGAAAATAATTTTCCATAAAAGCTTTTTAATAATTCACACAATTAATATCAATATTTAATATATTCCTCTTAATTACTTAGAATAATTAAAAAGCTAGAATAATTTTTTTTTTTTTTTTGGTTTTCGGGTTATAATTATTACAAATGAGCGTGTTTTGAAACTATCTTCTAGATTGTTTTTACATCAACATACAAATACCTAATCGCCATAGCGATTACATTGTTAGTCCAGGAGTTTGTTTGCGTGAATAATAGCAACAGTAAATGTAGTGATGCCAATTATAGGAGATTGGACAAGAAGTGGCATTCTAATATATTTTGTCATATATTTTATATAGTAAACTTTAAAAGTGGAACAGTTCGTCATTTCTTCTCTCTCTTTCTCAGTTTATAAAAATTTTGCAAACTTATTAGACGATTACTAAGTACTTTATTTTCCCTTTTCCATATTCTAAGCATTTTTTTTTGTCTTATGAAAAGAAAAAGATTTAATAGATCAATATAAACGTAAAGAGAAATACATCAGGTAATGTGAACAATTGATTTTAATATGAATGTTTTTAGAGGGAGATTTCCTGCATGTGAAAATTTCGTTTATTTTATAGAGAAAAGAAAACGTTAAAGTCAGGCGATTTCAACCAGATTTTGAAATTTTGTTTGGTAACATTTATTAGCACAAACGTACCACTAATGGTTGAAGTTGGCTAAAGTGTAATTACATTCTGAAAGAATGTAAATGAGTTTAGGCCTTGCGTTACACATTGTTCTCACAGACAATTGCTGACACGGTATTACATAATCTGTATGGTGTTAATAATTCCTATACATTTGCCTGTAAAGTGAAGGTAAACTAAAGCAGAAATGCTGTGAGTCAACAAGGAGGGAAAGTCTATTTCAAATCAACATCTGAAATATGAACAAATGAAATATTTGATTTACATCCAAATCTTCACGAGTTTAAAATAGACATTAAACCTAACTTTACACTATTGTTTCATCGGTGATTCTTATGAGACCGACATGAATTGATCATACATAACGGAACACATGATCATGAACTGTAAGTTCAGTTTTCTGCCAAATGCACAATGGTCCATATATACGATAAGGACTTAGAAGAATGTACATAATCATTATTATTGAACCAACTTTTTTTTTTAAATATTTACTACATAAATCTTTATTTTTAAAATGATTAAACCTAAAGAGTAAAAGAGAAATTGATTGATTTGTTTTTATTTTATGGATTACCAAACATTAGCAGATTATTTAAAACCGACATAGATTGTATTGTTAGAATTCTATTTTTCGTTTATTATTTCACTAAATATTTTTTGAGGGATAACGATTTTTTCTACAGCAATACTGTAATGTGAAGAAATAATTGAATGTACCTCCCCCATGTGTATTTGCGAGTACGTGAACGTCAGCAGCTCAAGTGGAACTCGAATTATGCTCTCCGATTTCTCATTTCCCAACTACCTAACCATCAAATAGGAAGTTGATTTCTGTTTGAGAATGTGTCATGTACATTAAAATCCATTCTAAGCGTATTTGGATGGAAAAATAAAATGACGTCATTCAATGACTCATCAGATTTCCATTCTTAATCGTTTGATATCTCAACTGACTCATTCGTTCTCCCCATTTCTTTAATGTATGGCGATAACCCTTTCTATATTCATATCTCATGCCGGCAGCATTTATAATTGTAGTTGTGGGTTGATATTTCCTTGGAAGTCACATAAAAGAAAGATTCCTCAGCACACTATTCCATAGATTTTTCGAGTCGTTTCTGGTTGATTCTATCGATGAGCTCAAAATTTCTCAGCATTTACTAAGAATTATTTATTTTTGATAAAAATCATTGTTCCAACTTTATGTGTTACGGTAGCTTAACGGAATATCAATATGCATTGTACAACAAATTCATGTTATAATTAACTTATAATTATATTGGATCAGGTGATCAAATTATGATTTGGCCTCACTGAATTATATTTTCTATTAAAATGCAGTGAATCTCATAGGAGTGTCTCGTAATAATAGCGGAGGTTATTTTATCAGTCCTGAATGGATATGTGGAGAAAATATTGATTGTTTAAATACAAGGTTTTCCAGAAGAATCTGTAAAGTTTACGGAATTTTTTATATGTACTTAGTTTCATAACATATATTTATTTAATATCTACGAGATAAGCTATTTTTTCTCGCTTTGAAAAATTATCTCAACCGTACATCAAATAAAACTAAAATGTCTAGATACAATTCTTCAAATTAAAAATAAATTGGCACAATATTAATGTTAGGTGAAGATTTTTCCCAATTTCAATTGACATGAGACATTCATTGAGAATGTTATACGTACTTTATCCATAATTTAACGACCTATTTTCCCCACTTAATTTTTTTTTTAATTTACTTATTAAATACAAATGATTTATTTTTCAGTTTAATATTATATTCAATAAATAGTTTATGTCTTACTGCAGGTTAAATGCATATCATTTTACTTGAAAATTTTAAGCATAATGTATATGTTTTCCAGATGAGCCATTATTTCAATTATTGTGTGAACGTTCAAATTATAATGTTACATGCTGTATGATATTATGCAGGAATATTATTATTTTGTTTTTAAGCATTCAACACCAAGCAAGGCGGGAAGCCACTAGCACACAAGGGGTTTCAGATTAGGAGCGTGAACAAAAAGTAGCGATATAGGAAAAGATGAAGAGAAGGTTAGGAGATAGATCAGGGCATCTGGAGACGTCAATTGACGTTACATTTGAATAGTTGTAGATCATAGCTATCAGGAAAACAAGAAATGCGGAGGGAGTTCCACAGGCGAGAAGTGCGAGACATGAAATAATTGGAGTAGAAGAGACAGCTATATTTAATAGTTTCGACAGTGAAAGGGTGAGAGCGAGATGCCAGCCTAGTTGAGCGCTTAAATTCATGAAGTCTGGGAAACAGAGAAAGCAGCTCATCGGAGCAGCTAGCATGAAAGTATTTGTAAAAAAGACAGAGGGAGGCAACGGCACGTCTGTGAGCGAGCAGCTGCAGACGAGATGCCAGATCAGGGCCAATTACATTGCATATCCGTCTTTGAATTTTATCATGGACCATGAGACAATTAGAAGGGGCTACATATATGGCAGCAATGTTCCACGCAGGGGCGAATTTAACAAGTATTTAAAAATAAGCCTACGTACAGAGTGTATGGTGTCATGATTTCAAAAGGACGAGCACAAAATCAGCTCTACATTCTAGGATTCAGAGTATCATTAAATATAATGCTTTAGAACCGCATAGTGTATATATGTTGTTTTCCATTATTATTTTATCAAAACAATACACCAAAATCCGTATCATTTCCTAAAATGCAAAGATATGATATAGATTAAGATATAGCTGTATGAATCAGTTAGTCTTATCTCGTATAGACTCCTGACAAGTGTCTATTGTTTTATGTAAGACGTTGAGTTTATCAATAAGATTTGTTTACTTAATGAACGTCGTCGATTTCTTAAAATTTATGATATTGTTATGGTCCGGTTCCTTGTACCACGGTGATAGTCCAAGGTAGAACCAATAAAGTAGAACTCGAACACAGATATGGAATAACACAGATATGCCCTTTGAAACGGGTTCAGGGTCGGTTTACCTCCCCGAAAGAAACTCCGCCCTTCGGCGTAGCCTCGTTCGGGTTCCACCCCGCCCGAAGGCAGAGAGTTCAACCGATCAGATATTAAAAAATAAAGAACTGACTGACTCATGTATGAAATTTGTTGAACGGTATACCTACTATTATCGGTATAAAGATTTCAACATATTTGTTATATATGACATGCGTAAAATTAAATATACAGCAATATGCCTAGATATCAATATAGTCTTCCGAGAATTAATTAAGAGATGTTTTTCTTCACGGAAACAAAAATGTTTCAAGTAAAAGTATCGATTCTCGAATCTCAATCAGCTAATCGATCCTGGAATATAGCAAGTTTAATCACGAGATAAAATAGTCGTGAAATTAATAAAGCTATGTCTAACGATGCAAATGTACAAACATGATTTGAATAAATATTAATAAGGTCTGTTTAAATAGCAACTAATTTAATTGCCTTGAAAATTAATATTATTGTTGGTTTATTAGTTTAATCCTTTCGTCCTGTTGGGGAGATGGAAAGTTGTTAGCTGGAAGACAGAACCTTGTTTTTACTGTCGTGAACGTTAATTCCTACTCCGCCTCGACAAACGTAAATCGAAATGAACAAACAAAAGAATACATTGAGTAGGGTTAAATAAATGTATAATTTATGTACATGAATCCACAACTTGGAACTTATATCTGTTGTTGTTGCTCAGGCAATAGATAGAGTTGAAATCAGAAGTGAATTTGACATTGGGGGTGGTTGTCTTTGTTCCTCCCTCAGTGTGTCGGTGTTGATATTAAACACCAATCCGTGTTGCTTCTCTCAGCATGGTTTGATTTGTTTGGGATCTGTTTTGGCTTTTGAGCGGGACTATGTGGTCTCCATATCTAGTTCATTTTCTTTTGCTTAAATCAGATGTATCCACGGAGTCGATGTTCTGAAAACGTATTTATGCAGCCTACTTTGGATCGTGGTGCAGTCAACATCTGGTTTGTATAGAAAAAGTAAGAGACACGACAATCCAAAGCAACAAAGACACAGTGATTTGCGGGAGCGAAAGTGAATGTGAAAATTTTCGTGAGGAGGAGTGAAGAAAGGAGAATAAATTAAGAGTTTTCAGAAAGACAGATGATGAGAATTGATGTTGCCTTTAATTTTTTGTAGACTATATCTGTCAGACAAGCAAGTATTCGGAAGGGAGTTTCATCTTTGAGATGCCCGAGAGAAAAAATACTGTTAGAATAGAAGTGTATCTAGATTGTTCCGCAGCCAAACGATGAGACATATTTGCTAATCTAGTGGCACGTTTAATTTAATTTAGTCAAGACGCCAGTAACAAAGGCTCAACAGAACAGTGGCCATGGAAATATTTGTAAACAAGACAGAAGGAAACCAATTCCCGTTGGAGTGAATGTGACTGAAGTCGAGATACCTGGTCAGGATCGATTAAATTACGTACGATTCTTTGAATTTTCGTAAGAATGTCGATCACCAGAGCAGAACAGCAAGGTTCAATACCCAGGTGAATGGTGGATTTATAAATATGCAAGATGGGATCTGTCGAGAAAAAAAACAAACTTTCTGTTACGACACAGTGAACTATATTTCATAGGATCAAACGCAGCAATTGATTCGATAGAGTTGTCCAAACCTCATGTCAGGGGAAAACGTGAGCCCAAGAAGGTATAGGGTGTTACTCTCTCCTGGAAAATATCAATACTGATGACAGGCAGAAAAAATCTATATAGTGATTAAATGAAAGTAGTTTTGTTTATTCTTAGCGATGCATAAATCAAAAGTAAAAGAAATGTTTTGCAATATATCATTGATTTTCAGTGAATTGTGGGTAAATGTAACTTCTAAACTGTTTTAATATCGTAAATCTGCACAGATATTCCAATGGCATATATATATATATATATATATATATATATATATATATATATATATATATATATATATATGTGTGTGTGTGTGTGTGTGTGTGTAAAAATATATAGAAAAAAGGAAAGAACTCGTTAGTAGAGTTAAATTTAATTCCAACGCTACATAAAACTTCAAAATTGAAGTTTTCAAAATTGAAGTTTTCGGCTCTTGAGAACTCTTATGTAGCGTTGGAATCATATTTTTAAATAAATAATTTATATATATATATATATATATATATATATATATATATATATATATATATATATGACCGGATGCAATATATGAAAAAAATAGAGCAGATAAATATTCTACAGAAATATACACACAATTTAGATTCAGGGTTGATAAGTTGACGTGTGTTGGAAATCTTTTAGGAAAAGTATATTTCGCGAGAGTTAGATGATCACCTGCTAGTTTTCTCCAGTTAGTGTTGTGGGAGAGTCATGGCGGATCTTTGAGAGGCTGGAATGTCATACTGACACACATCATTATATCGCACCTGATATCTACGTAACGTAACACCTGATCTTTATTCCACACACTTTATATTCATCTATGAAAGTGTTTGGTGTATGATCATTACTATTTATTATAATAACTATTACATGCAAAAAGATTATATTTTAAATGCGTCCAGCGGCCCTTAATAGATTCATCATGGATATTTCTGGTGAAAAAATTCTACATATTTAAGCGTAAGATTTAAACGATTAGAAAATTAAAATTAATGTTCAAAATAATTCTGTAATCAACATTTGAAGCATAGAATTTATTGATGTTTAATAGTATGCAAATTAAAAAAATTACATACAGATTGTATGATATTTTCAAGTGTTTATAACTTTGCCTAAAATAAAGATTGATGGTAATCAACAAAAAGTTTTATCGCTAACACGATCGATATAAAACCTAGAATAAATTTAAAATAATTAACAAATCCTAAAAGAATATTTACCCGAAATGAGAAACCGAAATTCTTTTTGAAGAGAGAGAGAAAATATTGAATCACAAATACTCCATCAGTAATTTAAAATAGAGAACACTTATAAAGACGTGCAGTCATATAAACGCAAAAATAAATCCATAGACGAATTGAGAATGTTATTTTTTTTTATCGACGATAACAAAAGATGTCGACAACACCATGTTTTGAGGTGAGGGTGTAAAAGCTTGTTAGACAAGAGTGGGAGAATTGAATGTTCAAAGTGATTCCATTTATTGACTCCCATCAACTGATCGCTTTTTGAATGCGTTTTAACGACTGTGGCTGTGAAAGAGAAGCTAACACGCAGGAAAAACATCCATCGATCTGTTGTTATGCGACGACTGCTGAGCTTTGTTGCTTTCTTTGTGCAGGCGCTGAGCTCAATCTAATATTTGTTTATCATTGCAAAATTAATTTATTTTCAGAGATGAACAGAGTGGCGTAAAAGGAACTCGCTTAAAGATGTAACGAAACATCACTGAAGACGATCACAAGATTTAATGCAAAGGCATTGTATCTGTCGTAGAGCCCTAAAAAGGCGCATGCTTTAATATATATCTCAAAATAGGAAAGAGAAAAATTATATTTTAAGTATACATAAAAGGCCAAACAAGCACAAAAGCTTTAAGTAATTGAAAAAAAGAATATCATAGGCAGTGGATAAGACTAAGTAGTACCTTTAGTAATGAGATTACCAGTAGGGATAAAACTATATATATATATATATATATATATATATATATATATATATATATATATATATATATATATATATTTGTGTGTGTGTATTTAAATAAAAAGAAAGAAACAGTAAGATATATAATCCGGTGTTCTTATAGATATTTTTATTTTTATAAAATAGTGCTCAATGTAAATTTACAGAGCATTAATATTATAAATTAATTGATTTAAAATGTTTTTTCCGCTACACAGTTCTAACGATGTTTTAAAAATGGAAGCTAAAAGCCACAAATTTAATTTTCAATTAAATTAAAGACATTAGTTCCATTTCATCCTCATCCGATTATTATATATATATATATATATATATATATATATATATATATATATATATAAACATTTATGAAAATACATAAAATTATGTATATATAATATATATATATATAAGTGTGTATCTAACTACAAATTATATAAACAATTTTCAGGCCAGGGCTGGAAGATCGCGCTTAAACATGAAAGACTGTTGTCTCTGGGTTTTGAACCCAATGTCCATATATATATATATATATATATATATATATATATATATATATATATATATAAATTTAAATCCAAAATTAACTCATGTGGGTAAAAACTATTTCAACCAACGTTAAGTATGTTGGTCGTATTCGACCGTGGTGAATGGATTCTATTTGTTTCGGAATCAGATATTAGAATTTAACTTAGACAATAGTTGAGAAAATGATACCAAAACTACGCAAATCGACTCCGCAGAAAATCAATATGAGTCGGTGGTAAGAAGAGGACGGAATGTATTGCTCTAAAAAAAGGGGGTGTGTGTCTGGACAGATTCAACCCGAATATTAACCTTAGGTCCCTAACTTGAGGCTATATCAAGAATGAGGTATTGAATTAAAAGTAATTGTGGGACAAACACAGCGCATTCACCAGGGTTGAATAAGTCCAACGTGCGTAGCGTTGATTGAAATAAATTTATACCGACATTAGGTAATTTGGGATGGTCTGGCTGTAGAATATATATTCTAAGTTATAATAAATATATTGAGCTCTCTTTGTGGATCAGTTTTAATATTATTAATCCACCTGGATTATATACCAACGTATCTATTACATGTACTCTCTCTCTCTCTCTCTCTCTCTATATATATATATATATATATATATATATATATATATATATATATAAATATATTAAAAAAAAAAATATGATTCAATGCTACATTAAAGTTTCTCATATTTCAAAAACAGAATCTAAAACCTTCAATTTAAGTATAGAAATTAAATAAATTAAAGTACGTAGTTCTGTTTCATCCTCAAGTGAGATTTGGAATAGATGTTTATTTGTACGATAGTACAAAATGTCGTACAAGGCCAAAAGTGTGAATGAGGAAATGTATGATCCTCTGTCTTATTTCTAAACTTAGCCAGCCACAAACACTGGCAAACATACCAACAATAGTCCTAACACCAAAATAACACATTCTCTCCTACCTTTCTTACTACAGCCACCATAATACATCAATGTCTCTATGAAACCCTAACTAGTCCCCGTATGTACATTTCTTTGACTGTGGGAGGAGGGGGATATAACAACAAATTTAAAAAATACCCAACGTGTATTTGAAATATGATTCTATTTACATGGAAACAAAACAAAATCATGTCAGTAATAAAATACCCACAATCCCCAAATGTGACAGAAAAATCACTTAACTGGACAAAAAAGCGTGATTATAATAGTATAAAAAAAACATTCATTCATCCCAACCACTCTCACAAACACTTACACATTCATACACAGCAACAAATACGAAAACACACACGCGAAACGAAAGGCATCCAGCATCTACCAGAGAACTGACATCATTGAACACCTAACGAGGTAATGTGTGTGGAATTAAAGTAAAGAAAAATTGGGACAGAAATAAAGAGGTCACTGAGTATACATGCTGTAGCTACGTTAACCGGAAAAGGAAATTTAAGACTTAAACCAAACCTAAACTAGCCTAATACGGGATGGGTTTCTCTGTTCAACCAAGGAAGGAGAAAAAGGATCAGTTTAATATACAAGAACAGTTGGGAAGAAGTCAACTTCTCACCTCTATATATTCCCTTCTGTCGTGTCAACAAAATCACGACTCTTATAACACCTAGCAAGCAGTGGAACACATACAGTTCAGCCTACGTCAACGGCGGGGACACAATTCTACAAACAAAAGAGGCCATAAGAACAAATAATTCTTCATGCAGCATGCGGCCTTCCATAAACTTACTTAACATTGCTACCAACCTGCAATGAAAGAAAACGTGAACAAGAGACTCGACTTCCCCATCGCAGCGTAGGGAGTTTGGATATTTCTCCAAGCACGCTGAAAGTCGTTTTTTTTGGCGACCCTGAGGGCTCCAAGAATCCCCAGCCAGGTGAGGGATGCCTCACCGTTCATTTCAATCCGGGCGCCCAAGTCCAGTTTGAGCTAGCCTCCTGATTCGTAAAACCGAGCTCGTCAATCAGCTCATTATGTACGGACCCCATGAGTAACACTTGCCTGGACGTTGGAGAAGGCATCCGACGCCCGTAAGAGGCGTTTCTGAGCAACACGAAATTCACGGTAGAAGGATCATTCAGCACGGGGTAAACGGTGGGCCTCCTCCTCGCACGAGTGCACACTTCTCAGAGATGGGAAATTTCTACGGGCGTCTTCCTTCCAGAAGGTGCCCTTCTCATCTGATTCGCGATACAAACGATCTAGGAACCCGGTGCTAAGCATATAATGACGAATCTCTATGCTAGGCATACCTAGACCGCTTCAGATGGATGAAGGCAACAGATCTCCCGATATACACTAGCGCCTTTACCTCTGCACAAGAAAGAGAACAAGAGTCTTACTAATGACATTAGTGTGGCATACGGAAGTGGAAGTGCAGAAAGTCGGTAAAGGAGAATCGGGTACATATGTGAAACGCATACTTCCGTCCTCCTCTTCAAGGAAAGTTTCCTCGGAGATCACAGATTAATTACGATCTTGGCCTTCCTTTGTACCTCCAACCAATTCATTTCCAACTGGATATCAGGACCGAACTAGACGCCGAGTATCTTGACCGGCCCATCCGTCCAGCGGAAAGGTTCGGGAAGAGAAACACACTTCCACGCATCCAACCTCAAGGCAACAGACTTATCGCGGTTGATCTTGGTCCCTGTCACCATCTCATAACCACTGGTTTCTTTGCTGACTCGTTAATCCCAGCTCTGTTCGACACAAGAACCGAAATGTCATCAGTATAGGTGAATACCTGGCCGAGGTGGTAGCACCAGGTAGGGAAATTCCGCGCAGGACCGGATTCGCATTTAACTTGCAAAGGAAACGTTAAAACGCAAGAACGTAAAGCATAGGCGAAAGCGGACAACCCTGACGAATAGATCGAGACAATATAAAAGGTTCCGATCTCATCCCGTTCACTTTCACCAGCGCACCGGGAGTCGTATACAGAAGACGGATCCAGGAGCGAAAGTCCGGCCCGAAACCGGCAGTCGGAAGAACAGCCTACAGGATTCGATGGTCAACCCTATTAAAGGCTTTGGACTGCTCCAAATTAAACAGCGCGGCGTCTCTGTCGACTATCTCTGTGATCAAGCGGGCCATATAAAGGTTGACCTGAATAGTCTTGCCCTCCAAACACAAGTCTTTTCGGAGCCAGTCAGACTAGACAGGACAAGCTGCAAACGGTTGTCTAAGATATTTGCTAAAACCTTTAACTCTGTATTTAGCTTAGTTAAAGGGCGATAATTAACTATCCCATCCTCACTGTTTTTGTCCTTACGCAGCAACTTGATTTCACCCTTGGTGAAACGTTATGCATAGACAATTGTTTCATCCAATTGTTGAAAATCAGTTCCAGAAAATGAACAAAAACCGGCTAAAGTAAACTTCGTAAGGAAGACTATCTAGTCCCGGAGATATATCCAGGCCAACGTGATTCAACGCTTCCTAGATTTCCGACTCTGTCATGGGACTCTCGCACCCAGCTGCTTCATCTGCCTCAATGCAGGGAAATTCGACTAAACAGTCTTCGAACTGAGCAGGGCTCAAACCGGTCTCCCTGGTAAAAAGATCCCGAAAGTAATCCCGAAAAGCCTCCGATATCCCCGAGTTTGTAATCACGGTTCACTGATCGGCAACGTGACGCACGCGATATGCCGCCGTGATGCATTCCTACTTTCCTCTGCACGCAATTCTGCGGCCATATTCGTTGCCTCAGAGGACATTTTTATAAACTAGCCCTAAGCTTGATCTTTTTTTATAAGCAAGGAGGCCAACTCTGCCTTAGCTAAGGCTACTTCCCCACTATTAACTGCCCGATCATCTCCTTTCTCACAAACCGTTTCCTCCGTTAAATCGATGTTGAAAGAGGAAGGTGAAGTTGAAGGATTGTCTGTTTATGATTTTTGTTTGGTCGGTGAATTTCACAATTATTTGGGCGGAGCTGGTTTGGCAAATGTTTTTTTGACTGGTGAAAGGGAAGACGGGGCAGAGGATGAGGGGTGTGGCATCCCCAGCGACTTCTGGTTTTTTGCCTGCTTTGAGTCCAACTTTTTCTGCCAAAACAGTTCATTCATTTTCTGTGTGGTTGATGCTGCTTTGTCATACGACGCCGAGGCGTCACCCTCAGAGCTGGTGGAGGAAATGGGACTGTAGGTGTTTTTCCTCCCTTGAGAAATGCTGGGGCAGAGGCCCACTATTCGATTCTTCCATCTGCCCGTACAAACAACACTCCATTCCCCATTTTCCTTCTCCTTATCCACACTTGTTGGAGGAGTCGATTATCCTCATCGGCCCGTGACACAGATAGGCCCATTACAGGCGCCGCGGATTTAATAGTCTCGGCCAGAGGGGGATTTTGATCGCCAGCGGCTGGAACACCAGGGGCCTTCTTCCCTGGGCAGGAGGAGGAGAGGTGACCAGTCTCTCAACGCCTCCATCAAGTAGGTTTTCTACCGGTCACAATGACCGGCATTTTACGGCCGCAAATATCCAAACAGATGGGGAAGGAGACGAAGGCCAAACGATCGACCATTATATCAAAGCTCCATCACCCGTTCATGTTTTAGAAAAGGGCATCTAAAATTGGCCGTGCTGCATAAAAAATGCAGCCAGGTGCTCTCCCTTTACCTGTGGAAGGACCCCAATCCGACCACCCTGATCCTTCGCCGACCCTCATATTCTCTTCTTAGAATAAGGTCTTTGTTATCAACAAATTATTTGCCATTTAAAGGCAATCTTCGGTTGTGGAAAGCAGTACGTCCCACATGAAAAAAATGAACTCTTAATAATTATTTGGCCATTAATCCCCAGGGACAAAAGTGATTTGATCACTGTCTTTTGTGTAGCGACAAATTTTGCGCGTACGCTTGTCCACCACGAAGACCGAAATCATTCTCTTTCCGAATACCTTTAGTTCTAGGACGTCTTCAAGGAGCCCATCTACTTTTACAAGATACAACTTTTTCATGATACAACTCGGTGGGGACTTCCAAGAGGGCGATTCCCTGGCTGTCTCATCAACTTATGCATCCTTCGGCAACTTGTTATCATTGGTAATGTTTGAAACCGGCAGTCTCTTTTTTTCTTGAGCTAGTTGAAACCAGTACATCGGTCATTTTAAAGGATTTTTAGGGGTAACCTTTCCCAGTTTCTTTAACTTTGTTTCATCCGGGGTGTCTGCCTAAGCAGCAGTCCCAAATGATCCTTTTTAAATATTGACCGACCCGCTTCGTCGATAATTTTTAGAAGGAAAAATTTTCACACAACGGGTTTTAAATGATTATTCATTTCTAGTGTAAAAAAAGAAAAGGGATAGGGAAGGGGAAAATAATAAAAGACAACACACAAAATCAAAATTTAGATTCTTCTAAAAATAGAAGAAATTAAACAAATATTGCAAATAAAGATTGGAAAACGGAAAGATAGATTACACCAGTGAAGAGGAAAACAATAAAACTATTTATAAATGCTAATTTAAAAAGAATGGAATTATATAAAAAAGAGAAAATCAATAAACTTTAAAATGAAGACTGGTAAATAAAAAGTGGGAAAACTTAAATTTAACACACATTAAAAATAAATAACACTGATAAAGTATTGGAATTAAAATAAACAAGTTCAATTAAGTAAATAAAAGAAAGAATATAAAATAAATACTGGTAAGACTTTAAAAGTTACAAAGTAAAAGAATACAAAATGGCGCCCAAAAGCTGCCGAGAAGAAATAAAAAAGGAAACAAGTAAGACAAGAAAGAAGAAAACAGTAAAAGATCTCCTTTTTTACATGGCAACAATTAAAGTAAATAGTTAAATGTAAGAAGAAAAAAGAAAGAAGTACAAAATCTGGTTTGAAACTAGTAAAACCAAAATAAAAACATAAAGGTTTGCGGCCGAAGTTGCTAAAGAAAGAAAATAAATCAAGTGAAATTAGAAAATAAAAAAAAAGGTGAAGAGTATGAACTAAAAAAAAGTGGGAATAAAATTAAAAAAAAAACAAAAAAAACTTTCTTTTTTTCTCTTTTCTTTGCATAAGCTTTACTTATTTTTGCAAAGAGACCTTAAAAAATAAACAAATAGTCCGGTAAGACTTTGTCAAACTGGACTAAAATAAAAATGTTGGCCAAAGCCAAAAAACAATAATTCGAACAAAAGAAATGAATGAAAGAAAAAAAAATCTTAATGAATAACTTAACAAATAACTTTGTGGGACGAAGAAAGTTCGTCAATCCAAAAAAGGAATCGCTATCACTTGACTTAAAATATTTTTGCCCTTCCTTGCCTTTAAAGGAGCGCCCTTTGCCGTGCTGATGTTGCTACATGCCTTACTTCTTGCCTATCTCACACTGCGAATTTTTTTCTAAGGTCTATACTAAACATTAAATCTGTTACGAAAAAAGAACTAAACAAAATGAACACAAAAGGATCAGTTTTAAAAAAGACTCGTAACTGGGAAAACCGAATGAAAAAAGAATGTTAACAACAATTTTTTCATACCCAACTCAGTTCTGCGGAATCAGAATCAACGTTGAGTTTAAGCAAGCGAATGAGCCAATTGGAGTAAAGTGCCATGCAGATTTAAATTTTTCCCACTTGCGTCGAATGCATCTATCGATTTTTTTTGCATGTTAGCATGCTAGTTAACATTCGTGTCAATCAGCTGTTGGCTCTCACGTTGGTCAATAGAGTCTTCCTGCCTATTTGTGGCAGCCAGCTATTCGCTCTCACTCTGGCCAGTAGAAAATGCCCGCAAACTACATGAAAACTGTCGTAGAAGCATGAAAATATCGATTATTTCCACTATCGATGGGAGTTGGGAAATGCAACGTCGGTCTTGGCCTTTCCACAAATTTGCATGTAAATTTTGGTGCAAATCCGTCGAAAATTGCGGCCGTGCATTCGTTACACACACACACACACACACACACACACACACACACACACACACACACACACACACACACACACACATCCTGCCTTTTATAGAGAGAAGATTTTGGACAATCTGATGAAAATACTTGCCATAACAGAAATGTCTTTTTACATAAGTATGTTGGGGATAACTTTAACCTAAGTGTAACAAGCAAGATTTAGAGAAACCGGAAGCAGAAAGGACCGGTATACATTATAAGAGAGACAGATGAAATGTCTAGGGCACATAATGAGGGGAGCAGACTTGATGCTCACATGACAGACAGAAGGTAAGAGTGACAGAGAAAAACGCGTAAACTACCTACTAAGGTTGAGTAAACGAATAGCAGACTAGTCTTTAGGAGATATAAAATTATTAAGAAATATAACAACAGGAAATTATGGAGAGCCATGATCACTAACGTTATGAATTGCCATGCAACTAGAATAAAAAAAAGTATGTAGTTCTCCCCAAATATACAGCAATGTAGATATAACATTTAGTTCATGCTTTCTCGATTTCTGCAGAGAATCTTCTTAAAATATTTTTCGATCACCTCAATATTGGTTTACTGGAATTACTTTGTTTCAATGTAATCATTCAGTTACTGGTGTTCGTTCCTTTTTTGTAAACCCGTCTTAAAAAATATTGGAATGTATTCAAAGGTGACATGGTATATACTCATATTCTATAATCTTAAAAAAAATCAAGCAAAATAATTTTAAAATAAGCTATAAGGAAATCATTTATACATTTAAGAAAAGGGGGGTATATGGAATAAATTAAATAATTTAAAATCCCTCCGAAAATGTACAAATGTACACCCAAGCATAAAAACAAAATTAAGACATAAAGCAGAGAAGCATCTAAAAATATTAATGAAAATAGACCAGATCTCATTCATAATATGTGAATATAAAGAAAATGTTCACACCATACTGCACAAAAATATATGAATCGTCTTGCTTGCAAACAGTGTCTGTCTAGGTGTTGTAAATATCTTAACTTATACCATTGAACCCCATATTGATTGGCAGACACCCCATAACCTGACTCATTCAGAAGAGTATTTGAATGATAGAGCATAAAGATAAATAGAAACCAGTGTTCAAATATACTTAAGAAAAAATGGAGTACGACTGATGTGAAAGATAGAGATAGATCTATAGAATGTATCAAAAGAAATTGGAGCAAGAATGAGTTGTGTCTGCGCAAAATTAGTAAAAATGATACAAGATGTAGGTATTCTTATACCACTGAAGCTTTCCCTGCGTGATTACTTAAAAAGGAGAATGGGAAACTTGTGGATATGAGAAATAAACAACAAACAAAAAAGACGAAGAAGTGGTCTATGTGCAATGTGTCAAACTAATAGCCGGAGCTGCAAGCAGTGGAAAAATGTCGGTGTCAATCAAAGCAATTTAGGGGTGTTTAGTACATGGTTAATGAGATATCCAGAGGAAAAAAGGAACAGAAGACAGAATTTGATAAAACTGTAATTGGTCAGAGAAATGAAAATACACATCTGATAACGCGTGTAGTAGAGGGGATAGATGTTTAACGTTAGACAACATATAAATTTATCCTAAATATCAAATGAGAAAATTACACTTTCAAAAGAGTATGACGTATTATAATTTTATGAAAGTTCTTTTTTTGTTTGTTTTTTTCTTGTTAGGGAGAAATTTTCAACACTTGAAGTATTACTCTTTCTGACTATTGCTGGAGAACCAATTATGAAATACTCACCAGATTTTTCCAAAATTAAACAAGATGAAGGTTACACCAAGTAATTTAAAAGTATCATATATATATATATATATATATATATATATATATATATATATGAAGAAATATAGTCTTAAGGTGTGCTATATTTATGGGATAAAGTGCTCAATATCAGAGATAGAGCGTGTGTAAATATAAAAGTGAACAGGCCTGACGATTGCATATAGCATGAAACAGACTGTCGCCTCTAAGTGTGACTTCTATGTTCACTTTTATATATATATATATATATATATATATATATATATATATATATATATATATATATAATTTATGTGTGTAGGTAGGTATATTTACATAAGAGCACTCGGGTAATTATTTAGATTTGGTTTTATCGAATTAATAATGTCAACAAGACCGAAACACTTAGTATTATATTTTTCCGTCATTACTGACAGCGTATCCTTTTAGTATCTGCTGTCACTAGGGATCTAATGCTTTTCGTCGTTTACACCAAACTTGATAGGTGTTAAACGAACCAAACTGTCAGATAAATATTGTGCAATTTTGCATTTCTCAAGCTCTAAATATTTAACAAATATCGATCTTTCACGCTATACTCATTCTACGTTCATCGCTAAATAGCATAGATTGGAAATAAACATATTGGTATACGGTTACATTAGTGTAACGCAGACACATGGCACAACTCAAGTAAACACATTATAAAAAAAACCCAAGTCAAAGTAAGAAAATGATATAAGTTAAAATTTTAAGTATGTACTTTCTTTTCTCATATTGGTGCAACTAGTGAGGACAGCAATATGTGTTTCGGAAAAGAAACAAAAACATTCGTTAGAAACAAAGAAAAGTGTATTGAACTGTTATGTAATATCAGTCCACGTATATAGCAATGAATGCTTGGAAATCGTGTCACAAATGTAGAGGAAACAGAAATGCAGTTTTAAAGAAGGATACTGCAAATGCCATGGACCGATCATGTGAGCAATGTCGAAGTTCTAGTGACAATAGAAAAAATGACCTTTATACTCAACATCATAAAGAGACAACTGGAAATTCAGAGGCACATAATGAGAAGAGAGTGTTAGAACATTTGATACTAACATGCTAGATCAAATGGAAATTACACAGAAGAGTATACCGCATAATCTATAGAACCATCATTAGTGAATGGATGTTGGAATAGGGTTTGAGAGAAAAAGCAATAAGACTAAGTTTATTCAGAGTTACAACAAGAAATTGTGAAAAATCATTATCGCTAACGTCATATATAAGAAGAATGAAATCTGACGTTACAATATTCACAACAGGAACTTCATAAATAGGAAAGAAGGTATGGAAATATATGCACACTCATCCCTCACCACAAACAAAGTCCAAAAATGGTAACGTCTCCTTTTTTATGATATTGGCTTGTAGACACTATGTCAGCAAAGATTGACTAACGAAATTATTTTCAGAATTTTACTGGATATTTCCTTGCTGAAGAAAATCTACCTACCTTTATTGAATAGTTTTACTCATTTAGGACAGACGAAACAATTAATTTGCTCAAACGTAATGTTGAAAAGTTTTGCCAGCAACGGCAACTGTGTTTGTTATCTGGTGATGATTTTTATCATTCAAGCACTTTCATCAGGGGTGGGAATATAGTCGTCGTTTATTAAGGACGAAGGTGTGTTAAAAATAAATGTTGCTTTATCCAATAGTGTCATTTATCTCTTTGTATGATTTATTTCGTCGTATATGTTCAGCTGATATCTTCGATTATTCCCATGTTATATATAATAAAACAATGTATACTGTATACGTGTTGTTTAAAAAATGTAAGAACACAGTTTATGTTTAAGAAATGTATTTGCTAAAATTAATTAGTATGCCTTTATTATATAAAAAAAGAAATCTAATTTTATTGTGTTTCATAGCCTGACTACTTGTTCCCCGAAATAATGGACGACATGCATTCTTGAGATAAGAACGTGATTATGCATGATTGAGTCGGATACAGCACGGGGTCATATGAACGAGGGATGTCTCCACGATAACCATGTTAAAGGGCAAAATCGTTTGACACTTTAAGGAAGCACATTCTTCAATTAATCATACAGAAACTGGTGGATTGGTATTTAAGTCAATGGATTCTATCCAAATCGAATCCGTTTCCTCCCCCGACACAGTACCGTGATGGAACCTCTGACATGGCAATGTGTTGAAGAGGTCATATATTTCCTAGAGATTTGGGATAGAGAGGAGTTGAATGTTAGAAGTTCTAATACTAATTTAATTAGGTACATTAATGGTAATCACGTCGAAGTCGAAAATTCATTACAGTAAAAGTGAGACTTTTAAAATCTGATGCATATCAAATTATTCACGTTTCTCTTTAGCTTATGAATTTAGAAATAATTCCTCAAATTGACACTTAGTTAATGATCAGAATGTGGATATTAATTTGAGTGACAATTTCCTAGAGTTTTAGATAGGACCGAGAATTTATCCCGCTAGCTACTACAGGGCATACCAAGCTTTCTGTGTTCGCGTGTATAAAAATAGAGTTAGTTGTATAATTTATATGTATAAAGCAGTATTTAGTAAAACTCGCATTTACCTCTATAGGATATTTCATAACGAAAATATGAATAATGTAGATGATTATTTACAAATATATGCCAATTTACCGATTTTGTTTAATAAATCAATTTTCACATTTTGTGTTATGTATCCGAACTTAACTTTCGATATTTACATACATGTATGTAATATATTGTGGGATATTCAATCTTTAAGACATTTTTATTTTTTTCATTTTTTTGAGAATGGATTGTTCATCAGATTGGAATTATACATGATATACTATTATATGTAAAGATTTCAAACATAACAAAAACAAAAATAGTATATCCAAAGAAGAAAAAAAAATATAGTAAAGATGAGAGTTGAAAATACAAAATTGGAAATGGCGAGAGAGTTGTACAGTGATAATACAAACATGAATGAAAATGTAAAATTATAGATGAAAGACAATGTAAATCTATCAGGATAATAATCTGAGAAAATAAAAAAGCCCAAACAAAAGTCGAAATACGTAATGTAAATCTTCTGGTAATTTGAGGAAAGCAATGAAAGGTATATGTTAACGACCAAAATAAAAGTCAAATGTAATTTTTTTTAGTGAATGTGGATGTAAATCGGTGGTATAGGCAGATTTGTGCGTGATTATAGAAAAACAATTTAAATAGTGTGTAGTGAGTGCATAATTTGTACAGAACGTATAGGTCGCTTCAAATCTGATAAAAGCAGAAATCTGGCTCTAATTCCTCGAATTAGTCACGGAGAAAATAAAGAATCAACTATTATCGAAACCTGTTGGAAACCGAAATTTAAGTACATCTTCCACAAACTGGACACTAAGGCATGAACGCTCTGAAATAGAAAGAACCCATAAAAATGTCAAAGGAAAATATTCTGTGGTATTAACGACCTCCTAGCTCTACACACATCAAATTTTGCGATATAAAAAAATTCCATGTGTGTTCATCAGCTTTTTTATTTAAAAGTGAAGAACAGTTATTTTGCTCAACAATATATTCATCCATTTTTGTCATAAGTTTTCAGGCAGCTCTCCGACACGTTTAAAACTCCGCTAAATTTGATGTGGAAAGAATTTCAACAAACACTTTAATCTCGTTATATTAAACAATCTGGTCCCCATCAGTTTGAAACATTGTAAAAAAAAAATAAAAATAAAAACCTTTTGGTGCATTGTCAGATTAATATGGCGTGTAACATACAAGAGGCTGACAGATTTCTAAAAATGACTTTTTTATTACTACTATAATATGACGAAGAAAAGCATGTTAGTTTTAGCCACTATGAACGCTGTCACTGAAATGCAAGAACTAAGACATATTTGTTTAAACTTTATATATTTTTAATTATCACGTATATTTAATATTTGGGAGGATTTTCTTTTAAGCATTTCACCCCAAGCAAGGCTGGAAGCCACTACCACGCAAGGGGTTACAAAGGATTTGTCACGAGAGCAGATAGGAGTGATAGAGGAAAGGATGAGGAGAAGGATAGTGGACAGATCAAGCGAATTGGAGATATCGATTGACATTAAATTTGAATATTTTGAGATTATAGCTATCAGGGAAACAGGAAAAGGGATTTGTCATTACAACTTATACTCAAAAATATAAATTGCTGATGATTATATTAGAGAAAAGATATTCCAAATGCACGAGCAATATTCATCACGAATTTACATGAAAAATAAAGATAAATTTAAACATTTACTATAACGCTACAATCTCTCTATGTATAATGACTGTAATGAAGTAGACTCCTACAAGTCGATATTAAACCTAAAGCAAAACCTAAGATGAAGGTAGACATGCATCCAGAGGTTATTGCTTGAAAATATTTTTCATTACTTTATGCTACAACTGCTCTTCACGCAGATGTTATTCAATGAAACTAAATGCAAATTCATCTATACTCTCTACAATAAGTGCATGAATATCAAAATATATGCATGTACTTTATTAATAGGTATTTTTCATTATTATATTATTACATCTGAAACATAGTATCATTTTCATGATAATTTGTAGGAAGAATCACTTAAATATAAGACATGGTTTTAACTTTATTTTTGAATATTCAATTATTCTTCTGCGATTAATTAAAGTTCATGTAATAATCATTAATGCTATTAACAAGATATGAATTCATTTGCAGAAGAAAAACTTGCGTGCTTTTGTCAATATCTGCGTACATGTAAAATCTTGTTCCTTACTAATAAAAATAAGTGTAATTTTAATGTAATAACAATCTGGGTGTTGATATCAATGGCTGAAAATATGTAATTAGCCCTGCGCGGAATTATGGATGAACACAAATGCGCCGAAAACACATTTGCACACATACCATAATGATATACGAACTCACGTCGAATAATGTATGTAATTATTTAGGAAATAAACACTAATTCTAAGAAGACAAGCTCAAATTAAAGCATATTCCTATATTTTTTAACCTTTGGCTAAATAATGAATATTCAGCTTGAATTGTCTTTTTTTTAAATTAAATCAATTTATGTAAAATATATTCCACCAGATTATTGATTGTAAGGGCGTAATAGGTGGCAAGGTCTTTTTTCACGTGAGAATAATATAGAGCCTGCCTATTTATAGCTTACTGCCAAACAGATAAGCAAATTCTCGGGTTTATTTACAGTTAAAGGAACAAACATGAAATATTATTCATGGATCCTTTCGTAAACACATAAACAAGTGCACAATACGCTCATGAATGGTTTTAGGCGTAAGAAGCAATCAAATCACAATAATCTTGAAGTTCTATGTATGTTAACAGATAGACAACTGGAATCGATTTGTTCCAGCTATCCATATAAAGAGTTTCGATATTGTCAAGATGTTGCCTGACAACAACAAATCTTTGTAAGATTCTTGTTTATTCGATTTTTCCAGATGGTTTTAACTTATATGTTTTAGATTCACATTAAAGTCCATCTTGTTTTCAGGGAGCCGTAACTTGTCATGCCAGATTAAGTTCTTCTAGACATGATATATTGCAGTAGAACATCTGTATAAATACTCTTAGTATCCATTAGATTAAATGCATATCGAGGGGTAATTCTGAGTAAGATTTCAAAATATTTTTAACACTGTGCCATGGAGTCAAAATCATTTGTATGGCACACACAACGCTGAAGCAGATTATTTTTCTTTATAAAAGGTTCACCCAATAGAAGCTCCAAGATTTACACAAGACACTTGATTAATGGATATATGAAGGATGTAAGTAAGTGCTTAATGTAGGTAGACGTATGGTAGGTAACGGTTAACCCTATACTTGAGGTTCTCTAAGATTGTATGGAATTATCCTTTCAGAAATCTTTTCCATAAAGTATCAGCACTTGGGAAGCTGATACCCGAATTGAAATTCTTTCTTACCACTATTTCCAGATACGATGTGTCTAGAAATAGTTTGTCCGTGTGTATATAGTATGGCCGGTTTTAGGTGGAAATGTCCGAACTGGTAAAACAAAAGAATGCAACTAGTCAGAACATTTACCAGGAAATTAGCAATAAATTAGCGATAGGTTTTCGACAATGCATTTGTGGGAAAGGGTAAAAAAAAATTTATTGACAACAAGACCCCTATACACCCCTTTTAAATTTTGCCGATGATTGAAAGAGGATTGTGCATGTATAGCGCAGATATGGCAGTATAAAGGGCTGACAATATTTTCAGCATCTTTCGCGAGTAATAGCCTATGTAAGTTTCATTTGAGGCCTGGGGTAAACCGGAATTTCAAAATCACTTACGCCAAGAATCCTCACTGAGGTGAAACCATGCAACATGACTCGAGAAAATATACGGTCAGTTTGGTGATGAAATATTCCTAGCTTGTTTGTAAACTATTGAAATGTACAATATTGGACAATTAGTGTTCAGCTTAGTAATATCTTGGCAGCAAATTTCTGGTCATCTCAATTTTTGGAGATGTTACCATACACTGTGTTATTTTCTGTATTGATATTTACTAACGACATGGGAATGTTTTTCTTATGCAGATTGTTAATATGACGAGTGAAGAAGCTAGGGGTGAGCAGCAAACCTCGTCATTCGCCTGCGTTTATCTAGTAGATTACAGGGGGCTGGACAGCGAAAACTATCTTCATGGAAAAAGTTCATGACTTTAATTACTCTTCCAGCTATTACAGTGGTGGAGTATGAGTAACAAAATCTTAGAATGCATTTTTGTCTAAGCATCCAGGCGAAAAAGAATATACTTGAATGTATATCTTTGAATTCCTTTCTCTCTATCTCAAGTGGATGTATATGTTTTATCGGTACTAACTTTTCTTTTCTTTTAAACTAGAATACATTTTACCTTCTTTTTCCGCTTTGAAAATTTTTATTATCAAGACATTGGTGATTTTTTCAGGTTTGTTCAAGGATTGGATGTTAGTTTTAATCTCTTCAAAAAATGGTGAATGTTGCAGTTAAACTAAGTTGAAACTTAATATTTCAGTTTCTGATTCCGTATCCATACGTCTTCAGACTCATATGCTTCTCCTGTATCAATCTATAATAATCCATATAAGCGGGTGAAATGAATACACAATTATCTCCCTTTACCCTCTCCTCATAATATGTCTTTTAGCACTAACTAACGAGCAATCTATATAAACATAGCTCGCGCCATGGTTCCCAACTTGGTTCTCCAATT
>CAHIKZ030005608.1:2242500-2290000 GCA_903632075.3 Acanthosepion pharaonis
CATTGTTTCATGATTTCAATCTCTGCTGTTTTTATTAGATAGGATTATACGTCTTCTAACTAATCTACCTGTGAAATTATGCAGAACCGTTGGTTATTATCTAATCGTTTATTTCTTAATCGTAAGGGATTCTCTGAGAAAAACTGTCACGTTTGCTGGCAGAATTTTTCAATCAAAAAGAAATAAAGAATGATGAGGATCCGAGTAATGTAAATAATTCTATCAATTAAAGAAACATCTTCTCCTGCTATCTATGGTTTATTGATAAGAATTTTATAACAAAAAAAATATCCATATATATATATATATATATATATATATATATATATATATATATATATATACAGCATGGCACGGCGTTGCCCGTGCTTGATTCAAAAATCGTACGACTCATGCAGTAATCGCTATCTCTTGACTTAAAATATTTTTGCCCTATCCTTTGCCTTTAAAGGGGTGCCCTTTGTCATGCTGATGCTGCTACATGCCTTAATTCTTGCCTATCTCACACTGCGAATTTTTTCTAAGCTCTATACTAAACATTAAATCTGTTAAGAAAAAAGAACTAAACAAAATGAACCCAAAACGATCAGCTTTAAAAAAAGACTCGTAACTGGAAAAATCGAATAAAAAAAGAATGTTAACAACAAATACTTTTTCACACCCAACCCAGTTCTGCGGAATCAGAATTAACGTTGAGTATAAGCAAGCGAATGAGCCAATTGGAGTAAAGCGCCTTGCAGATTTAAATTTTTCCCACTTGTGACGAAAGCAGCTATCGATTTTGCTAGTTAACATTCGTGTCAGTCAGCTGTTGGCTCTCACGCTGGCCAATAGAATCTTCCTGCCTATTCGTGGAAGCCAGCTATAGGCTCTCACTCTGGGCAGTACAAAATGGCCGTAAACTACATGAAAACTGACGTAGAATCATGAAAAAATCGATTATTTCCACTATCGATGGAAGTTGAGAAATGCAATTAACCTTCCCGCTAACTTGGAGCATGTGCATGTTAATTTTGGTGCAAATCCGTCGAAAGTTGCGGCCCTGCATTCGTTAAACACATACACACACACACATCCCGCCTTTTATAGATAGAGATAACAATATATATATTTTATATATATATATATATATATATATATATATATAAAACAAAATAGATAATAGCCTAAAAGCATTATTATTAAAGCTAATTATTATATTGATATGCCACTAAACAAAATTAAGAAGCAGAAAAGGACAAAGACTTAGGGTTAAAAGGATTGGGTGAAAATCCTTTTCGTACGCTTCTAAATAATCAAATATTTAGTATGTCATTTCCGGTTTCATTGCATTGATAATATAGTTTTAGTGTCAGGGCAAATCAGTTTCATATGTAAGATTAATTGTATGAGAGTTTATGCTATGATAGAAAAAGAATAAAAAACAACAATCTTATGACACAAGTGACCGATTAATTCGATTAAATGCTCACTTTATAAGCTTAATCGTTAAGTTCGTTTCCAATAAATCGGGTAGCTTTGACTTGAATTTGTTATACATTTATCTTTGAAGATTTCCTGTAGAAGCTCAGGTCATCGTTAAAGACAAAGGCTTTTAAATATTCTCAAATCCATTTTTTATTGGTGTTATATTTTGAGGAGTAAATGCGAATTAGATTTCTGGCTGAAGTAAACTTAATATAATTTAATCAATTGAATGGTGATTATTTCAAAGGATTTATGTTGTTTTTGCAAAATTAAATGTAGTAGAAATAGTTGATAATGTTTAATATATTTATTAGAAAAGGAAAACCTATAGGGTAAATAAATCACATTCGTCTGCAGATATCAAGTGAAATCATAGGAAAAATACGTGTCAATATTGATTTAGATGTATAGGTGTATATTTGTCTAAGAACAATTGATGTAAGTGAAAAGTACGTCTCAACTGATTTTATAAAAAGAACAGGAGTACTGAAATGAGATAATACGCGCGTAAGCTGTCTAAATATAAATTAGAATTTTTATAATTTATTTTTATTCATAGTCCAAAACATATTGGGCTAATAAAATTTACATCTACTCTGTGGTCTGCTACTTACTGAAAGAAATTATAATATATACTGAATTATTATTTTTCAAACCTCTGTCTGGAATGAGCAAAAAATATTGTTAACTGCTGAAAGACTGCCTTTATTCGTTACACTATGTTAAGAAAATTCAGTATGCAATATCCTATATACTCTATCATTTGACGAGTTTTCATGGTCCGTTTTTGAGGAAAAAAAAAGTAGGTCGCACTATATACAGCCTCCTTTTTGAGCGGTTTAAATTTCAGGCTTTTTCGATGAGAGTTTGCATTATAAAAATTCAAGAGTTGGACTCTACAGGAAGTCGTCTTATTCACGAGTATATACGCTAAATGATTTCTTATGCAATTTTATTTTTATCCAAGTAAACTTGACTAATATTTGTACCAAATAAGCTGTTTATTATATACAGGCGCTACAATTTAATGCCATTTGAGTTTAAAACTGTTCTTTTGATATTGAAATAAATACTCACTTTATGTATTTATATCTATACGAAATAATTACTGGGTCCGTGGGTATGATGTGACATTTCTTTTTGTTTCGTTTTTGTTTTTAAACGAATCTTACGGAAAATCCATCTTTCAACCAGGATCGAAATGCTATTTCCTTATATTTGGTAATCACGTTAAGCCACAATGATAAAATAAACCATTAAAGCAATTTTAAAATAAATTTGCATATATAATAACCATTATTTATTATCCATTTATTTATTAACCATATTTAACAAACATTATTCATTAATCATTTTCGACCGTAAATTTGAGCCGGGGTCTGTTAAACATTTTTATCCTTTGTGGAGAGAATTTTTACTCCTGTGGCAGTGAAGAATTCTGGGTTTGTTGGCTCTCGTTCGATGGCGTTCCTTCGAAGAGTTGGCGGGATTAAGGGACGAACCCCGCGAAACAGAATGGCTCTTGCAGCGTGTCACAGTGGCGGGGTTCAATGTAATGCTTTCTCCATCATTGCGGCTGGCAGCAGATAAGCCTTCCTCACCAAAAAAAAAAAACAAATGAAAAAAAAATTTGTTTTTTGTTTTGCTAATAAATACAGTTTCTTTACTATTTCAACACCTTCTTTACTAACAATGTGGTTTATCAATTGCCTTAATGTTTTTTTAAAACTCGAAATATAAATACAACTAAAAAAAACATTGGTTATACAGGGAAATACTGACGATTTGCGCGTACTTAGTTCGGTAAAGTTACGTTTAAAAACTCATTCTCAATTTCACGCACCATGAGAAAAATCCGTGTTCATGTTTTATTTAAATGATACTTGCTTAAATAGTAAACACAAAGTCCAATATAAATTATCTACACTCACAACACAATATTGAAGACAATAACAATACAGTAAAAACGGAAAATTACCCCCACGCCAAGTTATATATACCTTACATATTGAACGAAAGCGCTCGGAACAATCTCTACGGGCCAATGTTGTATATTCTTATCCGTCATAAAAAAAAAAAAAAAACTGTAAGAAGATTAGATAGACTGAATGAAAGGATTTTCTTCTCAGCAAAATGTAATTGTGCGTGTGTGCATCCACTTCAGAAATGATATAAATTTCGCATCCCAGCCGAGTTCCAAAAATCAATCCAAGTCAGATGCATCTTGATGTGCATCTGTGAATCAAAAATAATTCAGCATCCACAAGTTTTTGAGATGATGCAGACATTTGCTTCATTTGAAAGATTATTGCTACTGATTTTTCCAAATTATATATACAACATTTTTTTACTGGAATTTTCTACTCGATCCTCGGAAATATCTGAATGACTTAAGTTTTAATTTCGGAATTAGGAAGGTTGTATCATTTGCGAGAAGTAACTGAAGTTTTAATTTTTTCCCATTAAAAAATACTTTAAACAATCAGAGAGAGATTCAACATGGATGGTATTTTACCGATATAATTTCTCAGAAAATATTAAAGGGTTTGTAATTTTATAAGTTTTGTGACAGATATATTTGCCATGATTCTTTAATGCACTTTTGTACAAAAACAAAATCTTATTGTTAGAATGCGAATGTGGTTCATGCATTAAAATCAGATTAAATAACAAATCTGCATATTTTTATTGTTGAAAAATAAAATAGCAAAAACAGATTTTTTAATCATTTCACTCCAAGACAGGTGATGAGGCCACTAGAATGCTGTGGGTCACAGGGAATGAAAAGAATAAGGATATTTAATGAAGAAAGTGACAATAAAGGAAGAAGTTTCAGGAAGGTGGCGATTAAAGTTGTATTTAATTTTTGAAGATTGTAGGTGACATGGAAGCAAGGAATCAGATGAGAATGTGCGAGAAAAACTATTCGAATAGAATTGACTGTTACACGTAACCAGTAAAATGGTCAGATAATTTAGTAGCCTGCTTAAATTCCTGCAGTCGAGGCAGTAAGGAGGACAATTCAGCAATAGAGCTACTATGAAAATATGTGTTCTTAAGATACAGAAAAGCCACGTCACGTTTTGGAGAAAGTGACTGAAGTCGAGATGTCAGTACAGCATCGATTAAATTACAGAAATGTCTTTAAATTTTCTCAGGAATCTCATGATATTTATTAGGAAAACTAGACCAGATATGGTAGCAGTGTACGATGCAGGAACAAATGGCAAATATATAAATGTACGTGTATTCTGATGAGAAATTTGTCTGGCATAACAAAGTGAAACAAATTTCCTAGAAGTAGACCTTTGGATTTGCTGGATATACTATGAGAGAAATAAATAGTTGTGCTATCAGCATAAATAACTAGCTGGCAAATAATAACATCGGGAAGGTCATTGATGAAGACCAGAAAGAGCATATCTCCAAGTTTAATGCCCTGCTTGGGGGGGATTGCATTAATGCAAAATGAATCACAAATTACATGATTTGTTATAACGATTGGATTAAGCTAAATATTCGTCAAGTCCAGTAGCACTAGAGCTCGTTAGAAGACAAGCATACAAAATGTTGAAACTTGACTAATGCATGGAATAATAATGCAAAACAAAAGGTACTTAGAACAAAATGTATAGAAACAAGAAAGTGTACACAATATTTACATATAGTCTTTTGTATATTCCTGGTATGACCGTTCCTGGAGAATGTGTTGACTGAGTCGCAGTCGGGCAGAGTTTCTGGTTGAATCTCTTGATTCCTCCCTCTCTTCCCGATACCAACCATATTTATATGGGCGGTACTCCACTATGCAAATTAGGTGGATCCTACCACAACACAAAATGATTTTAGGGTCACACCTCGAGCTTTGCCCTTCATATGTAAAGCATGATAGACAAATTCAGTGAGAGCCATCAACACATCGCTAGTAAACATGCAGAGACGGTCATATTGTATATCCAAATGCAGACCATGTAAGATATGGTGCTTAACCATGCTTAAGCGATTCGATATTGCTTAGAGCCTCTATTTCATTGCAAATTTGGGTAAGTGCTTAATAATACTGGATTTCAATGTTTTTCAAAGGTCTTAGAAACAGAAATTACAGAGGAGGATGTCCAACAAGCTGGAAATCAAAAAGTAGCAAGACGTTTATTCTTAAGTTTGGAGAGAACAGTAGCCATTACGTTAGCACATTTGTTTAGGACAATTTCATGGTTATCATAGAATTGGTAAGCCTTGATAGCAGAAACCATAGATTTCGTCAGGTGCATATCATTAAGTACAGAAATTGTTCTAGGCAGAAAATCCGATAGGGATATCCAGGTAAGTCGAGAGTAGATTTGGCAGATATCTTTCTAGCTAAGCTCTAGATGAAAACACCACAACTTGAGTGAGGAGAGGAAGGACTTCTGATTTACTTCTAAGTACAAACTTTCAGAGCTGGCAGTAATCCCTAGAACTCAACTTGTGGAAGGTTATGCGGTGTTTAAAACTATCAGCGAATAGGAAATTTGTATCTTTGAAGTCACGCATATATTCATTAGCAGCGATGTTCTCTGGTATAGCCGGAAGAAGTGATGCTTTTGTTTTATAGTAGCTGAATTGACCCGGAAGCACTAGAAAGATTTTGATTTCATTTGGCATTTCCTTACTTGCACAACTTCTTCCATATCGGCTTTCAACCAGGAGGTAGAGGCCTCAGTGACACATTTCTAAACAGAATAATAAAAAAAAATATTATTTCATTAGGCATTGACAAGGAAAGTCTAAAATGATTCCCAACCAGTGTGTTGATAACAGAAAGATGTTCTGTTTAAAGAATGCTCTTGTCTGATGTGAGGGTGAAAATAAATATCTACAGCGAGTAACAGGTGGTGAAATATACCAAGAGAACAGAACTTCAAAGTGAGACATGAGTCCGGGAATAAGAATATAAGAAATATATCAATTAGAGAAAAGTGCCCGTCAGAGTAACTAAGGAAACGTATGAGGAAATATTCTATTTCAGTGACTAGACCAAGGAGAGGTGGTAAGAAACAAATCATATAGAGAAGAATGTTGATCAAATTTATTAGTGAAGAACGTAGGGGAATCTACTATTTGATTTGAGAGGCTAGGCAACGGAAAAATTGAAAGTAACATTAGAATGCTTAAGCTACTTAGCGGGATGATCATTACTATCAACAAACCTAAAAAATGCTCGCATATGACTGGAGAGAGAGAGAGAGAGAGAGAGAGAGAGATAAAGCTTTTCTATATTCTCAGAAATGTTGTGTAATATATTACAGACAAGGGAAAGATATAAAGAAATAATTGATAGCTAATTGAGTCCAATAATGAATTTCGAATGCACATGAAATCATCATTTGGGGACACCAGGCAATTCCCCAGTAAGTGAAAGATTTTCACGGACATAAACATCAAGGATATGTATATGTATGCTCGAATCTTTCGACAAAATGAAGATAGCCTGGGACAGTATTTACTGCTAGCGGTACATGCATTTAAATTAGTTTTGCAAAGTATAAATGTATCTGAAGAACGTTTCAAGAGCAAACCTTCTCCTCTACAGAAATAGGAAGGTATTCCACTAACATTGGAGAAAAATGTTGAGTTTACGTGCATTTTTGTTTACTGGATTACTCTTACTCTTGTATTTGTCATTTGGTGATTTTGGTTTGAGAAAAAGGCTAACAGAATTATCGCTATCTTCCATGGCAATACAAACTGTCATGAAGGTGACTGACACTAAATCAGAATGTGGAATCAGATTTGTCCACCAGGAACACATACAGGGACACTTATCTCTGCGCGCCATTGCTATACAAAGACCCAGATATTAGGCAACTGTTTATCAACTAGACAACCAAAATTTGAGACAGTTAAATCATTATGGCCACGGGAGAAAGAACCGGAAAATCATATCCTAAAAAGGAAACAAGTGATGAAGCTGTACTGCTGTTCAATAAACTTGGAAGAAGAGCTGGCCTGGCGATAGGTTAACCTATGTATACATGTTAAGATGTTCACTGAACACGACGCTAGGCACATTTATCGATATACCATTTTTAGGAAGGTTGCATTTAAGAACATAACTAGAATTCTTAAGATAAGTTTCCGATTATGTAGCATCTTGCGGTGATGACGCATTACCCATAGTAATGCATATCTGATTCTAAATTACAACTCTTTTTGTTTTTGTAGAATCATGGATACTTGCAGTTTCCTTCATACCTTGATTTTCGTCGTGTGGTTCAAATAGTATTATTCTTCTCTCTATTGAAAATGCTTGTTATTCGAGACTATGTGAAAGCCAGTAAAATACGTAGAGAATGTCATCTTGGACAATAAACACCATCTATTTACTATCGTTGCGTCGGATTGTTATATAATCGAAATACAGAATCCAGATGACGTACATCAGCATTAGATCCTTGAGCAAATAATTGCGTAATGTACAATAGTAGAAAACCAGATTTATTTTTATTTTAGTTATGACAAAACTTTTATCTGCTTTGTTTTTCATAAATGCACTATGGTACTTGCAAATATTTAAAAAAAAAATAACAGTGAGAATATCAGTTGTTTGTAATAGATATATACAAACACTATTTCTTTTCATCATAGACGGGCTAAATGAACTCTCACTAGTCACTCTGAATTGTTGCAATCTCAAAGAATCTCCTTACGTTAACTGTCTATTCCATCTAGAGTTTACCACAGACCTCGAGTGTACCTTATATATATACACACACAGAATTCATCAGTAAAGATGTTTGAAAAACTGACAGATTGTAACACCGTTACAGAACGTCCCTGACATCAGATGACATCGTCTATCTTTACAAGAGTCCGATCAGACATACGAAGGACGATGTTTGCCATATCTATACTGGAGCATCCCAATCCTTTATTTCGAACGATGACAGAGATAAAATAACGTTCATGTGATATTATAGTTACATATTTACCATGCTGCTACCTTTTCCAAGACTTGCAATAGAACAATCTTCGATGAGGACATACCCTATTTCTATCGGACCAGATATATACAGATAAGATCCATCATAACATTAACTTTCTTCAATTTCTTGTCAACCGTTATCTGATATATTTTCGTAATATACAATACTTTACTCCTATTTTTATGCTAATAACAAATTCAGATGTCTTTGTTTGTCTTTTTTGCATGATATTGTGTGATAAATAGCGTTAAAAATATCTATTTCGCGATTGAAAAGAAATGGACCCGGTGATACCAAAAGAATAATCAGAGAAATAACATATTTGGCCAGAATTCTTTTAGATATAGTACATCGAGAAATTATCAGCTGAACCTTGTATTATGGATAGCGGTCAGATAAACAGAATATCATTGTTATAATTGCATATATTATTTTAAATAATGTTTGAATTTCTATTTTGCACAAAATTAAGATATGTTCACTATGCCTCTTCATTGCATTTCAATGTTTTATGCATCACGAAGTACAGGCTTACCTGCAGTATTAGTAACTAGTGCACTGTCATAATGAATTTACTACAGCAACGTTTCGTGATATTGATCTAAGTGTAAAGTGGAATCCTGTTCCACTAACTAATTCACTAAGTATTCTGATAGAGCAGATTAATTTAAATAATATTGCATGCTGTATTGTACTAATACACCACAAAATCAAGTGATATTGAAAAATTTGTCGACAGATCTCAGTAAATTGAATACACTTCAAATAATTTTTCTATATGCGCCTATACGTTTGAGATACTTTCTCCTGTATTGTACAAATTGATCAACCCTCTGCAGGTAATTATATCCTGTGTATTAACGAAACTGAATTTGTAAATTTACACACACACACACACACACACACACACACACACACACACACATATATATATATATATATATATATATATATATATATATATATATATATATATATATATATACAAATCTAATGAAGAAATCTGCAAAGAACTATGCAAAATTTACAAAATGACTAAGAATTAATCGATAGGGATGTTTATTTTTCCCCATCCTCTATCAACAAAGTGCCATTCATTGTCGCTTGTCACAATGTAGCTGGGTGAATCCATTAAGATGCGCATTGTAACACAGAAGACATAATGGAATTGTTCACTTTGTTTGACAGAAGAGACTGATAGAATTTAGAGAACCGCCCACATGTCAAAGAACAAAAATGCAATTTCAAATCTATTTGGATAAATGCACTGAGACAGAGTTATACTGAATTCTGACATTCACAGGATGAGAATATAAATAGATACTTGACATATATTGAGAAAATAGGCGCTGAAACTAAGGTTGTATTTTAAACATAATGAGTACCATTTGAAATGCTATATTATTATTATTGAAATTGCTTTTTGTTTCAGAATTTTTAATATTGCTATTTCTTAGATATTTTTGTTCATTGTATCGTCTTTATTGATGAAAGAATTGTTTTTCTCACTTGAGTAAAAGTTTTCTTCCTACAATCTTCATTGGCATAAACAATATATATTGTACTGTGCGAGAAATTAACACAATCAATTATTTTGGGATAAAAATCATTTTTCATTATTATTATTTTAGATAAAATTATAGAGTTTAAAAATATTTGTGCATAGGAAAGGAAAATGATACATTGTCTGAAATTTTACAAAAAAATTCTTTCGAAACTGTTAAGGGTCCACCCGTTTTTTATACAAGTGGACTCGCTCAGTGTGTACTTGTACTGCTGCAGGTGAATACCCGGGAGCGAAAGAGTGAGAGAGTAAGAGTGTGAGGTAACCGATTTGTAGGAGTCACTGTTGCGAGCACGTAGACTCAGAAGGAAGTCATACTTCGATACTGAATTTCCCAGACTGTATATATATTATTATTGCTACTAACCGCATTTCTGGATCTACTAACCGTATTACCAATTGTATTATTATGTCAATACATTTATTTGCTATATTTCATTCCTGCGTTTGTCATTCATTTGAGACCGGATTTCATCCCGGAATCCAGAACAGAAACAAACCTACAGCATGTTATTTTTTGTTTTTAAGGTAAATATTTACTGTACATAAAACGTGACTTACTTTTTATACAGCATTAATATTTTCTTAAAAAATAAAATTTTGTAAAACAAAAACACAAATTTCGTTCGTAATGTATGCTTCCACCTTTACTTTCCAAAACTTTGTTGACTAGGTCCGGCATAGATTTAATGAGATTTTTGCAGATGGCATCTCCTAGTAAACTGTTCCACTCCACAATAAAATGTTCAAAGCTTCTTTGATTTGAATAATTTTCTTCGAACGTATCAATTTTATTACGCTCCATAAATTCTCAATTGGGTTTAGTTTATGAGACTGCAATCGCCATACCATAACATTGACATTTTGTTCGGTAAATTCATTTTTTATCTGATTTGACGTGCGGCAGGGAGCATTGACTTGCATAAAAATGAGATTTGATTGATCAATTTCGTGTTTTTTGGCATATGACCGCAAACATGTATTTAATATTTTCGGGTATTGAGTGCTGTTCAGCATTTTTTCTACTGGTTTGAAAAATCCTTATGTGTTTTATTTAGCAGTGACTTAAAAACGTTTGAATAGTCTATGTAACCTTCGTTCTAGTGACATCTGCGTACAGTAGAGGAGTTGACACTTATATCGAAATCATTTTTCAAGGTAGTAGCAATTTCTGTACTGGTAATTGACCGCTTTTGGTTAATTTCTCTAATGATTTTTTGGTTAAATTCTCTCACCGATCGTGAGATTTTTACCCCTGTTTTCTACGTTGAGAATGTTTCAGTGGAATTGAAGCTTCTCAAAACTTCCGAGACAGTTCACCGAGAAGTGTTGACACTATTTGCCATTTCTCGAGTCGATCTTTTGATAAGGCAGCTATTGCTACTTGAACAGATTGAGGAGTTTGCATACAGCTTTTCATAACAAATCATTAATTAATTATATTTTTGGTTTCTTTTATATACTTTAAAATAATTCTAGAAATTTTAAGAATATTCTGAAATAAAATTATGGAAATAAAATTACAATGGGCTTTAAGTTAATTATATTTTTAATGAGTCATATTTCAGTAGAGTAAAAACTTGCTAAATTCAAAAATGGTCATTTCTTATAATCTTTTTCTTAAAAAAATAACTGTTCCGATCATTTTTAATTTTACTAATAGTATTTATATTTTTAATTGAAAAAATAAATTAAAAAAATTATTTCTAATTAAAATTAAAAATAATTGAAGAAATTATTGCCGAGTTATCTTTTTTGCAACTTACATTATATATATATATATATATATATATATATATATATGTGTGTGTGTGTGTGTGTGTGTGTGTGTGAAAAGTGTATATAAATATAAATAAATATATGTATGTATAATTATTTATATATTATATGCGCGGTACTTATTAGAAAGCGCTCAATATCAGAGATAGATCTAACATATTTGGTTGGATAGATGTGAGTTTGTGACCCTGGGTTTCACGCTTAGCGATCGTCAGACAAACTGATTAATGTTTTAAATTTGTTTATGTAGAACCAATATCCGCAATCTACATAAACCCAAATTTTTAAAACATTAATCAGTTTGTCTGACGATCGCTAAAGCGTGAAACCCAGAGTCACAAACTCACATCTATCCAACCAATATATATATATATATATATATATATATATATATATATATATATATATATATATATAAACCTTTATCTATCCCACTCGTCGTGAATGCGATCTTTACAATCGGGTCAAAAAAATGTTCAAAATTACGCGTGGTACATGATAGTATTGCAGAGACTTCATGGCCACTTCTTACGAGGTGCTCCTTTAATATACATTTTAACTACTGCACCATAATTGAATGCTCTCGGGACTGAACGCATCTGCTTCAAATATATTTTCCTTTTATAGCGCACAAAATATCTAAGATCAGTTGTGATGCTGATATATCTTAATTTAAAGATATTTTTTCTAATAAAATTCAATAATATATAAATATTTTTGGTCGCAGATATTTTCATTTATAATAATTCAAATCATTATTTTGTTTCTTATTCTCGAAATTAAGAAAGTTGTTCAGTCTTCAGACTCAACCGTCTCTATTGTAGGTAACGTCAATGTTGCATAGTTCCTTGAATACGCCTTCTGAACTCAAGCAAGGGTGACGCGTTTTGACGAAACTCCAAAAATTAACGGATTTTAAGTTTTACTTAAAACTATAAATATTGCTGGAAATAATAATTTAATATAATATGCAAGTATTTAATTTATTATTATTATTATTATTATTATATATATATATATATATATATATATATATATATATATATGTTATTGTTTGAAGTTATGTTTTTTTTATATTTTCCAGATACCTGATTTTTTTATGTATTAGTATTTATTTGTTTTCGTACAACTAACATAGCGATCGTTGGTCTTATTTTTACTTTCTGTTTTTGCTTCCGTAAAGTTATATTTAATAATTTTACATTTTTTACTCTTGTTCATTTTTATCTATTGCTAGTTTAGTTATTTGTACTGTCAAAAAAGACAGTATAAATAATTTTCTTTTATGTTAAATAAGGACTTCCCTATTTCATTATTCAGTATTTAAATTCGTAAACTTAAGGAATTAGCACATATGCTAGGCCACAAAAATCTTCTGAGCCGACCAAGCATAGAAATGAATACAATATGGGAACCAGTAATAAGGAGTGCCAGAGAAAAGCAATTATAACAAAGTTGCAATATGAACTCTGGTAAAAACATGCAATGATAACAGCAAAATTGCAATATGATCACTGGTAAAAAATGATTGCTGAAGACATTAGGTTTATAATACCCAGAAATTCATACCCAGATGTCCTCAAGTACACAGTGGATAAAGGCGTTGGTTAGATCCAGTGACAGGACACAAAGAGTGTGAGTTCAATACCTGGTTAAGGCAGTGGAGAACTTTTAGAGGGAAATTAGTAGGAGATAACTGATAACTGACATCTATCAAACATGGCACGTGGAATTAGAACAGTCTACCCCAGTGAGCGAAATAAAGGGTTCAGTTCAAAATTCCAACCACCTGAAGAAGGCCGGAGCGTACAACGGCCGAAACGTTGTGATAAATATGGCGACAAAGATGGTGACTATAGTCCGAATAATGTAAATAATGTTAAATTCTGATGCATATTTTTATTTTTTGTTTCATATGTTGGTAAAATGAACAGACTTTTCCATATATACGTTTATTTATTTATGTACTATTTCCTAATTTGTGTATTTTTTATCTATATTTAAAAAAATTAACTTCTTAAATACGTAGTGTGTATATATAGTGTATCGTAGTTGAGGAGATCCAACATCCAGTGTAAATAGGTATGGTCGTTCTTTTTCATGATAGAGAGCTTGCGTGTTCCAGTGATCCCAAGACCGAGACCACCTGTAGGGTTACCCATGGAATTAAGGAAGAAGAGAAGGGAACCCGACCAACTCCGGAAGACCCCAACGCCGGGATAGGCAAAAGATATACGCGATCTCAAAGACTAACCCGGAGGGAGAGTGCAGCGCCAGTTAGAATGGCGTAACCAATGCGGAAGTTGACAGAAAAGCGCCCGACAGCCCGATGTCACCTGGTTTGCTAGATCTCTCCTGTCCCAGTCCTCATTGAGCCGAGAGGGAGGTAGTTCTTGCCAAGTGTGTGGTCATCTCCGTCGCACAGATTTGTCCATTAAAATCAAATTCAAGCGAATGGCCTAAAACACACTTTGAATTCGCTGTCTAGCACGCCTGGCGCCTTTCTTTCCAACTCTTTGTAAATTTGTTTAAGTAAGAACAGTAGGAACAGTAGTCATATTTACATTCCGCAATATTTAAAATATTTTTATACTAACCATGAGTTTATTTTCTATAAAATTTGCATTTGCGCTTGAGGTACAAATTTTAAATGCTTAAAACTTAATTATTTTTCGTTGTTGGCAAAACATTCACTCGTCCGAATTCGTAATGTCGAAAGATTTCTTATTTTGTTAATTTAGATCCTCCTCAGTAATTTTTTTTAAAATTAATTTTGCATTTTGCGCTTTAAGTTTGATATATCGAGGATATTACTGATCATTATTCCTCAGAAATATTATGAAATGCTCGTGTCTAGTAGCCTGAGATTTACAAACCACAACAAGGTTGCAAATATTTATCACCTATAAGTTTATTCGCTTTTTGTCGCGCTTTTATTATGGTCAAAACAATAGCTTTCCCAAATCTAATTAATATGCTACCTGTTAGAAGTACTTTTCCCTGTCTTGATTAACTCGACACTATCTATCCGTCCTACGGTCTGAGTCAATTTAATAATTTATTTTCTTTGGCAATCATACAAATATTATTTTCCTTTATTATATTATAGAAATATATTTGAGCCATTCTCAGGCAATATACTTATTTTCAGCTTTATTGTTTCCATTGACATTAGGTAAATTAACAGCAATTATCTTCTGTACATTTAATCTCCTCGTTGTCCTTGCACATTTCAATAATGATATGGGGATTAATCTAATTAATACCAGGTGGTATGTAGGATTCTTTCAGTTATACACTGTTGTTCCTCGGACACAAAAAAGTCGGATACTTTTCAGTTTAGTACCCGCGCACAGTTAACATTAAAAATTTCCCGACTACTTACATTAATGTGTAATTGTAAATGCTTCATTCGAATCTGGCTTGATAATTTGATAAAATCTACAGTTTTAGAGCGTTGTTTGCATACATTCACTGTAGAATAGCTATGATTGGAATACTTACTCGTCTTGATTATTGCGCACGTTATGTAGTTCTTTTGTGCAGTAATTGAGACAAGTAATATCATTAAACAAAGCCGTTAACTACGTTCTCTTACGCGTTTAGCGTTCGTCAGCGAATGCATGCAAACAACGCTAGTAATGGCTGCGGCAACGACACGAATGAATCCGAACTTTTACTGTTGAGATCACCAAAACAGTAGATTTTTTCAAATTTATTAAACCAATCTCGAATAAAGCATGTAAATTACACAGAAATATAAATATTCTGGAATTTTTTAATGCGAAATGATCGCAGCTGCTGAAATGCAAATTAACCAAAAAATGTCTGTCTTTTTACACAAATCATTATAATCCTAAGACTTTCGATTGTACTCAATGATTTCAATGAATAGCAAAATCTACAAACATTTTTTGTTACTTATCTTATTTCTATCTGTTTTCGGGATCAGATTCAATTCAATTGTTTTCGACAATTCCGTAAAATACTTGTCGAAAACACAGCTATACTTCGACATGAAAACAATAGACAAAAGCTAAAAATACTTGAAGCATTATATATCAACCTAAACAAGTTGAAACCCAACCTAAACAAAATCAATTATGGCATCTCTACAAATATTCTTAAATGTCTATAATTGGTAACAGAAGCCATTGGTTTATACCAACGGTTTTCCATACTTCATTCTCCAATTCACTCTCGTGTGGGCATATGTGACGTCATGAGATGCGGTGCGATTTTCGCTTCTAGCGTCTTATATGCGCGTGCTTATCGTTGCTTAGTGATCAACTATGTAAACAATGACAGACTATCATCACTGTCGTGTCCGTATATTGTTTAATATGTTTGTAATTTACATCTTTGATAATGGCTTAAGTAAGCCGAAAGCTTAGATTATATTAAAAAATATGGATCAACATTGTGAATTTCTTTCTTCGTTTAACGATAATGTTATTAAACTTATCAGATGTTACGAAAAAATTTACATAAAATAAATAGACAACACTTGTCTATATTATTTAATGAAACGTGTATAAATGAAAATATGCTGCCTAAATACACACAATATATATATATATATATATATATATATATATATATATATATATATATATATTCAAATTATTCACACAAAAACTAATGCAAAGGTTAATGATTTAATTGGCGAGACATCCATCATCGCAAACAATTCAAATAATATACAAAACCTCCGAATCCGTTATGAATGAAATGATCCTTGTTTATATAAATTTCTGTTGTATTAGTTCTAATTTTTTCACAGCATTTTCGTCTGATACAATCTTAATAGAATATATGTTTTCTTTTTTCTCTTATTAATAAGAGAAAACAAGAACAACATCTATTCTATCCCTGAAGATAACTCAGGAACAGACGAAATTTGTAGTACAAAAAAATAAGAATATATTACGGCAGAAATTTATATAAGAGAAAAACAAGGATATTTTCATTCATAACGGATTCGGAGGTTTTGTATATTATTTGAATTGTTTGCGATGATGGATGTATTCGCCAATTAAATCATTAACCTTTGCATTAGTTTTTGTGTGAATAATTCATGAATTTGTAAATTGATTGCACGTTTATCGTATATATATATATATATATATATATATATATATATATATATATATATATATATATATATTCCGCCAAGCAAGACGATTGTGCCACTTAAACGCAGAATGGAGTGAAAGGGAATGAGGTTTTAGTGAGGAAAGGACAATAAAACAGAAAGAAAATGGCGATGACGTCACATTTCAATTTTTGAAGATTGTAAGAGACAGTGAAGCAATAAACTGGTAGACAAAAAAAACGTAACAGAATAGAACTTACGGTTGCGTTCAGGTATTTCATTAGTAAAACGGTGAAATAGATTTGTCAAAATGGTAGCACACTTAATTCATGTATTCGATGCACCGGTGAGAAAAGCTCATCAGAACAGCTTCAACGAAAATATTTGTAGAAAATAGAGAAAGAAGCCACATACCTTCGGTTAGAAAGTGACTGAAGTCGAGATGCCTGGTCGGGATAGATTCAATGACGAATCCCACTTTGAAATTTATCAGGAATATATAACAATAGACGCACCATGTCAGATATAGCAACAGTATTCTATGCACATGTTAGATTTGTGAATGTGCAAGATGAATTCTATCTTCTAATACAACACTGTGAACAATTTTTCCTAACATTGGATGTAGCAGTTGATTCTATATAAATTTTCTACTTCATGTCAGTGGAAAATGTGAGCCTGAGTAGGCGTATTCTAGTTATCCTTGTCCTCATGTTAAGCATCAGTCATGCTGATGAAGGTAAAAAAAATGTTCTCTATGTTGTTTAAATAAAAGGAGTTTTATTTTCAAAGCGTTTAACTTTACATGTCATCCCCTGCCCCAATGATTACATGTCCTTTTTTTAAATCAGTTTCCAGGTTTAATTTGGGCAGTCTATCGGACTTACTACTAAGACAAGAGTAAATGACCGTGTCATCTTTATCAATACCTAGACCAAAATAACTAAAATTATTTAGAATGTGCCCTTCGACAGGATTCGAAATATAAGACTATAGAAGTAATATTATTTTACATAGAATTAGAACAAGAAGCTTTGGAAGTAAAAGAACTAAACAGACGTAGAGAAAGACAGAGCCCCACTTCAAAGGGCTATAGAGACATTTTTCTTGTCGTCATCAAATCAATATAACTGAGACAGGCAGGACATAAGAAACCATAAATAACTTTTATGTACTAATAACCGCATTTATTTGCCTCACCATATGCAGAAAATAATTTTTATTCCAGATTAAAGCGAAAAACAGATTAACATAGTAACTAAATACAATAAATAACCGTCCAAACGAAGACTTATTATAAATTTTACATACACACACTATACAGGTTGCTATGGGTTAATTGTCGCCATTATATATTTTAATTTCGCGCATGCAATTTGTTTTTTATTTTTTCGACTGCAAAGTATGGTAGGGTCATTTGGGCGCACTCTGTGAGGAAAGAGCACCATGACATAATTCACTGCCTGAGATTAAGAAACGGCATGCCGTACTGCTTGGCATTCACGCTGGAAGCTCCAATGCGAACATTTCATTGTGTTTGGATGTCAATCACTGGACAGCGTAGAGAATTCGGAATAGTTGTGAATATAGAGAAACTAAGAAAACTCACTCTAATCGATCTGATAACAAAAGAAAACTTCCGAATTTCTTGGTGAAGGCCTCAGAATCAACACGGAGGCCTACATCAAGTGAAGCGTTAGTGCAGGCCCTAGGCCAAGAGGGTGGCTGCTGAAAGACCCTATGTCTGGCAACAGGACTCTGCCCGATGACACACAAGCAGCACAAACATGTCGTGGCTGTCATAACATTTGCACGACCACATCACACCCTGCATTTTTCCTCCTAACTCCTCAGGCTACAACCCTCTTGATTATTATGTGCGGTCTGCGGTTAAGGGAGCGAGCAACAAAACTCCTTGTAGCACCAAAGATGAACTGAAGACTGAGATTATGGCCATCATTCATCACTTTTAAAACGGAGACCGTCCAGAACAGAGGCACGAGATTCCGAAGTCGCTTGAAGGCCGTGACGATTTTATTGAATAAATTTACACTCGTATTTAAAGATATTTTATGTAATTTTATGTAATAAACTGTTAAAAATGAGATGCCTGTATTATTATCATTGTTACGTAATTTACACGACAACTTATCCATCGCACCAACCTGAGTAGAAGTACTGTTATCAATGCTATCGTTTATAAATACAGTATAAACATAAGATTGTGACTCATCCTCATGTATCAACATCTCTTGAGAACTAATATGATGCAATTATTTACACACAACACATATCTTATATATAACGTAGAGTGTGTAGTATACGTGTGTATGTGTCCAAACACTCCCCCCGCTCCGACTGATCCGATTTCAATGAATTATAGCTCATTCAAAATCCCTAGAAAATTTGGGCGAACGGAACAATTTTCATTCAGCTCATATTCAGGGTTGCTAGATTATGCGAGGTTAAAAATATATATTAATATATATTAATATATTATACAAGCCATTATCGTTGCTTTCATCGTTCAAGGGAAGTAACTCTTTTTTTCCATTTCTATCCAAAATTTCAGTGCACGTTTTATAAACTAACTTAAAAGCCGTCTTATCGGGTGGCATTTAAGCTAGCACCTGTGGAGGACTCTTGGTTTGGCCATCATCACAATAGCTAGGGAGGAGTAGATGCGATTGTCAATAATAAACTACAGAAGAACTTAAAACTGATCACTGCATTTAAGTATTGAATGGATGTTTACGCTTACCATTTAAAATGTTAACGATAATTCTTCTGCTGCCACTTAATTTAAAGACGATTTGATGTACGTAGATCCTTGTTTTCCTTACAAACAATTATTTTTACTTCATGGGTGACAGAACAAAGGATAATTTCTAAGATAAAATGAATACAGTGTAACGATGGGAAAATAGAATTTAGAATTAGTAATATATTCAACATTTGAATAGTTAAAAAAAACAATAGATAAGTAAAACCTATATTATGGACTCTATATGAATAAATGCGAGGGTGGTGCTCAATTCTCTCACGAATTCTGAGATATAAAATCCCTTCTCTACTTTATAGTAATTCGTATTTACTCAAAAGAGTTAAAGTTGAGACACAACGTCGGTTTAATGTGGGGAGCCTAAGCGCGTACACACCAGGCAAGGAAAGTGTGAAACTGAAAGTATCTAATTACGTTTTAAAATATGCAAGTTCATTTGTGACACATGGGGGAGGTAGTGTATCGACCTCGGTTTGCAGGACTGCTTCTGGAACAGGCTTATTCGTATATTAGCAAAATGAATTCAGATGTCTACACATATATTTTGTCTGTTAATTTACAGAGAAAGTACATCTAATCCAATCGATAGGAGGTTTATAATGCAGCAAGACAGTGACTAGAAACATACTGGCAAAAAAAATAAAAGGCTTATCTATATAATAAATGCGAATGTCACGGTGTCACCGGGTGAAACTATTTACCCCTAAAGACCGTAGCCCGACATATGGAAAACATGACGACTCTGGGCGGAAATTAAAATCATCCAGGGATGGATTTGAACCCGCAATAATAAAATGTCGTATTCCCACGTTTTCATTATTACGATTGAGTTCGGATTCTGCCAACTAGTCTGATAAAAAAAAAAAAAAATTAATGGACACAACTCTCTAATTTCCAATAGCTCATGTTCAAATGAAAAGTTACAGTGTTTAAAAATAAAATTGTCCGTCTTTTCAACAGTCCAACACTTTATAACCAAGCGGACTCCGTGAGAAAATTAAAAACATTCCAGACTGGATCCGGACCCGTACTCCGGAAATTCGGCGATTTTTTTACGTTATTTTTGCGACGAATTCTTTTATACGATAAAAATTTTAGATAGAAATTTGGGAATAATCGAAATTAATTGCAAAAGTCAAACCATGAAATAAAAATAATTGATCGTACGGAAATAAGGATCTAGGTACATCCAACTGGTTTCAAATTAAGTGGCGGCAGAAGAATTATCGTTGAACTTTTTAAAGGTAAGCTTAAATATTGATGAAATACTTAAAGGCAGCGATCAGTTTTGAGTGCTTAAGTAGTGTATTTTTGAGTATCGCATCTACCTACTTTAATGATGGCCCAACGCAGGAGCTATCATAAATATCGAACGACAGGGCGACTTTTAAGCTAGTCAGGATAAAAGTGGATAGACTTAGACCGGCCAAGTCAATCACCGGACCATAACCCAATAGAACATTCATATTTCATCAACTGAAGAGGAAAGTTAAGGAAGAACCCCTCTCTCCCCGCAAAACAAATAAAAACAGAAAGAAGCTGTGTTAAATGTCTGGTAAAGAATCACAAATGCAACTGTTTGGTAATGTTAATAGGCAGAAGGATTGATACAGTTACTGAAAGCAATGGTCATGCAACCAAATATTAAACCTTATTTAACACTGTTCCTATAATTTTGCTCAGCTAAAATGGTTGATTTGTTGCAAAACGTGGTATGTCCTATGCTGTTTAACACATGTAAATATCAGGAAATAAAAGCTGAAATTATAAACTCTTGTCTCATATTTATATTTAGATCTTAAATCCAAATGTCTTAAATGAACAGCAGAAACAAGTGATATGGACATTCTGTCCCAGCAGTTTTGGAAGTGACTCTCTCTCTCTCTCATATATATATACTTATACATATATATATATGAAGAAAAATATATACGAAAAAAACAAACAAAAATCCTTATATACAATTATGCTGTTTTAATGTTAATATGCCAACGTCGGACGTTTCGGTCTAATAAACCATCTTCAGGACATATTCATAAATTATAACATTATCAATACAACATGACAATATATACATATACATATATATATATATATACATTTAAACACGTTGTATTAAACGCCAAAGACAACATAGTTTTGCTGATTTTCTTTTGTATTTTCTCATATTTCCGAATGAAACTTTTTATTTCAAAATTATATTGATATATGCACAGACAATACGGTATGGATGAAAAGGGTTTAATACACCATAATGTCTTTCCTGTTGATTCTAACAAAGCCTTAAAACTTAATATATATTATAGTAAATTTAAAACCTCTAACCTGGTAATGAGCAATAACTCTTCTCCAGTTGCTGCAGTGATTGATAGGACTAATGTTGTGTATGAGTTTAAATGTCCTTTGGAAGAATGCTATTCTAATCCACATACATACATTGGATTTACAACTACCCGGCTCTCCAGACGATTAACTATGCATTTAAATATTTCTAGTGCCATTAAACAACATCTTATGTCACATACTGTTTTCCTTCTGCATTTTGACATTCGTAAAATCCTTAAAGACAATAGTAAAATTATTGATCAACATACAGACATTAGACACCTTAAAATTTTAGAGGCACTACATATTAAAAGCAATATACCTGTTATTATTCGCACAGCTTATAATATTTCTGGAAACATCCTTCAATGTCTATAATATATTTCGACGTAATTTGATAAATCACATAATCATTTCCTTTAAACTTTTTTTAAATTCCATAACGTATTTTTTGATTTTTTTGTTTTTACAATAAAAAACCTTTTTCACCCCTTCACTTGATCACATGGCTTCGCCTGCACGTAATAAAATCAACACGTCTTTTGAAGTTAAAAATATTTTCGTAACGTTTATTTGGTTCGTATAAATGTGGCAATACGATTCTGCTGCAAGGCAATTGGCTAAAGTTAAAAAGATCTTAACCCTGATGATGAACGATGACGTTCGAAAGTACTCGGTTGTCTTTTGGAAAATATATCAATATAATTTTGATAATTTTGAAAATATATCAATATAATTTTGATAATTTTGAAAATATATCAATATAATTTTGAAATAAAAAATCTCATTAGGAAATATGAGAAAATACAAAAGAAAATCAGCAGGACTATGTTGTCTTTGATGTTTAATACAACGTGTTTAAAAGAAGGGATGCTGCCTAAATACACACACACACACACACACACACACACACACACACACACACACACATACATATATATATATATATATATATATACTTATATATATATATATTAATGCATGTTTCATTAAATAATATAGACATGTTTTGTCTATTTATTGTAAGTTCCTTTCATATTCTCTGATAAGCTTAATCACATTATCGTTGACAAACGAAAGGAAAACACCATATTGATATATGTGTAAATCCAACCTAAGCTTTCAACTTACATAAGACATTATCAAAGATGACAATTTCAATAAATCAAGCATATATATATATATATATATATATATATATATATATATTTCGTTCTAGTGTCACATATTTATAAAAAAATATCAGTAAAAATATCATAAGTTACTTATTGATCCGAGTAAGATGCAAGGATTTCTTACTGAATCCTTTATTTAATCTACTGGGTTATATATATATATATATATATATATATATATATATATATATATATCCACTTGAAACTGTCTAGGGATAGTCTAGGGATCATAGCTGTTATTTACGACTTCTCATTTATTGTTGTCCCTGTTTTCATCGATTCTACGCTTGCACTAATTGGCTCTTAGCGTCATCTCACAATTACTATGTATACAAATTTCACGAATCTTTAATTTAATTCACAAGTCTTTTGTAACATCAAATTTCAGAATATCTGTAGAATCTCGACATGATGCAAGGCCGACAGATTATACTGCCAAGATACGGAAAGAAATACAGCAAAGTACACAACGAAATAAGGTCAAATGCTGGCAGGTTAAAAAAGAGTGATTAATCAAAAAATGTACAGAAACAGAGAGACTGACTACCATAGAAGATATACATAAATAAATAAGGTAACTAACAAAAGAGAAGACATGCTCGTCAACTGGCTGTATAAAATTCATGGATAGAAAAATCCTTCAGCGCTGGAACGAATATATTGGAGAACTATTCTACGAAGAAAGAGAATAATCGGCAATGCACATAAATACCGACTGGCCTGAAAAAATAAAAAAAAAACGAAAGAGAAACTGCACTGGCAAAAATCAACAGAAACAAAGCAGCAGGGCCAGACTCATTTGCAAAAGAGATGCTGACAACCTAAGATTATTTTAGCATATACAGTATTACAGAAATAATAAATGAAATCTTCAAGTAGTGTGGATATACCGAAATATCTCAACAGATCTATTTTCATAGCACTGCCTAAGAAACGAGACACAAACGAATGTGCACTCAACCGAACAATCAGCCTAATGAACCACATAACAAAACTCATCATCCGTATTCTGATGAATAGAGCGCGCAGCAGTATCAGGCCAGATATAGAACAAGAACATTACGGGTCCGTTAAAGACACCGGAACAAAGAACGCGATTTTCATTCTCAGAATGATATCGGAATGGTCAATACACATGCAGAAAGACGTGCACCTGTGTTATATAACCTACACAAAAGCGTTCGACAAAGTACAACGCACATATCTTCTAGAGTTGATCTGCAACATTGACATATTCGGGAAAGACATTAGAATAATCAAAACCCTCTACTGGCAGCAAACCGCCTGCATAAATATGAGTTCAGTTAACTTACAAACATAGAAAGGGGCGTGAGGCAAGGATGTGTCTTCTCAACGTAATTATTCAACCTATACATCGAGGCAATTCTGAGAGAACTGTAAATCTTACCAGGATTCACCACTGTCTGCAACAATCTTAAGAACATAAGATACGCAGATAACGCAGGGCTGGTAGCAGACACGGAAAGGAAACTACAAACCTCCTACAGAAGGTAGCGAAGGGGAGCGAGAAGGGACAAATTATAGAATCAATGAAGACAGAATAAATGGTCATCAACAAAAAGATGAGCCCGTTATGCGGTTTGCAGGTCGACGGCACTAAAATCAAGCACTTGCGGAAATTTAATTATCTGGGTGTTCACAATTAGGTTGAAAAGATAAATTGGCGTCTGGAACTGGAATCTGTTCCAAGAGAGGCCATATATAACGGATGGAAGATAATGTTACAATTTTTTGGGTACAGGATACAGGATGTGGTATGTATATGAGGTTATGTTTTTGTGAACCTGCAGTGATTTGATAATTCATGTGTTTTCATCTTTTCAGAGAATAAATGGCGTGTTATGGGGACCTACCTTCATGGACAAAATAGACTCGTCTATGACTATATTATGCCTCGCAAGAGGACTGGAGAGAGCGAACGAGTTGACTACGGTTGACTACGTGTACGACTTCTGTCGAACTCTCTGCTTTGACAGAGAGGAATCCAGACGAAGCTTTGCCGAAGGACAAAGTTCCGTCCGGGGAGGTAGACATGCCCTGAACACGTCCAGGCGGGTATATATTTTTTGGCCGAACCTACGGGCTCGGAGAAACCCACATTAAACCCGGCCTTGTGCCACATACATTCCTCGTGGGGGGATCGTTAAATATTGCGAACGTGTTGACTACTCTACTTAGCCGTCAGCCGGACGTGCAACACTTCTGTATTCGTTATTTTTGTTAATAATACGTTTTCACTGAATTGCTGAGTTCTAGTTTTCTTTCGGACCTCTTCCGGGTCCACAACATGGCGAAATGTGAATTAACATAGACGAAGAAACGACATGCAGCAATTGTTGCGATACTCGCAAAACTCAGCGATTTGTGTTTGCATATTTTATTTCTTAAGTCGTCATTTCGTTAGTGTACAAAGTTTGGTAAGAGATGGAATACTAAAGCAAGGATGGATCGTCTTTAGCTAATCACAAATTGCCTCAGTGTATACGCACTATTACTACACCACAATTCGTACAACGGATGAAGAACATTATCGTTGCGAATGTCAAAACGCCCAGGATGGCCACTGACTGAGGTCACCAGGTGTCCGAAGATAGAATCAGCAACGTAGTGCCGGAGAGCATTCTGAAGAATTCATATATGATGATGATAGGGCAGTTGATGTTGGAAGACAAAAAAGAACAACGGTTGCTCCGAGCAAAAGGATTACTGAACAAGACGAAACAACCAGTAGAACCTGGCATATACTGGTTTTGGATTTTTTTTCAGATGAAACTATGAACAAAATAAGAACTGGAAAACGTGGTTATGTCTTAATCCGTCTGACCCCCTCCTCCATGTTGAGCGCATCGAACTTCTGCTTCCATGGTGGTTTTAGATATCGGTTGAATTATACTTGCAGGAGAATCTTGTGAAGCGCTGGATAGGCGGTGTATATGAGTTTGATTTGCCCCTAACGCTGTGGTGACAAAAGACTGATTATCGGCCAATCTGCATAACGACGACACACCAAACATATAGCCAACTAACTGGACAGACTTAAATCCAAGTGCCAATGTTCTCATGGAATTCCTGATTCTCTAAAAGCCGCCATTACGCGATTAATATCCAGTATAAATAGAGACGATATGATGCGTTCATGCTAACAATGCCTTCCCTGCAATGAAGTAATTATTGTGGCTAAAAGCATTTCCATCGAATAGAAATGTAATTGAACCATAACTGTATGTATTTACCATGTTTCAGTACATTTCGTTGTTTGTAAGAGCGGTTTTCTTCAATCCAAGGTGCCTTCAAACAATGTATATATCCTGTATATTTAATGTGTAATTTATAGAAAAAATACATTCTTGAGAAAAATATTTTTCACCATGCTGGAATCAATACTTTCGGGTTACTGAGCAAGTCAAAGGCAAACAGATTATACATTTAAACGTAAAGAAATATGTCAACTTTCTTTAAAACTATTTAACAGATTAGTTTTTCTAATCCAATTAAACGTTTCTGTGAAAACCTTTTACTAATAGCTGAAGTTTTTAATTTAAATATTGAACAATCAGGAATGTGAGGTTCGCCCTAGCAAAGAGGTTCCCAACTAGCGTCTAGTTAGCAGAGAAAAATAAAGAGGTTTGTAACTTAATAATACTCCCAGAGATTCACTGATAGGTGTTTATTTGGCACAGTATCCACACTGGAATCAACAGCCAATCAGGGCTCGTAGAATAGGCTTGCCTGCGTATCAGAATGGAACCTTCCAGGATGTCATGTAAATCACCGACAAAGATGACCAGGTTAACAGTTCTGTGAGCCAGACTCAACATCCATTACAGTAGAGTAATGGCTGCTGCTATTTCCAAATTCTACACTTTATCAGTAAGACTCAACTTCTATTAAAGTCGAATATTATCGTTTGTTACTACCAAACTATACAAATATATTTTTAAAAGCAGCATTTAAGTGGATATTTGTAAATTAACTGAGCAAAGATATTGAGAATACTTCAAGAAAAGTCTTAAGACGAAATCAGGTGTGGTCCATAATAGTGAAGAAATGATAAAATGAATAAACAAAAAATACTAATTTCTCATTTCTTATAAAGGTAAGTTATATATAAGTATAAAATCTCCGATCACACAACTTGTTACTGAAATAAATAAAAATAATAATATTAAGAATGAATAATCATATATTTGCATGTTTATTTTGAATAAGATGTTTGAAATGTATAAAGTATTGTATGCAAAGTCGTTGTAATTGAATCAATGAGAAAGGAAAAAAAGGAAACTCTTTAACATGCGATCAGAAAGATAAATAAACAAATGAAAATATTCAATTTACTAATTAATTAAGTCTGGAAAAAAAATACATTGAATTGTATCATGAAAGCGCTGCATGTATTAGCAAACATTATTCATTTGGTTTAATTTGAAAGAAACATTTAAGAGAAATCAATGAACAGAAAATAATGTAGGACAAAATGCAAGGATATAAATATGTAGACAGAAACACAGCCATGCACTATTTAACATTCACATATATGTTTTCTGTTTTAGTGTGTATTTGTGATAAACCGGGTTTTAAGTCATTCTATATTTATCGATTAAAATGATATCTGGTTTAGAGAGTATATATTATTTTTTTTATTACCTATATTCGGGCGGTGTTAAAAAATAATACAATTTGTAAATAAAGAAAAATATTAGACAAACTGATAGCAGGGAAAATAAGCCAGGAAAAGATGATATCACTAAAAACACCCGTGCCTGCTGAAAATAATCGTCGACCAGCACCGCAATGTCTAGCCAAAAGAAAAAAATAAGGACATAGAAACCTAAGGTAAAAAGTAAAAGTCATCAGGATAACTCTGGCACGAGTTATACTGATGGTCTGTTAGGTGAAATAGAGTAGATAGTTTCTGGCTCGATAGGTTATTAAATGTTTATAAATATATATATATATATATATATATATATATATATATATATATATATATATATAGTCGACTCTCCTGTCGAGTTCGACGTATGAGGTCAAAGCAGACCAGTTTCCAGGAAGCCGACAGCCCGACACCGAAACATGAGATTTGATTATAGTGTTGAAGGTTTCCTGCAGGACCATCCACACTTTTTGAAGGGACGAATACAGAGACCTGGTGCACTAAGTGTCACAAGGTTACCAAACGACCCTCTACAGGTTTTAAATTCAAAGTTGTCCTTCTCCTAGAACAGTTGCCATCCAAGGCTATAGAACCCAGTCTGTCCTGCTATTTTACCCATAGCTGGAGGTAGAAGAAAAGCATTCATACCTTTCCCAAGGGTATTAGCACGTAAGTGAATATAATGGATTCGACTGGAATTCGAAGTCGGCTCTGCGATTCCTCAATCCAAGCCTCTATACATTACTCAACCGTGCTTCTCTCTCTCTCTCTCTCTCTCTATATATATATATATATATATATATATATATATATATATGATGGACTCTCCCGTCGATTTCGACGTATGAGGTTCAACTGTGTTTATTTAACCTTGTGTGTGAGTCGCTAGTGACATTTCAGTCCTGTTTGTGATTTGCAAAGAAGACCACAGATTATGCAAGAGTGTGGATTCTTGGAGTATATGGCTGGAACAGCAGCAGACATTTTATTCCTTTCCCCAGTTTGACAATGTTTGATGCTGCCTTGTTCTTGCTGCCATTGTAGCATGTAGTCTTCCATTCATTACAATCAATTACGAAGTTCTCAAAGGTAGTGGGATTTATATTCGCAGCTAAGAGGTTAGTCTATTCAAATTACGCTTGTTCCTATATATATATATATATATATATATATATATATATATATATATATATATATATATATCAAGGAACAAGCGTAATTTAAATTTAAATTACAAAGCATATTGGTGTAAATTTAATAATTAAAACAGCCGGTTTCTTTCCATCTTATAAAGTTTTATTATGGGAATTAAGACAATCATGTACATTGATTTATAAGATGACCAATATGAGTGAAAGTAAACACATATCAAGGAAAGCTAGAGACCAATAGTATTCAGACCCAGCAAACAATCCTGCTTACAGAGAGAAGGCTTAAGGGATTTTATATATACGGCAACCAGGACCTTGAGATGATAAAACCGCAATGACTCGAATAAATTTGATAAACTGGGACGAAATCATTTCTTTTTAGTTATTAAATTTACACCAATATCCCTTGTAATTTAATTAAGAAATTAATCTTCTTCCTTGCTATTCCAAAGTTCTGTACAACAATAAATTTAAATATATATATATATATATATATATATATATATATATATAGTTGTATATTTAGGCAGCAGCCCTTCATTTATGCATGTTTCATTAAAAACGACAGACAAGGTACTACGGTTATGCTTTTTATTTAATTTTTCTTGTGTTCGAACAAGAGCTTTCTGTTCAGGACAAAGGGTGTGTAGGAACTGTCCAAATGTTCTATATTTCCGAGCGCTTTCGGCTATACCTTTAGCCATTATCAAGGATGATTCGATTTTTCAGCTTAATTGAGTGTGTGCGTTATGTGTATCATCCCTACCACACACTAAGACATAGACTTGTAAATTGTTCCCCTATTTTTTGTCTGTAACTGTTGGACGTCATGATCATTTGCCATTTTCTTATTTTGTTTTCACTTTACACTCGCTTCTTACCTTTTAAACTTTTCTTTTAATTATTGCCAATTATTACGATATCTAAATTATACTTTTTGAGCATTCTAGTCTTTTGGTATAGGAAATATAGTTCCTGTAGTGAAATTTGATGGTGTTATTTAGATTGGATGTTAGTGTTACTTTTGTTAGAATTGGTTTTGTTGTGTATTGTTTTACTGCGCTTCGTTATAATTTTCTCCATGTTATCCATGCAGGTGTAACTGAGATTGATTGTATTTTTATTGATAATTTTTGATATTTTGCTTTTTTTAGTGATGTGTTCGTCAATTATTTTGAAGAATATTTTCCTATTGTATTGTTTTAAGGCAACCAAATGATGCTTCTTTTTAGGTGTTTTTGTTGAAATTATTACCGTTATTCCAGGTGTTTGAATGTCCACTGTTTCTTAAGATCGAATCATTTGTTTATTTTTCATTGACTACTAGAATTTGATGAATTCTTTAATTTATAGTTACGGATATTTTTTTGAATACACTAAGTGGTAGGAAAATATTGCTTAAAGTATATTGGGAGGTAGTTTACTGACTGGCTGTTTGTATCCCATTATACGTGTTGGCTAGGGCGGCTCGCATAACTCACACTGAGGACACACCTGCGCCCTTTTCTGAAGGTATGCGGATCTGACTTTAATTACATTTTTTGGGGGGAGGACGCTTAATCTCCCTCTCTCTCTCTACACACACACACACACACACACACATATATATATATATATATATATATATATATATGTGTGTGTGTGGAGAGATAGAGGAGAGAAATATAAAAGTGTGTGTATTTACACTAATGTCCGAAAAAAGTGTGTATATTTGCATATTTCAGGATATTTTAATTTCCTTTACAAAGACGTCTTAAATATAGATGATAGTAAGAAACGGATAGAAAATCAATATATTTGAAGTTTAAATCTCAAATTTGCATCAGAAATATCCTATTTATGATTTCAGTAAATAGAAGTTCAGTACAAACACATCTAATAAAGTGATAATGTGAAACTCTGCCCTTACGCCGCTATAAATGAATATGTATCACCCTTATTTTATTTCAGAATCGTTGTTAATTTACATTTAAATCTGATGGCCACAGTATAAATGATGTAAATACATCGATGCAAAAATACTTATCCAGAATATAAGTAGATCTTGATAAACTTCTAATCAAAATAAACAGTTACAATTTATTTATTGTTTTATTATTCATAGAAATATAAATGATTTGAATTGTATTTTTAATGATTTCTGATATTTTACGCTTTTCAGGTATATTTTTTTCAATTGATTTAAAAATATTTTTCGTATTTTGTTATAATTATAAGGAGGATTAAACCAAATTATATTTCGTTTTTTATTATTTTTATATAATATTGTTAGCTATGTTTTCTAATTTATTCGAATAACCACTATTTCTTAATGCTTAAAAAAATATTATTCTTATTTGTGTTGCGGATTCCGAGATGAATTCGATCTCCAAGGAATGACAAACGCAATAATTAAATATAAGAAATAAAATGGATTTACACAATCATACAAAGGGTAATACTGTTAGTAAATCCAGGAACACGGTTAGCAGCAAATACAGATAGATATATACAGTCTCGAAGTGGGACTTCCTTAGAGTCCACGTGCTTCTAACTGACTTCTACAAGAGGCTACCTCACACTATCTCCGTTCGTATGTTCATATTCATATTCTCTCTCTCTCTCTCTCTCTCTTCCCGAGGACCCTCACTGACTGTCTAACTCTGGGTATTTAACGGCAGTAGTCCAGGTACACTGGTAGAGTCCACTTATATGAAAAAGGGGTGGACCCCATAACAATTTGCATTAAATATTTTTATATTGGTTGAATTATTTGCAATTCTTTTATTAGTAGATATTGGTAAATGTTTAAATGCATTAGTTGGGTGAATTCAATGTGTGTTTATATCGCTGTGTGTGTGTGTGTGTGTGTGTGTGTGTGTGTGTGTGTGTGTGTGTGTGGAATTATTAGTTGCTTACGTATATACTTTATATAATATATATTTTAGATATTGCGTCTGGAATATTTACTATTTTAAATTATCTTTTATGGCTTTATAATTCTTAAGTATTTCTTTTTTTGGTTTTCTTATATTTTCTGTTTTTCTATCGTTTTCTACGATGTCATTATAACTGCCAATTTATATGTCAAATTTCGAATTATTTATTTATTATTTGAATTTTTCACAATGATTAATTATGTCTAATTCTTCGTCTTGAATATTTATGTAATATACTGCTAAACTTAACTATCAGGAGGTATTTATACTACCTCCGGCTTTGTCTCTTGGTTTTTGGCCAAATAATGATACTTCATGAATTTAGTACATCAAATTTAGTGCATATGAAATTTCTATTAAACTTGAACAATATTTTTGGAATTTTGGTACGTATTACAACGGTGCATGTTAATTTTTTCGGTTTTCCCATTTGGGGTCAGTACAAATAGCTTATTTCCCAGCCCTTGAACAATCAACATAGAGCTGTCCGTGAGAAAATCATGGTTCCATCAGACGAAGTATATTCACTTTCAATGACTGAACTTGCGACGTATTGATTGACATTGCATATCTCACTGTCACTGGAAACAGAAGATATGGAGCAATCAGGAAGAACCAAGGTATTAAAGCTCTTTCTCTCGCTCGTTGACCATTAAGTATCTGTGCTTCCTAGAGATGAAGAAACATCTTATTGACAAAGAAGATTGTTCCATTATAAAACTTTGGATGATCCAAATTTCTCAATAGCATAACTAGTATATTTCCTTTTAGTTCCAGCTTGTGTGATGGCATTTCTGGAGGAAAAAATGAGTTCAGGAACTCTACTGGATAATTCACTGCCTGCTCTTTTTCAACCACAGTGTCAATGGAAAAATACTTCATGATTTCTTTTGGAATTTCCTGGAAAGTTTTCAATTTTCGTGAAGTTTTTCGACAAATTCGTGAACATCCCTCAATAATTGGATGTAAGCTTCATGCGAATGTTTATCTACTCAACTCCTTTGTCATTCACAACTGTTAAACAATAGACAGAATATGTATTATTTTGCTAAGTAATCAAATTTGACATTATATGTTTGTGGGTAAACATAAAAGAAAAATATAGTGAATTACAGTTTGATACAATTCAAACCAAAAGATTATCAGACAGGATCCAAAAAAGATTGCTGGAGGATGAATCAGTTTCCATTCAGAATTGATTTTTGTTCACAAATCGACAAACGTTATATTTCCGATACTAAACATGAACCACCATGAATATAGAACATGGGGATAAAAGAGAGAGATAGAGAGAGTGAGGTAGGAAAAGAAAGAGAGGAGAAGAGGAAACAGGGGAAAAGAGAGAGAGACGGAGAAAAGAAGAGAGGGACTGAGAAAAGAAGAGAGAGTCAAAGAGAAAGAAAAGAAGGGAGATATAGAGAGAGACGGAAAAGAAGAAAGAGACAGAGAGAGACAGAAAAGAAGAGAGAGAGACAGAAACAGACAGAGACATAAAAGAGATTGAGAGAAAGTGTGTGTATGCGCGAAAAACACGCAGATCGAGAATGTGCAAGCCTGAGAGAGAGAGAGAGAGAGAGAGAGAGAGAGAGAGAGAGAGAGAGAATATACGAATGTAAGAGACCCAGAGAAAATGAGAGAGAAAGCGATTGAGAAAGTGAGAGAAAGAGAGTGAAACATTGAGAGACTTTAAGAGAGAGTGAGTGAGAAAATGAGAGAGCGTATACGATAGTTTTGAATTTGGGGAAAGAATCTGAGATCAGTGGGTTGTATAAGTATCGGTCACAATATGTGTTATCTAATATGAACCTACCAACCAAGAAAAAAAAAACCTTGTGATCACAGTATACATAAGACTTGAAATAGTTTTCTTATGCATTATGTCAGGCATTTTTCCATAGTGGGTCAGAATAAAGGAATTCGTATGAAGAAAATAATTCACAGGTTAGACTATGCTTGTGAGCGAAGAGACACGGAGGAAGAGCGAGAAAATACCTGCATAGGTAGACGTACATACATTTGTTCTCCATTCGACATTTCTTTAATATTCTCTATATAAATATGCAGATAGAATTCTTATTTTATTGAAGCCGAACAAAACAAAAAAAAATGAAATAAAAATAAAACACAAAAATTGCTAAAAGTAAACATAATTCATTCTATCCTATTTCCCATTATATTGTCAAGTTCCTACATAAGTTTCAATGACATTTCTAGAATAGTATTCCTTCAAACATTTATTGATTACATTTCCTTTTTAATAACTCTTCAGTGAAGAGATTATCACACATCGTATTTTCTGAAAGGTGTTTTTTTTCTACTGGTTTCGATTATATTCTTCATATATACATTTATATGTTTCATATCAATTGATAATCCGTTCCACTCATCTGCCTCTATTCATCCGTTCTCCAAAATTGTTTTAAGCACTTTTCTATTAATGGAATTTCATTGAAATGATGGGTTGAATCACTTGTAATATTAGATCTGAATATAAAGGCTTTAGGCTTTGTATATTATTTTATACATTATCCACCATATTTTAGTTCATCTCTTGTGTGTTATCTGATACATTTCTCCAAATATATTCATTATTATTCAGTGAATAAAATTTTATTAGTTAATGTAAATAATTTTCCGTTTAGACGAAATATTTTTCGCTGGCTATCACTCTCACACTGTAACAAAATCAAATTCGTACATACGGTAAATATAGATTTAGCTAGGAATGAGTTAAAATTAGTAACTAATTTCGTGACAAATAAAAATTCAAATATTTCCCTACAAGTACATTCATTTTTTCATAAGTCTGCAATTATATATTTCTATTGAATGCATACATTATATGGTATATAAATACTCTATACATCTTTTTTGATGACTGTAAACGTATTTAATAGGCACATTTTCTTGTGTAGAGTTCATTTTTTCAATATAAAATCAGGAACTACCGAAAGTCCCAGGGATCACACTTAAGCCTTTCATTGTCGAATATTTTGTCCTTTGAAGATGATTTATAGTTTCTTCAAATCACTTAATCATCCCAAGTCAGTTAATAACGTTTAAAGAAAAAAAAAAAAACAAAAAACAACACCCAATATGACTATGCTATTATTTTACTGACATTAAATATGTGAATATAAATATCTTATTTACGTAAGTAGTTAATTAAACTTTCCTTTTGCTGTTTTTTTTTTTTTTTAATGTGTTGAAAAAATCCACTTCCGTAGAACAGGTGAAAATATACAGAAGTCAAAGCAAATTCGATGAAATTAAATACAATTCAGTTTTGTTATTTCATACAACAGTACAAAACATCTTAGTAGACAATGTACATTCTAATATTCTTCTGCTCCACGTACTGTCAGCCAAATGGCTTGATCCCCAATACTAATATTTAAAATTGAATGTCAGTCTACGTAACTTTCGATTTTTAAACCTTTTCTTCTGATTCAGAGATGGGAAATGAAAACTGAGCCTGTCGTATATGCATGAGTTTAGGAAACAGTGCCAACATTGAGATCTATATATCTAAGTATGTATTAAGACTCGACGCTAGATTTTTCTTTATTTTTTTTTTCTGTCAGTCTCCCATTTGTGATTAGCAACTTATATTACAATAGTAAGATGGCCTCCATTGTTTGCTTAGCAACCAATGCATTCCTGTCTTAGCCAGCCAATAATCGAAGAGCTTGCGTAATTTTGTGCTGGGCACGCAAAGAGATGGAATAAAAATAAACACGAGAGATGACAAAAACAGGTGATGTGGAAAAAATCATTCAGTGATGTGTATTTTTGTTTTTTAAAAAAAGATGACTATAGTTTTAACGGGCTATGTCACTATCTGCTCTTTTTAGTCACATACGTTTTCAAGAAAAATGCACATACACACACATATGTGTGTGTATTTCGTAAGGATTGAAATATCAATGTTTAAAATACAGCTTCTTTAAAAATAAGTATACTGAACAGTCGAAATAAAATGGGAAAATGAGGAAGCCCGCATTACTTTACATTTATAATGTCTAAACAAAATAATAAAAGTAGATAGGTACGCCTGTAGCCCGGTTCACTCTCTTCCCGGTAATTGAATGAGATTAGAGGGTTATCCGTTGTTTCCTGTTTTGCTTTTCCATCCCTTTATTAATACTACCGTATAGGTTTTCAATTTGGAAAAATACGCATTGTTTTCTATAATCGATGAGAAAAAAAAAACATATCCCAACTTAAGAAACTGAGAAATAATTAAATACAAATACAGGGAAAGTTCAAAGAATACATATACTTTAAGGTATTTGAATTCAATTTAAATGTGTGCATCTATAATTCCCATGAGTTGCATGCTGGCGTTTTGATAACTATATAAAATATGACGGTGTAAAAATTTCCAACTTCGCCCACTTCATAACTCGCATTCATATTTAACATTATAAAACGATATTTCTGTATCGATTTGTAAACTGAGGAGTTTATTGAGATTTGCTGTTCAGACAAAAAGGATATAGGAAGAATAATCCTTTTATGACTTCAGAATCTTTCACGGCACACTTTCATGTTGCCGCTCACAAAGATGCAGTAAGAACATCTATTGATTCGTGTGACAATGACTGTCACTCATTCGCAGATAATACAATGTTTTTCTATCAAGCAGAGCGTATTTCATTGAATCTGTATATACTGTGAATTAATGATTTGTTATGAATTTAAACGTTATTTTTACTGGAAGGATATTAGCGTAGAAGGTCTTTTTCATTTTTTAAATAGTTATCAAGAAAAAATGCACCCTATTTTTCATTTAAGATGCATCGCGTATATTGAGGTCGATAGTAAAATAAAAAAAAATATCTTGAAATCATTTGGAGTGTCTATTCAAATATGGTATTCACTAAATCTTAGTTTGATATATATATATATATATATATATATATATATATATATATATATATATATATATATATGATGAGAGAAAATTATAACCATCGCAGAAAAAATAAAAATGCTTCGACTCTTCAAGTCCAATAAGACATTCTTTGCTGCATACACGACATACTAGCTCTCTCTCTCTCTCTATATATATATATATATATATATATATATATATATATATATATATATATATATATATATATATATATATATATTTCAATCAAATATATCTGTAATAGACAATATGAATAAAAACAAACGAAAAACTTCTCTAGCGACGCCTTTTGTCCACTGTAAGGCATTTATTCTGTAAAAGTATAAATAGAAATAAAAATATCGTTCCATCCCAACTAGAAATACAGTACTGTGTAGTGGTGTATTTGTATATGGCATGGTTTGGACACATTACAAGGCACAACTGCCTGTGCAAGACCAACATGCAAGACACCGTTGAAGGTGGACGTAGTGGGGGCGCCAACGTAAAACTGGTTTGACAATGTCAAACAATGGACAGGTATGGCAATAGCAGAATTGCTGATGGCTGCTGTTGATAGATCGTTGTGACTTCGGCTTTCGGACCCCCCTCTACAATTACAAAAGCGGAGGATGATGATGATGATATATTCCCAAATCCGATTAAAAAGAATCTGGGGTATTAGTCATCTATTTCCCGTCATCAATACTGGCACGTAGGATCGCATATGTTCCCATTTGCGCCGTGATTGCTGACATATATGGTCTGGAGCTCCTTCTACTTGATAGGCTCCAAAGGCGGATATGCAATATAATTGGCCCTGATCTGGCATCTCGTCTACAGACTCTTTCTCACAGACGCGCCGTCGCCTCTCTCTGTCTGTTTTACAAATACTTTCATGGCAATTGCTCCAAGGAGCTGCATTCGCTGGTTCCCAGACTTCATGAGTTCAAGCGCTCTACGAGGCTGGCATTCCGCTGTCACCTCTTCACTGTCGAAACTCCTAAATGTAGCCGTCTCTTCTACTCTAATAGCTTCATGTCTCGCACCTCTTGCCTGTGGAACTCTATTCCATATTCCATTTTCCCTGAGAGCTATAATCTCCAGCTATTCAAATATAATGTCAATCGACATCTCCAGTTGCCTTGATCTATCCACTAGCCTTATCCTCATCCTTTCTTCTATCACTCCTATCTGATCTTGCTCCAAATTTTTTTGTAACCCCTTGCGTCCTAGTGGCTTCTCGGCTTGCTTGGGGTGAAACGATAAAAAAAAAACAACAACAAAAAAAAAAACAAAAAACAGTGCAAGCTGCTTCTAATAAATGTGAATCCCAAACCTTGTCGGGCCGTCTAAGTCTGTTCTTTTGTCAACTCCTGTCATTTTTGAATACCAAATTTGCGATTCGTCCACACACGTAATAATACGCGTCACTCACGGACCCTCAAAAGCTACTCTCAAAAGTTAGTGTGAAAAAAGTAGCATGTGTTTGTTGACATATCATGAACCAGCATCTTAAACCCCGTGTTATGAGATTTATTGCCTCTTAAGATGATCCAGTAATTCGAATAATTTATCAGCATATCTACTATCCTATTAGAATGCTTTTCTACATAGGTCAGATTGACAGTATTCCTCATGTTATTACAATTATATTTTCACTAATTATTTGAAGTTTGATAGAACTATATATATACATTTAAAATCATTTTCTCTAGGTTGTATATATATTTTTTATTAATTTTATCGATTATCCAAAAATTTGTTGTGATGGTTAAAGAGCCGGTTCATTATTGTACCATCGGCAATAACTGATTTGTATAAAAAATGACTGAAATGCTTACAGTAATACTGGGTTAGATATTATTGAATATTTTCCAAATAAGTGACTATCAAATTTATGGGTGCCTCATCACGCGTATACACATTTTTAAATTGATATTTCGAAATTTATATACAAGATATATGGATCCATTTTGTAGCTAAAAAAAACAATATTAATGATTTTAAACCAGTCCACATAAGAACGTTTCATTTTTTTTTTATTATGTTGCAATTTCTTCCAACTAATCAATAGGAAGAAGACCTGAAAATATCCGTTTTATTCCAATAAGGTAATTAATTGATATACGTGCGCGTTTTCTAGGCAATAACCAGCTATTTAAACAATAAGCTTGACAGATTTAGAGATTTGAGTTGTATATACAGTACATTTGGAAAAATATGGCATTTCCTACATATGTACATATTAGAAATATTGGAAGTAAATGTTAAGAACTGCATTGAAATCTAGTGCATATGACTATTCATTCAAATATTAAATTCACTTCTTAATATTTAATACAATGCACGCGTATCCAATCTTTAATCCCATATTATGGAATTGAATCTCTATCTATAAAAGGCAGGATGTGTGTGTGTGTGTGTGTGTGTGTGTGTGTGTGTGTGTGTGTGTGTGTGTGTGTGTGTGTGTGTGTGTAACGAATGCACGGCCGCAATTTTCGACGGATTTGCAGCAAAATTTACATGCACATGCTCCAAGTTTGTGGAAAGGCCAAGACCGACTTTACATTTCCCAACTCCCATCGATAGTGGAAATAATCGATTTTTTCATGCTTCTACGGCGCTTTTCATGTAGTTTGCGACTATTTTCTACTGACCAGAGTGAGAGCCTATAGCTGGTTTCCACGAATAGGCAGGAAAATTCTATTGGCCAGCGTGAGAGCCAACAGCTGACTGACACGAATGTTAACTAGCATGCTAGCATGCAAAAAAATCGATAGCTGCATTCGTCACAAGTGGGAAAAATTTAAATCTGCATGGCACTTTACTCCAATTGGCTCATTCGCTTGCTTAAACTCAACGTTGATTCTGATTCCGCAGAACTGGGTTGGATGTGAAAAAGTATATGTTGTTAACATTTTTTTTTCATTCGGCTTTTCCAGTTATGAGTCCTTTTTTAAAACTGATCGTTTTGTGTTCATTATGTTTAGTTCTTTTTTCGTAACAGATTTAATGTTTAGTATAGAGCTTAGAAAAATTCTCAGTGTGAGATAGGCAAGAAGTAAGGCATGTAGCAACACCAGCACGGAAAAGGGCACTCCTTTAAAGGCACGGAAGGGCAAAATATTTTAAGTCAAGTGATAGCAATTGCTGTATGAGTCGTACGATTTTTGAATCAAGGACGGGCAACACCGGGCCATGCTGCTAGTTTCTGATAAATTCGTATTGCTTTATATCCGTTGTCAAAACAAACATATAAAGTGACTGTATAAACTGAACAATTTCGAATATGCTCCAAAGAAAGTATAGTTAAAATATAGAAGGATTAATATTAATATAAATTTCTTTCATTCTGATAAAGCATCTGGGTAATCATTTAAAAGCACGTAGAAAAAATTGTTATATTTGAGAAAGACCATATGAATATTTTTGCTGTGAAAGTTTTGCAAATTACGTAGAAGGCTAGAACTGAAAGGAGTTTCCATGCTACTGGGATTTCTAGTGAGCTTATGGCATTTGGAGATTAATTAAGTAAATATTAATGCAAAAAATATATAATCAATTTATCATATGTGCGAAAGTGTTTCTGTGCGTTGCTTGTATTAATTTGGTATACAACATATCCTGTTGCATCTGTTCTGTGCTTCATATTCTATATCCACAAACTGTTTAAATAAGATAATTCGTTTGTAATACTTATCAACACAGCATCTTTTTTTATTTATAATAACTCCTGCAAACGAAATAGTTTTATCACCTGGCAGAAACTTCTCATCAAAATTCAGACGTGTCCAAGCAACGTAAATTACATGTCTCAATTTCCTATTGACTTCCCTGGGAAAATGTGCAGTTACTACACAAAGGAGAACATTGTAAGTTTTTTTTTTCATACTACTTATATTACTTATTTTTCTTTATTCGATGTTATTATTATCCATTTAAGCTATTCATGTTTATGCATAAAGAAACTTATTTATATAGTTTCTTCACTGTGGAATTGTTTCTGGTGAAAAAAAAAACTTTCGATACATCTACGAAATAAAATTATAGTTATTGTTTTAATTCATTAAAGACCTTAAATCATGTTATTCATATTTGTTCTTATAAAGAATATATATTTCAGCCCGAATACATAATCAAAGAACCATTTAAGTAAATATATGTGCCTGAATTAATTATTTCTTTACTAACTTACATTTTAATACACAGGCTAAGAGAAAATCTATACTCTTAGATAAAATGCGACCCGCTTGGTCTTTCTGAATGTCACCATCAATTTCAGAAGATATCATTTTTTAACTTCTTTTTTTCATTCCCACTTGTTCAATGACACACTCACTTATAACCATATACATCAACAATGATTAAATAGAATGTTACTTGAATTGTGTAAATTTTGGTAACAATTTTTTTCATTATTTCAAACCATCCAGGATTTTCATTACGGATGATAATACGCGTAAATTTGTTTTTCTTTTGAAATAGGAAACATTCATATTTTTTCAGAAGAAGAAAAATGTACTTGTTTTATTTTCAAAGGCATAAATTACAAATAAGTCATACGCATTGACGAAATTTAATCACACTGCCATCACTGTTATTATAACAAGACTACATTTATTTTAAGTTATATAAATGTTTTTCGAATATGTATCTGTATTGAAATGATATGCCAACTACAAAAAGTTTTCTGGAATATTTTTAAGAATGCAACCTGTCTTGGCCTTCCCGCTGACTTGGAGCATGTGCATGTAAATTTTGGTGCAAATCCGTCGGAAATTGCGGCCGTGCATTCGTTACACACACACACACACACACACACACACACACACACACACACACACACACACACACACACACACACACATCCTGCCTTTTATAGATAGAGATTCAATTCCATAATATGGGATTAAAGATTGGATACGCGTGCATTGTATTAAATATTAAGAAGTGAATTTAATATTTGAATGAATAGTCATATGCACTAGATTTCAATGCAGTTCATAACATTTACTTCCAATATGGCAACTACAAAAAGTTTCCTGGAATATTCTTAATAATGCAACCTGTCTTGTGACGCTGCGGGTCATTGCTCCAAAAATGTTTTCCATGCCTAATCTGTCGTCATTAACCATTTAATCAAATATTTTTAGCTACTCAATTTTAACATTTCATACAGTAATATTTAAAATTATTTTCCATTCAAATATAAAAATCTTAATGATAGAACAATTCTTCTATATTCAATATCTGTTAAATCTGCTTTCATTGCATTAATTTGCTCTTGTTCAAAATATTATAAGCCACTTAGACGGTATGTTTGAGTCGTGTAGATCTAAGATCATTCTACACCGCCCTTATTTCTCACTCATCTAATATTTTTATGACCTTGAAAAAAAATGTTAAAATATAGTCTGACATTTATCAATAACAATTCATTCTGATAAGATAGTTTCCAGGACGTCTTCGACTCAGTTTAAAGTCTTACTTAGGAATGGTTATTTATTGCGAAAGAAAAGAAAAGCAATCTTCTCAATTCGAATTTGAACTCAAATGTTTCATATCAATTTCAGTTTCGGGCCTGATAATCAGCATGCGGTAAATGACATTTTGCATTCAGTATTAATTTTCATAATAATCTAACTTATTTCTATTAGTAATCAGTAAGTTTCAAAATCTATAAATATTACGATGCTTGTTTTATCAATTATTTATTCTTTTAAAAATGATCGTAATTTAATAATTTGAGTGAATGTTACAGGAAAAAAACTCTTTTGTAACGTGACACATCATATTAATTAGGACTTATACAGTGTGCGGCGTAAATACCTACGTCATATACCTCTTATGAACATGTCGTACATAATCTACATTAGCGAGATGAAAGCACCATTGCCAGCAATGTGGGAGCTATTTCTCTCGCAACCTCTAATTATATGAAAACTTTAAATTTCAAATATCCATGTGTTATCAGTCATTTTATCTGTTTCATTCATGATTGTTATCTCCGACATCTTGTTACTTTACGGGAATAGCAATAAATACGGGGAGAAAAGATTAAAAGTACATAATCTAAAAACAGTTTATAAATTTGCTACGGTTTCTTATGAGCCATTTTATTTTATTTTCGTTAGTGTCGTTCCTTACTGGTAATGATTTATTTTTACTTTGTTTTTGGTGTTTATTCTTGCTTCACATATTTTACTGACGCCATAATGTTTGTTCAGATATTTATTCATAAAACTATCTCAACTTAAAAAAAAACGTGACTCATTTAAATTTCAGAATCCAGCACAGAAGAAAAATAGTCAAATACATGTGCAGAATCAAATCCCCCAAAACATTACATACATTAATAAAAAAGAATCAAATTCAATCTTGTTTCATAGCTTGATTTGTTATATTCATATTTCCAAATGTCTCCATTTATCCTTTCTCGCTCATTTGATTGATTCATTTTATACGGCTCAACTCGTATGTTATTTAAAGCCAGTAAATAGTTTTAGATAATTATTTAGTGACAAGTCTTACCAATTAAAACCATAGCTCTGAGCAAGAAGTGGAGTCACATCTTTTTTAAGGGTATAAGCGCGTAAGCAAATATAATGAACCGATTATAATTGAACCTCGATCCCCTGATTAAAAATTCCGAGATATTATCTATTGCTTCACCACCAAGCTTAAAACACCTAGTACTCCTAAGCAGTGATCCATCTAGCTACTGATCAGTTTAGTGTTTCCAACCATTTTTACGGCAATTATCCAATACACTGATGCTATTTTGAAGTTCCTCAGCGAACTTAATATCAGCAAAACGTAGACTGAAAAATATGTAAGATACAAGAGATTATGATACAGAGATAGCAAGACTTTTTTTTCTCTACGACATTGAATGGAATGTTAACATCTGCTTCCTAGCCACAGGTGTATTTAAAACTAGCTATTAATTATGAAGATACGTCTTCGTTCGTATAAAAAAACACAAAAAAAACACAAAAAAAAACAATTTGTATAGAGCATTATGACAGATATTTTAAATTATAACTCTCAAAGTTACATACAGATTTTAACAGCTTCAGACTACTTCGATTTGACGTAACGTATGCAGGGGGGGATTTGTTAGATACCTTTTCTGATGACATTTGTACAAAACGTAAACGAAAACAATTTGGCAGGAATTTTATGGAGGCAGGTCTATTGTGTTTCTGCTGTACGAAACCGTGAAATGTATTTATTCTTCATTATATTTGTAAATTTGGTGCATATACATATATTGATAGTTTACTATGAATACATTTCATATGTCTGTGTGAAATCCAGATAAAAAGTTGCATATCTTACTAGTATATTCATAGTCTCATGGTAAATGCTAACTCAAAATAACAAATTTGGGAAAAAATTAAAAAAAAAAATATTTCAGCTGATTTACTGGGAAAAAGCGATTTTTTTTAAATTTTAAATATAGCCAAATAGAGATGAAAATTTGAATCTGCTAAAATACTTTCCATGGGTTGAACCTAAATCTTTTGGACTAGTGAATAATACGGTTGTATAGAAAATGATAAAACAACTTCGGGGCATTTACGATACTAACTACTACAAGTTCGCTACGTTCTTTCACATAAATTACATTATACATAATGTTAAATTAGGTACCAAGCTCCTATTTATAAGACGTAAAATATATTATATGAAAAATAAATGTAATATATATATTCATTTTTTTCAGTGTGAGAATAGTTATCTTGTTGTGGCAAGCATGTTATAAAAGGATGCTTTACGCAGTAAATTATGTGCAATTCTTTGAAAAGATGCATACTATGTACACCATTGCATAATATTGGATGTTATCACGTAACGTTTCAGATGAAAGGGATCTGCTAATGACTTTGGTTCCCTGTTGCTAAGGACGAAAGGCATTTTATAGATAATCCATATTTCCAAATAAGTACACAAGTGTTTTAACCTAAGTGATGGAAAAATCCTTTGTATTCAACTTGTCCTTCTTTAGATTTTGTAAGCTGGAAAAATTGCTTTGAACATACTGACGTTATAAATCGAGCGATTATATTAAGTCCTTTGTATCTGAAGTACGTGTCATCCTAGATAGGAATGTTTAACAGACTTTATTAACAAAAGCAAAATTTTAAGAATTTCACACGAATAATAAAATAAAATAGTACCCGTTGGGATTTAGTTATATATTTCGAAAGAATCTAATTTGCTTTATTTTATACTTTTCAAAGTATCACTAAGTTTTAGGTAATGTTACTTAGTGCTATGGAAGAGGGTATATAATTCGATTGATATGAATAGGTTTATGCTGTATTCCAAATCTTAGTAGAAAATGCCACGCTGACAGCTGTTTTACACCTATATATCCGCTACTGTTTCGATCAGATGTATATCTCCTTGAAAAATAAACTATTAATGTATGTCGAGCTCATCTATCCGCCATATCCTCAAAATCTACTCTACCTAGAACCTTTTTACGGTAATAATTTACTATTACGGACACATATATTATGCATGCAAAAACGAAAAATTGATGTAGTGGAGGTTGTGTTAATGAATTAAATTATATTGATCAAAAATTGTTGAGTAAATTAGGCTGCGTGATGAAATTAACAATTTCCTCTCACATTAAATTTTAGTGTTCAACAAACATAGAATAAAAACAACATGAGAAACAACAATTTTTGAACAACAATGAATAAAATATTTAAATAACAAAGAGGTACAAACAACTGGAGTAAAAAGGTAGTTTTAAAAAGTTCAAACGTCCTTTTATGTTTAGAGGAAAAGTTATCAAAGTTCTGGTTTGATAGATTATAATTTGCTGAATGGTCTGTACAACAATGAGTGTTTTGGTATTATAGTAATTTAAGAAAAAATAAACAGTTTAAATTTGTATTTGAAATAGAGCAGTATTGTTTACGACTTACTTTAAGGTTTACGGAATTGTCGCTCTTTATTTGTTTTCACTTGTTCAAAGAAAATATTCTATTTGGGGTAAGTGGTTCTTAACAAGCTGTGTTTATGTTAATTGCAATAATTAACGTTGAGCTTGAAAACGTATGAAAAAGATTCGTGTATTAAGTTGAATGCGGAAAACTTGAGTTGATTGTTCGTCATAAAATATTGCTGTGTGAATGAGTGTTCTCTCAGGCTGGAATCATGTTAAGAACTTTAACGTAAAGCCTGGAACTGTGTGACGAGTTCAAAGGATTCCGATCGGCGCAATGTCGAAGATGAAAGACGTTTCATATTTTATTGCTAAGTTTAGTCATGCGATAGGCTCACAGAAGCTTGATAGATTTTGGCGGAATTATCTTTTTGGTCAGGTCAAGCAGTAGGTCGATGTTATTAAATATTAAGTGACCAATTAGAAGTTGAGGTAATCTGAAAATATTTATTAAGCTGAATAAGCTCTGTGATCCACTTTTTGTACAAAAATTGATGTTGATAAAAAAAGGTGGTAGCGTAGTGCTAAAATATATTACAAAATATACATTACATTTATTGTTTTAACTTAAGTTTTCAAAAACGTCTTTATATTTTTTTATCTGAATATGTATTCACATATGTACTCCCAGTGATGGGGAGTTCTATATGTACCTTTTTCATGTAGAAACATTATAAATGCAGCCAACTATTTTCGATATTCCGCAAGTGTTCGATTCTTTCAAATAGCCGCTCTTCATCGTCATTTCCAAATATATCCGATCGAACAATTGTTTTTTCATCAGACCTGAACAATTCAGACAATCAGGAACTGAGATTAAAAATATTATCTCTCAAATATTGGAAATATGTTCACACTTAAACAATTATTCTACTTCAAACAACTTTATTTGCGTATTCGAGGGATTCGTAATAGTAAAGTCTTACCGTTGATTGTTAGTATAAACATAATTGTATAGAAATACAGTCAATGTAAAATGTAAATATTTGCATCGTCTACGGTTTAGCTGTAGTAGCAAAATAGAAATATATTTTGGCATTGTTTAGGATATTAAATTAAATTAATTTATTTCGTTTAAATATATAAATTCCAGATTATTTTGTTTTTCTGGTTATAAATAGAAAAAGTTTGGATTAGCCTCTTATCAAGTGAGTGATAAATGGCTACCAATCCCATAAGCGTACCGGAGAAACTGTTGTTGTGCGAAAAAACTTATCTGAATCTAGAGTTAAGCGTGGTATTTATTTTAAAAAAATAATCCAAAAATATTTGATCCAAAATTCTTGCTACAAGAACTCTATTCAAATTCAAAATTTTAGATATTTTTTATTTATTTATACATATATGTTTTTAATTGATATGGATTATTTTTATTCCATTTTCGTAATTTTAAATGTTATAGTATTAATTTAATAAAAAGATCACAACCAATCTAGAGTTTGTCTTAGTTTCAAATTTTTAAAACAAAATTTAATATGTAAATTTAACATTAAATCAGATGTGCAACATTTCAATTCATTGGTTTACCGTTTTGGATTTTAGAGTCAAAATCTTAAATAAAAGAAATCAACTGTCGAAGTCTTTCCTTTGATTCCTGCATAATGATTTTCTAAGACCGCCTTAGATGTGGCACAAAGCCGAAAGTATGGAGCGCCCAGTGAGAATTGAACTCATTACTCAGTCGTAATTGACAAGCTTGCTAACAATTACACCACGTCATAGCACAGGAATAGTCGTCA
>CAHIKZ030005608.1:2295000-2442500 GCA_903632075.3 Acanthosepion pharaonis
TCCTGGCAGCAAATATTTTCCTAGAGAACGACATGGTTCGATACTTCTTGGCGTTGTAAGACCGGGAAAGATAGCAATGTCGAACTGAATTTGCTTTCTCCTCTCTGGATTTTGCCCTCGGGTTTGGCATACGTACAGCCGCAAAGAATAATATATTTAAAATCAGATTGTTTTTTCTTCTCTTAGCTGTTTCAGACCCTTTCCATATACTCATTATAAGGTTTTGTCACGAGATTTTTCCGAAGCGGCCAGCTGTCTCAATATTGACCACTTTCTACTCTGCTTATATGCTACGTTTGGATGAATAAAAAAAAATGTCAAAAAAATTTTATCATTGAAAAACCTAAACGACAAGCGAGAATGGATGTCATTGTTTGTGTGATGACACTTCTACTCCACCTTAACTTAACCTGATTTTGAAAGTAACTTATATTTGATACATAAGTTGACTAGGAAAATTAAAACCCAACCACCCCTTATCAAAATGACTGAAATTTTCCGTAACCTTAAGAACTTAAAATATTAAGTTGTCTGCTTTTATAAATTAAGTAAAGTTCTTAATAGATTATTAAAAAAATCGCTTGAAAATGGAACGGAACTATGGATTTTAAATTTAATTTCATAAGTAAATTTAAAACTTTAGTTACTGTTTTGAAACATGGTAATTCATATGTAGCGACGGAAGACCCAATGGAAGACCCAAATCTCACCGAAACAGAAGAAAGCACATACGAGCCGAAGCAATGTGTAAACACTGTTGAAAGTTTTCTTTAACTAAAGTAGCATTAGTCATCATGTGTATGCTCCAGCATTATACGAGGATTCTTGCTGTGAATTCTTGCGGAGTTTGCGGAATGTGGTTATTCGGAAAAAGATAAAATTTCATGCATCCAACTCCCATGATAACGAACATGCCCATTCAGCGCAGCTTGTAAATCAATTTTCAGCAAGCACAAAATTTCTCATGTTCACAAAGTACCATATTTCCCAAATCTCACGTCTTGTGGCTTGGTTCTGTTTCCAAAATCAAATCCAACTTGAAATGATCATAATTTCAAGACGTCACAGAAAAAAAAAAACATTTCGACTAAGCAGCTCCTCGCTACTCAAAAATGGAGTCACAGAAATGAGCCCCCTCGATGAAATCAACGCTTGGTGAAGTGTTTGGCTCCAGGATGGGACGACAATATGATCAAATATCAAATTGATATGTAATGTAGTTTTCATTTATAGCGCCAGTATATATATATATATATATATAGGAGGATTTGAAATAATCATAATTAAGTAATTCATCGAGTCAAGAAGAAACCTCATCAGAATGCAGAAAGTACTGTACGGCCATTTCCTCCTATATTTGGGACTCATTAGCTGTGCACATCCATTACCAAGAATTGAACCCCGAACAGTTACGATAGGAAGCAATCCAACTGCATATATATATATATATATATATATATATATATATATATATATATATATATATATATATATATATATATATATATATCGTTAAATATATATATATATATATATATATAAATCGTTTGAAGTTATTTGAATGATATAATTTGAGGGTGTAAATTATGTGATAATATCAATACTCAAATATTAATGCATAAACGCTATTTCATGAAAGTTGTCATTAACTCGGTAAAATAAAATATAAATCTGCTATTTATTATAAAACATTTATATATATTATACATAAAGACACATGCACACGTTTGCCCAGATACACACACTCATATATATATATATATATATATATATATATATATATATATATATATATATATATATATATATATACGTTGCTTCATGGGTTAAAACATTAACAACATATATGTATATTATATATATTATACATAAGCACACATGCACACGTTTACACAGATACACACATTCATATATGCATATATATATATATATATATATATATATATATATATATATATATATATATATATATATATATATACGTTGCTTCATGGGTTAAAACACAAAATAGGATAGCTGGAGAAGTCATGAGTAAAAATAGAAAATAAAATAAATATGGCTTCAAAAGTAACAGTATTGACGAATTTATGAGAAGGTGAATGTAATTTAAGGAAATTTTTAACAAATTTAAATAAATACTGTCAGAATATTCTATTCGACGCTATCAAGTTGGATTTGGAATTCTCTGGGATCACAATCACAATCTTTCTATGGCAGTGGCTTGATGGGGCAGCTTTGGATTTCAACCATTTTCTTTTCTTCACCTCACTATCATATTTAAAATTAGAACAAAACTACGCAAAATGAAGTGTCTAATGCACACGCAAATTGCAATATTCTTGAATGACCGAAACTTGAAAATAATTATATATTATTTATGTTTTTTTTTTCTGTGATTAGGATATTTGTACTGTTTGCAGGTACATATTTAAATATAATTGTGCATTATCTCCTTACCTTCGGCATCAATCTGCCATTGTCAGAACCTCTGGCTTTTGTGTTATGTCTTTTTTATAATGTTCCAATATCTTTTCTTCAACTGACATCTCATGTCATCGCGCCCTTTCTTCTTTTTGCTGTGTTTCTTATATTTGTTCTTAAATAGGAAAAATTCTTGCTGGTTTCTTTGTCTGTTTACACTTAATGCTTCTTCTATTATTAAAGTTTATGTAATATCGAATTTTGTGCAAGTGGTAAGGATTTCTGGATTTTCTTGTTTTGTGATGATTGCAGGTAATATGAGATTTAATTGAAATAATTTTTTTGTATACTGTTGATTATTTGGCGGGATAATGTAAAGTTTATTTGATTGAGATTTACTCGAGGAAAATTCACCAAATGAGCAAGAGAATTCAAGAACATTTCTGTTTTTGAAGATTAGAATTATCTTTGGTGGAGATCATGCTATAAATTTTTATTTTATTTTTTTATATATAAGTGACGTAATAGATTTGTTATTTGTTAATATTTCTTCTATTTTGTGTTTACTGTATTGTTGCTTCGTGGATAAAATTACGGTATTTATTATTTGCATTATTGTTTGTGTTTACCTCTTATGATTAATTTAATTAGTTTATCAATTCTTTTGTTATGGAAATTATTGTTAATAAATGATCCATTTATCTTTCTGAATTCGTGAAATTATTATCTGTATAGAGGATATTAAAACATTTATGATGTCTATTTATATATATGTATACGCACTCATTGTTGTAGCTTAGTAGACATGTTTTTTTTTATTTAGGTGGACGTTCTAAAGTTTTCATTATTCGAAACGTTTAGTACGCCTAAAAAGGGAATTAACTTATTTATTTTCAGTTTATATAGAAAATCTAAGACGGATATATTTTCGAAGACTGATCGTCGGTTTTCTGATTTCGTTCATTCTAATGGCTTGTAAATATCTGAATGTTGAACGGATAGGTGAACACATACCGACATCGTGATGTTGTGTCTATATATTTGCCAAATTGTAATAAAATTGTGCCTTGTGTTGAAGATTATTAGTTTGTTGTTTTTTTGTTTTGTTTTGTTAGGTTTATTTCTGTGATAAAATTGATATCTATATTTATAGACACTTTTTCTTGTAACATTTATTGTTTCACTGATGGATATGTTGGTGAATAGATTTTCGGCGTCCAACGATATTACTACGTCGTTCTTTATTTTAGAAGATTCGTATGAGATTAAAGAGGCAGTTAATGCTGTATTCTGAGGGTAGATAGGATTTGAGTATTTTTTTATATATATGGTGAAGAGGAGTAGACATCTATGGACGGTACTAAATATATCGTTTATCTTGTGTTTTGTTTTTCGTGATTATTTTATGTGTTATTTTTGCTGATATACATGTAATATTAAATGGAAATCTACAGTATTTTGTTTGCGGAATTCTAGTATCTATACGTATATTTATGTCCCAAATTAACTGTTACATTTTTAGTTGCCAATGCACATGTCATGCATTCTAGTTCATGTACATTTTCATATGTACAAGTGAAAGACTATTTTGTCATGTTGCAACATCTTACATTTGTGATACTACACGAGGTATGTTTAATTTAAATACTTCTTAGACTTTTCTTATGTTCACGTAGCTAATCACTATACTGCTTTCCTTCAATCTTCCCTCAGACATTCACAGGTGTTTTTGTCTGTGAAATCGGTGTTCACATTATTTTTCTGTAAAATCGGCTTTTTGTTCTCCAATATGTTTTACTTGCCTTTCCAATATCATCATATTCTTCCTCATTAACCGTCTAAGCATTTATTCCTGCTTTCTGAAATACAAGTAAGATGTTATTTCTATCACATTAAAATCTTCCATAACAAGCAGCTCAACTCCCTTCTGCTCTCTTTAAAGATCAATTATTAACATTAATTTTCATAGAACATATATCAGAATGTCATCAGATTTCTTGTCTAGGTTCTTCATGTCAGTCTATATAATAATCTCAGCCCTACAACTTATGAATGATAAAAAGTCGGAATTGATAACATTGGTGATATATTTGTTAGTCCGATAAAATTTGACAATGTAATTTATGTGGCATTATTCTTCTTCATAATTATTCTGAGGGTAACTTCTTTGTCTTTAGTCCATTACTTTCATAAAACAATTTCGTTTACTCTTCACGTAAATTTGATTTATTTTAGAACAATGCTTATTTTATTATGAAACTTCCCAAATTGTAATTACATGCTATAAATCGTCTTTTGAGGTATTTGACTTGACAATTGTTAAGGTTTATTTTTTATTATTCGTTTTTCTTACGTGTTAATTGTTATAAAACAAAATAAGATATATCTCGGCTGATTTGCAGGCAAATAAACTAACATACTCGAGAGCGAGAGCCGGGTGTGAACGGGACAAGGCCCCGTCACAAAATGACCATTATCGTCGTTTACTCATAGACCTGACGCACGAGTTCCGATCGAAAAATAAAATAATATTTCAAAGTGTTTCTATTTTTCGACCAATAAATATGCTTCCCTCCTAATTATACTCGTGTCATTTTACGAGCCTGTTAAGCCATAAGAAACGCCATAAAAGGGGTCACACGAGGAAGTACAAGCGCAGTCAACAGGAGGCCAGAGAAGAGATCTGTCACGGGCAGTCAGCAGCAATCAGCAGGAGGAGCACCACGCCAACCAGCGAGAACTACTATGAGAGATCAACCCAGACCCGAAGCCGGATTATGAACTATACCACAAGGAAGCTGTCCCAAAACCATACGTTCATATTGAAATAAATCACGTAAATCTATTTCTGCTATTGTCGTATTTCTTTCTTGCAACCATACGCTTGTCTATAACATAATTTAGAATGTTTTTTATATAGTTGCTACGTTTATATTTGTTTTACCTGTATCCGATTTATTCATTAAACATTTTAATTTAGCAGCTTATATATATATATATATTTCTGTTTTTCTCTTCTTGATAGTTCAAGCCTACTTAATTCCTTTTGACTCGATTCTCTTTGATTTATTCTTTTCCCTTAGCTAACGTTTTGGTACCTTTCTATTGTATTTTGCTTGATTTTATCGCTGTGTATATTAAGTTTTCTTGGTTTCTCTTGAATTTATATAAACTTTCGAATCTCTCTACGTTTGACTTTCTTTTGAATTCCTACCAATATGTCTCCCAATATTTTTTATGATAATGAAATATTCAACGATAAATCAATATACTTTCTTTTCATTTCATATTTCAATTCAAACCTTTGTCTTCATCTCTTACAAAAAATATTTTTTAATCATGACTCCCTAGTTTATTAATGATTATCATATCTTTGATGTTTTGCCAAGAAAATTTCCTCTGAAGAGATTTCAGATTTTTCCTTCTACCCACTATGAGTAACTACATCAAATATTTTCTGATGTTTAAATTTGCCAAAGTTGGACGAAATAAGAACTAATTAAATCTGAACAAAATATGTTTTAATGGTATTTCATTGTCAGAGGTGATTAATGATATGCATTAAAATTCAAAAATATATTTAAGACAATAACGTGCAACTAAGAACGGAATTTGAAAGTAGGGAATACGGACGAAACTGACATCTAACTTAATATTTAAACAATGAAGATGGCACTTTAAATGTAGATACATGTGAAAAAGTGGTCAACATATAGACCTTATATATATATATATATATATATATATATATATATATATATATATATATATATATATATATATATAAGGTCTGTATGTTGGTGTCACTTTATATATATATATATATATATATATATATATATTATAATTATTTGTTTTAAATAAGATTCCATTGCAACACAGAAATTACTATTTTGCGAAACTGGTCAACAGTATTTAAGTTTAATTCAACCACTGGGTGGCAGTTTCATCCTGAAGTTTTGTTTTGGAATAATTATGGTACGGAATGTTTTATTCATTCATAATTTTAAAATCGGGGTTTTGTCTAGGGATTGTTTTATCTTTATCAAGTGGTCAGTGCTTTGATGGAAGTAGCGTTATTTGTGATATGTCAAGATTTTGGAGTAGTGTAAAGAGTGTTGGGATTTTTTGCCTGGCTATTATGGCTAATCTTATCAGACTCCCTGCTAAATCTTTAACTGATTGATGTAGTAGTTCTGTTTTTGGTTTTTCTTTTGGTTTTTCTTATTACCGTATGGAAAGAGTTGAAATGTCTGAGCTTTTAGTTCCTGTAGTTCTTCGTGTTTATTTATTTGTCTTTTCTTAAAGGGGCTTTAAAATTATGACTGGGTTGTGTTTTTAAACCTATTGCTTTAATTGAACCTGTTAATAGATTTTGAAGTTTTTAATATTTTTTTTAATAAAATGCTAATTATTTAAGGCGAATATTTGGTGGTGTCGGCAAAAAACCGTTGTCCCATTTCTTTGATTTAATGAATTTTCGTTTTTTAGAAACTTAATAATGTGTAGTTTTTAATGTAGGCATAAATCGCATGGATAATCACAGGAGTTCTCGTTCTATTTATTATTTTCCATTCTGGTGTTTTATTTGTTTCTTTTAAATGCCAAAAACATTTCGATAGGGATGTCTGGTTTCTGTTTGTAATATTATTGAAGAAGATTTTGTGTAGTCTCCAACTTATTTGAAATTACATCAAAACATGAAAATATCAATCAGTTAAAGAAAAAACAAACCCTAGACCACATCTCGATTTCAAAACAATAAATGCGTAAAACATTCCGTAACATTTATTCCAAAAAAACGCTTGAGGATGAAACTGATATCCAGTTGCTAAGGTTTAATATTGTAATTAAATTTAAATACTGCTGACCAGTTTTGAGACATAGCAATTTCCAATTTCTGTGTCGGGATAGAATCATAGTTTTAAAATAAATAATTATAATCTAGGCTATCCACACACACACACACACACACACACACACACACACACACACACACACACATATATATATATATATATATATATATATATATATATATATATTTGACAGTTTTACTTAATGAACAAAACTCAAACGAATAAATGTCAACCTAACAAGCTATAAGATAAAAGCTTTAGTGGAAAAAGTACTAAATATAAATTGGATTACTCTTTCAATGTTCTGTCTATGGATCTTTCCAATCGACTGCTTCATAGGAAATACCCAAAACTCCACCGAATTTCAAATTAATTTCTTCGTAGATTGTTTTTAAAATTTTAGATATTTATCAAACCTTAACCTCCTAAATATGCACGTTAAAGTAACGCGAACTGACAGCGTCTAGGAATTTGAATGAAACCTGTCGTGTAATTTATTGGGGCTGTTGTAACGCGTCTTCCTTAATGTAGCCCTTATCGCCCACCCCTTAACCACCTTTTATCTAGAGACGAGACGCGTTAGATTTTAGCAACATCCAGCCGACACACTGGGGTTAAAATAGGAAACTAAAATGATACATATGACACACTCATATCCTCTCTCCCACCTCACTTCCTCACTTCGTTAACTTTGCGTATACTTGATGAGGTCCGTAAAAAAACGTGTGAATTGGTTTTTCATTCTTCATTTCAGCTTTTGGAAGTAAAGTCTGATGATCCAGAACCCTGTTAAAGGGGTTATGGTGAAATAGCTTATTACATGGAATCTTAACGTGGTCTGTCTTTTTATTCAAACATATATGCTCTGAATTTTACATTGAGCTCTCTGGATATCATCCTCCTCAGGTCTACCCATACGGATTACCTAAATTTGAATAAACTATATATATATATATATATATATATATATATATATATTTATATATATATATATATATATATATTTAAAAGAAAAATAGCTCTGGATTTACATTGAGTTCTCAGGATTTTCATCCTCCTTGGGATTACCCATACAGATTACCAAGTTCCTCATAACTTATATATATATATATATATATATATATATATATATATATATATATATATATTATGAGTGTGTATGTGTGTTCTATTATGGCAGTAATAGCAATAATAGATCTGGTAATCAATGATTTTTATTAACATTTCAAAATTTTCATATGTGTTGTTTTCTGTAATCACTCAATTTTCTATAGTTCATAATGATTTTTCCTTGAGTACATTCGAATGTTGCTTCATTTCTTTTCACGTATTTCGTTTTGTATATATTTACATAACTGTATTTTCCGGATTTCTGAATTTTGCTGGAACCTATTTCAAGTCAAGTGAAGGTTAAGTCATTTAAACGTCAACCTGGAATTAATATGTGTACGTTTTTGAAACGCACGCCAATATAGAATCCACCATGAAGAAAGATTGCTTATTAAATGTAGGCTGCTTATCTTTTATAACATTATCATCAGTCGACATTATTTGTGAAAAAAAAAACAAAATAAAAATCAATAGGAACTTTTAATAAGTTATATAAAACAATTAATTCAAAACAAACCTGAAAGATGGATCTTTTCCATATTATCCAAAGGAACATGCACGCGTGTGTGGATGTCTATTTTCATATAAAAGCCATTCTATTGGGAGACATTAAAGCCAGTTCCTACAGATGGCTCTAGATTTGGGCTTCATCACAATAGATAGGGAGGATTAGATTCAATAGCCAACAAAAATCGACAGAAGGATTCAAAATTGATCGCTGTATTTTTATTTAAGCCTACATTTTAAAAGTTCAACGCCACTTCATTAAAAGACAATTTGATGTATGTAGGTCCTTAATTTCCGCACAAACAATTGTTTTTATTTCATGTATGATTTTTGGTGGATTTCGCAATTTATTCGATTATTCCTAAATTTATTTCCTTCATATAAACATTGTTATTATACAAAAGATTTGACATAAAAATCATGTGCAAAAGTTGCCGAAAACAATCGCAGTAAAATATGAGAATCCATAATTTCAAGATTGCTGGTTCGTAACCGGCCCCGTATGTTTTTAATTTGCATACTGATTGGCCTGGTTCCAAAAACGTGTTGTGGAATCTTCCACGTCAGCCAGTTACATCCCTGCGTGGATAAATAAACTATTCCCTGTAAGTGAATATATGACAAGCATTCATTGGTTAATCAACTTCAATCTAGCTCGCTGATTGATCAGTTCCGACCAATCAAATCGCCTGCACGCGACAAACCTGTTTTCCATCTGAGCCAGTCACTTGATTCACGATCATGTATAAACAAATTACGAGTGATTCTCTCTCTCTCCCTCTCTCTCTCTCTCTCTCGCGTCACATTCCTTGCTGCCAAAATGGAATCTTCAAGAACTCCCGTCTTAACCTTTGCGGTCAGACGTTAAAGACCATTACCAACATTCACGCAAGTACAGACTCTGAAATCTCTTCTGAACTTTAACCAACTTGTACAATACATAATTCAAAACATGCTAAAGAAACGTTATTCTTCTAAACTACAGTTTAATAATTACTTTCACTTTATGAGCTCGAATACAAATATTTACCTAATCTAAGAGACACAACTCTGTCTAACTTTTCAGTTCACATGCATGTACATCAAATACTTAATAAATTCAATTTTTACGTTTTGAAACAATATGTTTATGAATCTTTATTCTATGTCTTGTATTAATTGTTGTGGATGGAAGATTATTGAACACACACAATTTTAAACCTTCTGATAATTCAAACCTTCTATTCCTCTCCAACACACATCACACATCCGCAACAGTGTAATATATTGGGACACACGGTCTCTGAGACAAAACTGACATAGAGACACAAACACATTCGCATTTATCATATTAAAGATTATGTGCTATTGAATTAAGTGAATTGTGTCCCTTTAATTGACTAAGAATGACACGGTGACAACCTCGTTTTCATTTATTATATAGAGTATTTCCTGCGAGGTTATTAGCAAATCTTAGCGAGGTTCTATTGTATTATGATTATTGGTATATCATTACTTTTGAGGATTAGCTTCTTCTCGTTTTCATTTCATTTAATACTCCGAGGTACATTCTTTATTATTTTAAATTTGTTGCTCTCTTATTTATTTAAAACGCAGTAAAAACTAAAATGTAAATTACTGCAATTCAATGCCATGCCCGTGATTCAGGCAAACATATAAAATTAATTTGTATTGCTAATCTAAATAAAATATTCCTATTGTGCACATATTTTGAGCGAATGAGCGTATTTGTTTGCTCATTAAATGATTTAGCCCGAATCTCAATAATGTAAATAAAATAAGTTTTCACACCAAAAGATAAGAAACTAATTAATAGAATCTATCTCATTCTACCTCTTCTTCGACAGAGGAAGTGTAATTTTGTAAACAGTACCTATTACTGCTAATAATGCAGGATATTTTGGTAAAAATACGCATATTAACATTCAACTGCCGAGCGCAAACGACTTAAGGGTAGAATCTCCGACTGACGCCAATACAGTAATTTTCGATCATAGCTAAAGGCAACCGGATGTCAAGCTACACTGATGAGCTGCGAAACAGTCTCTCTGTGGATGACTATATATATATATATATATATATATATATATATATATATATATATATAATATAAAATACAAGTCATGTTTTTATACATTTAGCCTCGTTTTGACCAACGATATTTCAAAAGGTATTCGTTGGCGATATACAAACACAATGAAGACACATTAATAGTCTGCAAGGAATCACAGGGTTTTCGATTGGGAAGAATTCTTAAAAGTCTTGTTTTATTGTCCAGTGCTGTGTAGACGCAGGTTGTTTCGACGTTCGGTGTGTAGCAGACAAATTTTGACCTTCAATCAACCGTAATGAATGTATAAAATGCTCCTTTTTCTTGCAAAGGCTCGGCTGGTAGAATTTGATATACAAGACCACAAGGACTCTAACATGGTATACCGAGCAAGCATTATGTAGAATGGATAATAATGTGTCCTAATACTCGGCGGCACAATCAGGTTTGTCCAACAAATTCTACCCAATCGGAGAGTCGTGAACTACTTGAATAGTTTTTTTTTTTTTTTTTTTTTTAATACGGCTATGTTTACGCGAACGCAAATACGCAGCAATCCACGTTTCTAACCTTTGATTGCTTCTCTCTGTGGAAACCAGTTTTCATCGGCATTTTGAATTTGTAAACCCCACGTATACATGAGGTACGCTGACAATATCTTTTCAAGTTTTGCTTCCGATAATGACGACAAAGACATCATCAATAACTGCATATCGCTGTACACTTCAAACAACCGTTTCCTAGCATTGATGACATAACATGCGTGTTTTTAGTGTATTCATTCGATAGCCGACAAGATAGACGAAGATCGGAGTTGAAATATATATTTATTAAATAAAATCACACATGGATTAAACAGGGATTTGAGCTTACTTAGAGAGTATTGTTTCCACAGAGAAAAATCTTACCAATAGAAATATTATTTGGACGAGTATTTCCTACTTCTTTGTTTATTACTCGTGTCTTTGAATAAGAACACAGGCGTCTCCGAAACTTCCGACTCTAAAACTTACCCTTTTTGCTTCAATTTATTTAATGGTTGATATATAATAAATATCATCAATTTTATGGCCAATATTGCTATCATTTTACTGGCTTTTTATTCTTCAAAATTTATTAACCGAACTTTTACACACACACACACACACACACACACACACACACACACACACACACACACACACACACACACATATATATATATATATATATATATAGAGAGAGAGAGAGAGATGTAGGTAGATAGACAATATTAGTGGTAAATATACACATACATATGCAAAATATATAAATATATATACATAGGTGCATACACATACATGTATATTTTTTTAATAAAAAATTCAAGAGGATAGAATCCAGGTAGAACTCAATGTCCAGGACAGAGTAAGGATATAATAAAAAGGCTTGAATGTTGATATGAATGAATTGCCTCAATTACACAGCGTCACTTTCAGTAAATGTCCTTCAATTTTAGTTTCCCCCGCCCCATCTCCCCCCCACCTCTTCTTTCCTTTCCTCTCCCTCCTTCTTATTCTGATCTTTAACATTATATCGTCTATGGTGTGTGTATGTCACTACGAAATGTATCTTTAATGTATTAGACATCCGACAACATTCATATTTCCCCCTTCCACTTACCTCTCTAAAACTTCTCTGTTAAGTTTTAATCTCTCACCTACTATCGTCTGTTACCCCTCTCTTTAGCTCTAACATTCGTCCTACATCCTCATACTTACACTCTCTCTAAAATCTATTTTTATTTACGGAGTTGTTTTTTTCTGTTTTCTTTTTGAATTTGTAGGTCTGATGAATTGGATCGTATTTACGATTCCAATGGAATAAATTATGACCATGGAATATTAGTGTTTAAGACTTTTTACTATATATATATATATATATATATATATATATATATATATATATATATATATATGGATCATGTCATATATGATTTTGTTTTTAAGAATTTTAAAATGTTTTAAGAAGTTGAAAAGTTTTACTGACACATGACGTACTTTTTATCGAAAGCTAGTAGAGTTGTCTACTATTTCTCTTTAAAACACTTTTTCTAGGTACGCAATTAAAAAACAGTAGAGATGAATATTGCCATAATATCTCAATTACGCGGCTGTATTTTCCGTCATCAGAGGAAGCGGTAACACATTTGTTATCATACTGTATTCCTACTAATATAAAAGCTTTCGTACAAATATATTGAGTTTCTCTGTATAGATTTTGATTAACAAAAATCATCGATGGGTTTGTATGTATATCATATACATAAAATGTAACAATAATCAACGAAAAATAATGAATTACCATTTAAAGAGCAAGCAAGTAAAAATAGATTTAATTTGATTCTCCTGAGAATTGGTTCCAGCAAAACCGATCTAAACATCAAATCTTAACACCTTAGGCATAAAAGATTTCATGAATGATGAAAAATTTCCTAAACAAGACCCTCCTTGTTTGTAGAAAATATTGACGATATTTCTTTCAAATTAAATATACTTGACTGCTATGAATATTTACGATATACCGGATGTGCAAAATTCTTCGCAATAATTATTATAAAAAGACTGAAGAGATTATTCATATAATTTACAGTTCAAAAACCCAGAGAATAAAATTTCCTAAAAACCTTGTTTCTCTTTGTCGCAACAAGGGGTAGTAAATAACATGGATAATTTTTAGCGCGTTTTTTGTATTTACACACATTAATTTGGAAAATCTTGCAAAAATAAAAATAATTGTCAGATGTTAATGAAACTTTCAGAAACTATTCACAGATGATCGAAATTATTATAAATATGTAATTTTTATTAGAGTCATGGCAGAAATATATTTTTTTTCGATGTGTTCCCATGATATGTTTGAAAATGATATTTTCAAAACATGGGGTATTTAGAACGGATTTCTTGTCGCGAATATGAACGTGATCTACATTCAGCAACATGCTCTTTATGATTCTTAATAGTTATATAATATGAATTGTTTTCTATTCTAATTTGAATCACATCATTATTATTATATAATGTTATATTTTTCGCAAGCATTTTTGACGCCGTTAATCAAGAAAATGTAATTGTTTTCTCCATTTCAGCTATTAGTAATTTAATTAGTTTTTTTCTTTTTCATCTGCAGATCATAGAAAACTTTTCATAATTCATGGACTAAACATTAGCATCATCATTATTATCATATTATTTTGTCTGTGGTCTTCATGTTGGCTTTTTGAATAGTAAAATTTCAATCAAAATTATTATTATCATCCTAAATTTTCATTATAATTTCTTATTAATGCGTCGGTTTCATATGGCTTTTCGAATCTTTCGTTTTGTTTTATAAGAGTCTTGATACCTAATTATTTTTTTATCAATAACTCTGAATATAATTTTCATGATTCTTTCGTTAGATGTCTATCAATAATACGGGTCAAATTATGAAAAAGAATAGGTAATTAGTTTCAGAATCAAAAGAAACGAAATAAAGAATTATTTGCTGTCAGAAAAAAGGAAAGAACGAGAATATAAGTGAAAATTAAAAAAAAAAGAAATGAGATAAAAAAGGGAAAATAGAATGATTATATCACATAAAGGAAACTGCGAAGTGAATCCTTGACAAACACAACGATAACAAATTTAATGGAATAGTGTAAAAATAGCGAGATATTGCAGAAATAAATAAATAAATATGGAGAGATAAATAAATTTATAATAAAAGAAAGAACGAAGAATTTAAGGAATGAAGAATAATCATAAAAATGAGGGTGATTGAAAAAAATAACTTAAAGAACAGCCGAAATGGAATAAGAAAAGTATAAACATAGAAAACAATTTGAATAGAAAGAAAAGACGAAATGAAAAAAAATATGTATAAGAACGGAAAGAAAGCTGTTAGTAAAATATTAAAACCGGTAATCTATAGTCAGTACATCATATACATATATATATATATATATATATATATATATATATATATATATATATACTAGCAGTAGTGCCCGGCGTTGCCCGGGGATGTAACAGTAAGAGATAGATCAAGTATCGACCATCATAAAGACTGAAAAATAAAATTGACAAAGATTATTGTTTAAGGTTGACGGACACGCATGTCTTAATTTTTTTTTTTTTTTTACGAATTGGTCAAACCCAAATTCAAACAAAAACATTGTTTACAATCGTTATGAGTCTATCGATTGGTGAATAGAATTTTATTATAAACAATTGTCTTGTAAATGGAATTTTTAAAGCATTCTGAATGTAAATAAAGAAAAAAGTGTGCAAGACAATAAGAAATACTACCTGCCGAAAAAAAAAGTGGATGTTTATTTTATCGGCTGAAAAATGTAAGAAATCCGATCCCATATATAAAGGAACACACACACACACACACACACACACACATAAACAACCTGGGTTTTTTAACCTAAGTCACTCAACGGAATCGCTAAAACATAGAGCATAGTCTGATGAAAAAGACGCCAAAGTTGATGAAAACAAAATTTTATCGTCAAAATGCTTATGTTTTTATGAAGAGGATAGAGTAAATTTTTTTTTAATTATTTTTTAAAATTTTTCCATCCTTTTAGAATATTCTAAATTTTGATTTAAAAACCTTGTTTCTCTTTTTGTCGCAACAAGGGGTAGTAAATAACATGGATAATTTTAGCGCGTTTTTTGTATTTACACATTAATTTGGAAAATCTTCCAAAAAATAAAAATAATTGTCAGATGTTAATGAAACTTTCAGAAACTATTCACAGATGATCGAAATTATTATAAATTTTTTTTTATTAGAGTCATGGCAGAAATATTTTTTTTTATATTTATTAACACACACCCTAAACTAATTTTATGAAAAACTCTAGAAATTCGAGACCATCTGTTTTAGTGATTACAAAAAAGCACAAGGCTTTGAAGAATGCAAATCATGATTTTTTTTTTTTGGGGGGTTTTTTTTTTTTTGCGGGGGGGCAACGTACCTGAAAATCAGCTGTGAATTGTAACATACAAAACTCAATAAAACAAATATATTATTTAGTTTCAAATGCTTTTATTTGCTTTTAATTTGTTTTATGAATATGAACAATATTTTTGAAAAAAAAAAAAAATTTCAATGAAAATTGAATTTTAATACAATTATTTCTTATTTCTTTAATTTTAAAAAAGATTTTAAAAAAATGTTTAAATTGAATTTTAAAAAATATTTTAACATTAGTTAAAAGCAACATCAACCTTTCAAAATGTCTGTGTGAGATTGTCATTGTCTAACGCTTTGAAAATTGTATAATTTGGACCAATCAGATTAGCCATGGTAATTAAGAAATGTAATTTTTGTGTTTATCGTCGGACAGTAATTATCAAGTACGGAAGACCAACCAGAATACAATTTAGTTGCATTATTTGAGTTCAGCATTGTTCTCCGCTGTTAAGCCCTTTACTTTTGCGAAACACGTATGGCGAAGTTAATTTGAGTTTTCAATTTCAACTGAGAAGGGTACCTACAAGTAACAGTATCATCTTATGAAATTTAACTACTGCTAAACTTTAATTTATATGATCTTATTTTTATATTAATCTCAGTTATGACATTTTTTCCATAAATGAAATATCAAAATTATTAATAAAATGAATGGAAATACAAATAACACAGTAAAATGTAATAAATGTACATAAAATTATAGTATTTTATGTACACTTTCTGATAAAATTTCATAAGAAAAGTACCTAAATTAATTAGATACCTTTTTCTTATGAAATTTAATCTCACTATTAACAGTCTTATTTTTTTAATTTCTTTATATTTTCCATAAAGCATCGTAAACGTAAAAATGAAAGCTAAGTAAAAAAAAAAAAAAAAAAATTAGAAAAATGAAAGTTTTTCCTTAAAAGTAACAAGGTAAATAATTTGTTCACTTAAATAATTTCACTTCCTTCCATCCGTAGAAAGAATTCTCCTCCCGTAAGTTACCTAAACGTCATGAATGTGCCTTTCGTCAATCGTCAAGCGACGCGAAAGGTTATGACCTGCTTTGTTTTATTTTCAAATTACATTTTTTCGGCGCAGAAGCTAAGTTAAGCTTGGTTCAAAATATTTTAAATAAACAGTATAATTTCTGTTTTATTAAAATCAGTTTTGGAAAAAAAGGATAATTGATTTTTAAAAGAATATGAAAGTAAGATTTTAATCTTTTTTATCAAATCGAAAAAAATGATTGAAAATGATTGATTATCTGCCCTTTTTTTTACCAAAAAAAAAACAATATTTTTAACGAAAATTTCAGACGTGCTAGGAACAAATTAAAAAATGTAAAAAAAATACCCCCAAAATACTTTGATCTTTCCTCTTTAATAATAATATAAACATTAGACGATAAAATTTTGTTTTCGTCAAGTTCGGCATTTTTTTCAACATGCTATGCTCTTTTGTTTACATTTTCGTAGGGGAGTTGTCCCCCTTTCATTCTCACGATGTGTCTTAATCGTGTTTTCAAATTGATTTTATTAAAAACAACTGTATTTTTCCCATTTTCGGCCCCGTTAGAACCACCACAAGGTAATTTTATGTAGTCCTGTGAAGTTTTGTTGAAATCGGCTAAAAAATGTAGGAAATTCGATCCAACCTATAAACGTTACAGACACACACACACACAATCTGCGTTTTATTTTATATATATATATATATATATATATATATATATATATATATATATATATATATATATATATTATGGTGGGGAGAAAATGAATCTGCAACAAGGAATAATTCATTTTCAAACGATCGGTGAGGTATGTGAACTGGACAATCGACGAACCTATCTGCTACTATTTTTGCAATTAATATAAGAGATAGCAGCCAAAATTATGATCCCTGCTTGAATCTTGGTCATATACGCTTATACGCTGTTTAAACGCTTGTATCATACATTTCCACTTTTCCATTTTTTTGACCTTCTTTATTGTATTTTGGCGTTATTTCATTGCATTCAGTGGTGGACAAGGGTGGGGTGGGTCTCGGGCTTCACTTTATGGGGGTGACATTTTGAGGGTAAAAATAAATTGAAGAAGCGATGATTCATTTTTATGTTATAGTGTTTCAAAAATAAATCTAACATATCACAAACACATGACATGACGCCCTGTTGGCAAGCTCAGATCTTAATGAGCTCAGGCATCTATTTTAGCTGCCCATCCATGAATCGCCACTTGCAAGACTGCAAAGCAACATCATGGCATTTCAAGTGACATTCTCACAATATCTTATATTTTGTACAACCAATATATATATTTATCGGCGAACCCTATGTGTTTTGTATTGCGATAATTGAACCAAATAAATTTTGGGATCATTTTTAAATTATTTGTAATAAAAATGAAATGTCCAAACATGAATTTTTTCACTGATTTCAAAATCAATGGCGAAAACGTTAAAATTTTAATAGTGTTTTGCTATGTTCTTTATTAATAAATTGATTTTATATTGAATAATTTCTTTGATTTAAAAAAGAAAATCCTTCGGGAACTATTTTTTATCACTTAACAGGAGTTTTTCAACGTTTGGTCATTCGAATAAAAAAAAAATCCCAATCTCTAATTTGTACATTTCTAGAAAGATCAAAAGCGAGAAAACTATTGTTGTGGAGTGATTTCACAATGGAGACTAGTATTTGTACTAAGTCGGTCCTAAAATAGGTTCGACGTACAATACGTTAGGAACTTCATATAATAGCTATAACGCAGAGAAATCTAGTTGTGTTCGCTGATAGTTTAGTATTCGACTAACGGTCGTCGGGCATCGACTGACTGACCGACTGACTGACCGACTGACTGAGCGACCAGCTCGTTACTATTACTACTCCTACTTATTATAGGTTGGAGAGTCTATTAACTATAGAATAGGTGTGTTCCCCTATAACAACTATATAAAAAAAATAATTAAATTTACGATATGATCATTTTGGGTATTAGTGAATGCATTTGGTTAAATCAGAAGGAATTTTTAGGTGGCGTGTTCCTTAACATTCATTCACAACAAATAATAAACGAATATTTAGAACAGGTCGTGCAAAGCAGAGTTAAAAACAAAGACAAATAAAATACACAACAATACGGTAATTTATATACGATTTAAATATATAGGGCAACCCGAGGCAGTGTAATGGTTAGCAAGCTTGTCTTGCTAGCACAATTACGAATGAGTAGTGAGTTTGATCCTCACTGGGTGCCCCATACTTTCGGACTTGTGCCACATCTAAGCTACGCTTGGAAAGTCGCTACAATGTAAACATATACAAATGAGTTATGAACTGGTGATTTGTTGTATATTGATGTAATAAGACATGTAGTTTGTTGTTGAGTATGTTTGAATGCTTAAATCAGTGTTTTGATGATTTGTTGTAAGAATTAAAGAGTTTGCTGTTCAACGTACAAAAGTGTTCGAATTTACAGTTCAAATGTTAGTGTGTGTATACGAGTGTTACGTAAAATATTCTTAAATTGTACGAAGTTGTGTACCTTGTACTGTAAATTTTTAAAAGTTTTGTTTGTTACTGTTACAAATATGTAGAGAATATATATTTCACTTTCTCAAGTAAATTAAATTTTGAGAAGATTGTTTAAATGAGAGATTGAGTATGCCAAACGGTTTCTGGAGTCAGAGGTTAATTCGCGTGGGCACGTCAAATTTTAAACTGGCGTGGAATTGGTTGGCATCTCTCTGAGTGTGGAATTCTGACTGGTAAGTTGGTTCGAATTTCTTTCTTTTATAGGTTCTGGAAAGGAAAAATAGGCTCAGACACATTTGAGCGCCAAAGGCATTTTTAACGTGCATATTTAGTTTTTTAAGGCTGTTAGCCAATAAGAAGATGAGTTTGTCAGAACTAGTGTTTTCATTGGATAACAGGTGTGTGAGTGTAAAAATAGATTGTTCTGCAAAGGGGTGAAAATTAACGTGGATTATTCCACAATCACACTGAAAAATTATTTTAAAACTTTAATTTTGTTTTTAAAAATTAAAAAAATAAATTTTATACCGTCTTTTTTATTTTTCTGGTGCTGTTTTTAAAACAATGTTTTTTTTCTTTGGGGTTGATCCAAAAACTAATTTCCTCTGATGCAATTTACCTACATTATTTTCACTTAAAATTTCACAGTGGATTTGAAAGCCTAGGAACCCTTCTGCCTTAGATGAAATATTTATTTAATCTATCTAAAAATGTCTGATTAAAACTTCCCAATGTAGGATAGCATATTTCCACAGATTTTAATATAATTTTTAAAAAAATTACGAACGATTTTTCATTCAGACGAAAGTTGAAGAAATAAAGAAAAGTTGTCTTCTTCTTTGAAGTCTTAAGATTTTTAAGATTATAATTATGGAAAAATAAAATGTGTCTTCTTTTTTAATTTGCGCTCCTTCCCAAACCAGGAGTCTTTGGGTGGAAAATTAAAAATTAAATAAAATGTCGCATTTTTTCAAATGTTTTTGTTAGTTTATAATTCATATTTTAATCTTATTGTCCATGAAATTTGAAAACATTTGTTTTTTTATTAATATGTTTAATTAATAATTTGATTAATTGAAATTTCTGATATATTTTCTTTTATATATCACCGGATACTGATTAGATTTAAGTGTAAAATCAATGAATGAAAATAAGGATTATAGATCATTTTGATGGTAAATGATAAGGTACATGAGTTTTAAGGAATATTTGGGTTTTATTGCCTCACTGATGTTTACCCATGATATAATTTAGGAGTCTGTGGTGCCAATCCTAGAACCGACAAACATATACACTCCTCGCCCATACACACAGCACTCGACTGACTAAAAAATCTGTTAACTTAAAGACTTAAGTTTAATTCTTTTTTTTTATTTTGATAATTGAAACATTTTAGAACAAAACAGTCTTCATTTAAATTAAAACATTAGGAATTAGTGTCTTAAAATCATTATTCAAGAAGAAAAAATTGTCCGATGCATTACAATAATTAAATATGAAACTTTCGTATGGAAATGTAATACATTGTTGTCGTTGATTTATTAATTGCAAAATTGATCTGGGTGAAAGAATTTATTTTATACTTCTTCCGAACAGACACAACAATTTCAAATTTAATTGATGTAATGCAGGAAAAAGATTTTCTCTCTCTCTCTCTCTCTCTCTCTCTCTCTCTCTCTCTATCTAACTATATATATCTATACATTTATATATATATATATATATTATATATATATATATATATATATATATATTATAAATTAATTGATTTAAAATATGTTTTTTTTTCCGCTACACAGTTCTAACCATGTTTCAAAAATTAAAACATGGTTAGAACTGTGTAGCGGAAAAAACATATTTTAAATCAATTAATTATAATATTAATGCTCTGTAAATTTACATTGAGCACTATTTTGTAAAAATAAAAATATCTATAAGAACACCGGATTATATATCTTACTGGTCTTTCTTTTATTTAAATATTTATATATATATATATATATATATATATATATATATATATATATATATATATATATATATATATATATATATATATATATCAGTCTGTCTCGCATACACTCTCTCTCTCTTCTCTCTCTCTCTCTCTCTCTCTCTATATATATATATATATATATATATATATATATATATATATATATATGTATATACATATATATGTATGTAACTGAGTTTGCAAAACAACGAAGTAATATCGATGATAGAGTATGAAGTAATACCTAAATGAACATATTTATTAAAATAGTAAAAAACGAATAAAGAAATAAATATTCACTAATGAAGATAATTTCGAAACTGGAAGGAAACCATTTATTCTAAACATCTTCTGGGAAAAAAATCAACAACTATTGGAGAAAAATCATTCATGACATCAGAATATAAAATGACGTTTTTTTCATATGGAAACCAATGACACTCATCATGCTATGTTAAGAGAAATCAGCAATAATGAAAGAGACAAGAAATACAAGACAAAATAGAATATCTTTTAGAAAACGTGGATAGAATAAAATATGTAGAGTATAAGAAACATAAACAAAATATTAAAGCAATTACATATAATATAAAAGTAATTTTCATTCTAATTCCTTTTCTCCGGCTTATCAATCATTTGCAGGTTATTTAAAGCCAGAAAAAAAACATTTTCTGGTTCTAAGATTGATTTTTTAGATGATAAATCTTTAGTGAGACAAGTAGTAGTAATTAATCTATAGTTGGCTGGGGAGAAGAAGAGGATTCATACCATTACCAACCGTATTAGAGCGTGAGTATTTTCAACGAATCTCACAGAAATTGGCACTCAAGTTTCGGATTAAAAATTTGAAGGTAGTATCCATTACAAGACCCACACATTAAAGTTTACAAAACCTGGTATTAACAAGTGGTCACCTATGTAAGATCTGACCAAGCTCGAAATGCTTAACCACAGATCTTACGAGAAAAGTTGTTCAAAGTGATGCATCCGGCACCTATTAATCAAATTTAACTTGATTGTCATGATTAAAAAACTCTCAATACGGTGCCATTAATCTTATTATTTGATAGGTGATGATAATGAAAAATTCGTTGTACAGCAAAATAATATCCCATTTTCATTTAAATCATATATTTTAGATTTATTTCAAAGTTTATAAAAGCAAAAAAAAATGATAACTGATATTGAACAATATTCAGAAACATAAAAAACACCACTTGAAAATGATCAAATAAACCCCGTTCGTTGAAAAAAGAAGAGAAAAGTTATTGACACTAACAATATTGTGACTGCGAAGAATTGACACAAAACAACGACTCTCTCTCTCTCTCTCTCTCTCTCTCTCTCTCTCTCTCTCTTTCTCTCTAACCAAGAATTGATATATATGACGAAATCACTCGACGACAATAATCTCTATCAAATTAATAATACTATTTAATCTTTCACATAAATAGCTTAACGAATAGGAAAATATTGTTTCCGATTTCATTAATCAACTTTCTTGCGTTTTGCTGAAAATCATTCTAAACAATTTGACTTTTCTACTTACTCATGTAGTGACTAAATTTATTTTTGACTGTCTCCACGAACATATAATTACATGTTTTCTGTTTGTTACATAAGTTTCAGGCAAGTTTTAAAAGAGGAAGTTGAAAATAAGGACAACAGTGAGATTCGATATAGAATTGTTTCCATTAATTATTAGATTGCTGAAAAAATTTGAAGCGTCCTTCTTGTATATGATGTTAAACATAGTGAGATTACCAATTAGTAGATTATATTACTTTTGCTATTCTTCACAAAAGAAAAATGGCTTCTATGGGAATAAACAGAAATGATAAATAGTCAATGTTAAACCGGATTATCTGAGATTCTTCCTATGTTGTCAAATGCAGTAAACATTTATTCATTAAAAGAATTCAAATTGAAAGAAATATGGTCAGCTTTCAAAACTTCAGAGTAACTGAAATACACTTGGTTATATATATATATATATATATATATATATATATATATATATATATATATATATATATATATATATTCATAACGTCTGATAAGCTTAATGACATTATCATTAAACGAAGAAAGAAAATCAAACTATTGATACATATTTTTTAATCCAATCTAAGCTATCGGCTTACATAAGCCATTATTGAAGATGACGATTACAGTACAATAAATTAAGCAATACACGAACAAGAATGTGATGATAGTCTGTTTCTTTTTACATGGATGATTTCCAATCAACGATAAACACGTGCATATAAGACGCTGGAAGCGAAAATCGCAGCGCCGCTCATGACGTCACACATGGCCACGCGAGAGTGAATTCGAGAAGTATTAAATATGGGAAGCAGTTGGTATAAACCAATGGCTTCTGTTACCAATTATAGACATTTAAGAATATTTGTGGAGATTTCATAAATTATTTTGTTTCAACTGTTTTTTGTATATAGTTTCAAGACTTATCAGTTTTTGTTTATTGTTTTCATGTTGGAGTATAATTGTGTTTTCAACAAGGATTTTCCGGAATTGTGTATGCGGCCAGGCATGTTGTTTTCAATGCCTAAAAATGTTAGAGTTATCATTCCTATGTAGTGTCAAGCGTCGTGAAAGCGAGTTTATGGTGTGACCAACATAAATATTATTTAATTCGTTAGAGATACAATCTCCCAAAGGGCACTTGAATTTGTAAACTATATTGTTTTTTTGCAAATCGCTAACCGGAGGAGAAGGATCATTGCGAATAATTGAGTTGGATATACTAGATTTAGTGTAGTATATGATTAACTTAATTTTTTTGTTAGGATCTGTTGTAGATATATTAGTATTTACTAATTTTGTTTTAGTATATTTTCATCTTTTTTATAATTAATATGCATTTGATTACGATATAGGAGATTAATATTAATAAGTTTTGTCAACATATATATATATATATATATATATATTTGATTAAATAAATTACAGATATTATTCTTAGCATAATCCTTTCATACTCAGGGATAACCTTCCGTGTATTGCATTTAAATCATCTGAGAAATACGTTGTAATTGTGAAAATTGCTTTATTTCTTAAGTACTTTCGATCTTCTTCCACGAACATCTTCAGTGGTACAACTAGAAATACAAAACTGTATTTTACTTCTTTCCCCCACGGAAAAAGATCTCTAAAGAAGATCGAATAACAGAATCTTCCAATGGTTCTGTTTTCGTTGGTATAAGTCTCGACAGACCATCTGCATGCCCGATGGTTTTCGTTGGTACATACTCCAATCTGAAATTGTAATTCAGCAGAATTGTACCCCATCTTAACAACCTATTGGCAGTGTAAACCGGTAGATCTTTCTTCGAACCGAATATTGTTAATAACGGTTTGTGATCCGTCTGTAGAGTAAAAAAATCTATCATAGATATATCTATGAAATCTTGTGACTGCGAAAATAATTCCAAGGGCTTCTTTCTCTATTTGCGAGTAATTATTCTCTGCAGTTAGTAGGGTTCTTGATGCATGCGCGATGGGTTTATTATCCCATCCGGCATTTTATGTAGTATACACGCCCCGACTCTATAGGCGCTCGCGTCACTTGCTGGTATTATTTCTAATTTTTGGTCGTAGTGTGTCAAAAATAAATCCGAAGTTAACGTCTTAATTATCTTGCCAAACGTTTTCTGGCATTCATCTATCCACTCCCAAACTTTTTTTTTTCGTTCAGTAGTGCTCGAAGTTTATGCATGTGAGGAATGAATTCCTGGTAATAATTAAATAAGCCTAGAAAACTTTGTAATTCTGCTATGTTTTTTGAACTGGCATTTTTTTTTATTGCCATTGCCCTTTCAGGGTCTGGTCGTCTTCCTTCTTGATCGATGATATGGCCCAGGTATTTTATTTCCTTCATAAAATAATTGCAACTTGATTTCTTTTACCTTAAACCCATAGCTTTGTATTCTCCTGAACAGCTCTTGTACGTGGATCCAGTGTTGTTCAACACTTTCGCAATTTATCAATACGTCATCCAGGTATGCAATCGTGTATTCTAGTCCGGCGAGCATAGTAACCATTTTCTGTTGAAATATAGCCGGCGCGACCTTAATCCCAAATGGTAATCTTTGGTATGTGTATAATCTTTTGTGTGTGATTATGCACAATAATTTTGAACTTTTCTCGTCGATTGGGATTTCTAGGTACGCATCACTTAAATTTATTTTTGAAAAAAAAAAATTCCGCCGTTTAATTTTGTGAATACTTCTTCTGGACTGGGTAGAGGATAGTGGTAGTCTTTTATCGCTGCGTTCAAACCCGTTGAGAAATCAGCGCATACTCGAATCTCCCCTGATTTTTTTTTGACGTAAACCGTGGGTGCGGCCCATTGACTGTATTCTACTTTTGACAATATGACGGTGTTTTCGAGTCTAGCCAATTATTGATCTATTTTTTCTCTTGAAGCAAACGGTATGCTCCTTTTTTTCTTGAAGATAGGCTGAACGTTTTCTTTTATTTCTATATTTGCTGCCATTCTCTTACACCTTCCGAGAAAATACTTCGGGGAAATTCTCTTTTAGTTTCTCTTTTAATTTATCTGCCTCGGTCGATAAACTTTTTACATTTTGGCAGTACTTACTTATAGGTAAATCCCAAAGTTCAAATTTTTGCATCCAGTCCGTACCGAATATGTTTCCTATATTTCTTAGCACATACATTTTCAATTTTTTGGTCATTCCATTGAATGTCACATTTGTAATCACTTCACCCTCAAATTTTATTTTTTTCCCAGTTAGCGATCTAGAAATTTTATCGGTTCTTAACATGCTTTCGCTTCTAGTCCAACAATGAGAACTTTTATGTCATACTTTTTTGCATGATAGACAAGTTTTAAAACGGTATGGGCAATCTTTATACCAATGTCAAGTTCCACAGGTGATAGCATGGACTGGGTGATAGTTTTTTCTTATATTGACTTTTTGAAGTAGAAAATATTGTTTTACCTGTTTTTGAGGAGGGAAAATTGGTTTGGTTTGTTTGTGAGGAGGGAAAGTTGATTTGTCTTCGTACTTTACGTATGTGCGCGATGCCAGCTTCTTCTATAACTTTGGAGTCTTTCTTTACACTTATGCATCTTTGGCAGTCTTCGGCCAGTTTTTGAAGTGTCAAATCTTGTTCACTCTCCAATTTAGTGAGGATCCTGCGTCTAATTTCCGCGTCTTTGGTTGAAACCAGACCTTGGACGTATATTAAACATTTGAAATTGTCCGAGCTGAGTTCCGATAACTTGAAATCATCACAATATTTGTTTACAATTTAAGCGAAAGTTATGTTATCTTCGCTGTCCGTTTTTGTTAGATTCAGACATTTCCATCTTTTGTGGAATAGTGAGGTATTAGAGCTGAAAGTTTCTGTTAACAGTTTTATGGCTTCTTTGAAAGTTAACTCATTTGTTTTCCTCGGTAAGATATAATCTACGAATTTGGTATATTCGCATGTGCCTAATTTTCTTAGTAGTAGTCGTACTTTTCTTGCGTCTGACCAATTTCTGCAGTCAAATTCATATAGATCTTCGTACCTTCGGAAGTAAGTTGCAAAGGTTTTGTCTTCGTCGGGTGCATACGTGAAATCTTTGATAGTGCTCCAAATAGCGTCTTGTGAGAGAACTGTTTCATTTTCGGAATTTTGCACTTTATTTGGCATTACACGTAGCAATAATTCTTGTAATTCAAGACGTTTCTTTTCGCTTTTCTGTTGCTGCCACAATGGTTGACTTAAAATCTTCCATGTTAACGTAATTTTGTGTAAGTATTTTCCTTTAGTGTAGCCTGATATTCTGTGTACGCCAAAAATAAAAAAAAAATCTCTGTGTCTTTGTTACCACAGTAAAGTCGATGCCTAAAAAAATAATTTTTCCTTTTTTTTACATGTTCGCGTAGAACTTCTTGTTTTTTAGAATCCCCACGTAGAACTTGTTTCTTCAGTTTTCTCGTCGACACTGTTATGTGCAACGGATAGCAAAAAAGGTATGTCCTCCGCGTAGAGAGTTCGTTTTTGTTTTTGTTTTTTTTAGGGTTTCCTCGTCGCCACTTGTTATGGTCCAAAGTTCCTTGGACCACGGTAATGGTCCAAGGTTAGAACCAATGAAAGAATAACATGAACACAGGTATGGAATACAAAAATATATTACAACAGAAATATAATACAAAGAAGTATTTGTAATGACTATCAGATTTGCTTAGAGTGAACTATGTTGTCTCGACAAATATCACTATACGATGTCCTTACAATATGATCTCAATTATCACTCCTCGTCTTACAGTATCCTCATACCTCTTGAAAGGCGCAGTATTTATAATGTCAGGAATAGTCCTTATTATTATGGGTAAATTCCCATAAAAATTACAGTATGTGTCAGCGTTATAAGTATTTCGAAAACTACGTTAAATTCCGGAAGCAAAACTTGATTCATTCTTAGATAACAAAATATAAAAGTTTGAAGAAAAGCAGGTGTATATTCCGGGAAATTGTTGGATTATTGTCAGGGGTTAGCAATGTTTTGTAAAATATACGAAATGTTTATAAAACACTTTCGTAATTCAAAATTGATATTTAAATGATGTAGAAAACATGTAGATCCTACTGCTAATATCGCAATCATCACGGCTCATATAAAGAGACACGCACACACACATACACACACTTTTCTATATATAATTCCACTCATATTACATAGATAAATAGACAGACAAATATTTTCCAGACACCTACACTATTATTTTTGACTTATTGAATGAATAATAGATGTTTAGAGACTAAGACTAGATAATTGACAATTGTGTATACACTTGGGCAACTATTTTGTGGATTCCCTGATTATGTGCTATTTCTGCCATTGTTGTTTATGAAAGGATCACTATTCCCAGTGTTTTTTTAATTCACTCTTTCAAATAATTTTGAACTAATATCTTTTTGTTATTTCTTCTAAATCTCTTTTTTTTTCTACATCTTATAAAATCTAATTGAATCAAATCACTATATTAATCGTTTTACAACATTTTTGTGTTGCCAGTTGTTTTCATCTCTAATATTGTCTTTTTCTTATTTCTTTAAATCTTTTTTCGCCATCCCCTCATTGTGTTATCTCTTTTTCGTAAACTTCTGTCCAGGTTATGTGCCTAGAATTGATAACTATTTCTTCTGTATGTTTACTGTGTGACATTTTTTACCCATTTTCTCTAAATCCTCATCTTTCCTCGCAAGTTTGTTCAAGGATATTCTCAGGGGCGCGACATATAAAAGTAGAAATCAATGATGCATTTTCTCACCTCATTTTTCGTCCGATACAGTGAGACGATCAGTGTTTATTATCGGCTCATATGTAATGTTAACAGCGATAGATATGCAAAAGACACTTTGATAATGGCAGGCGCACAAAGTAAACTACAAAATATACAGAAAATAACAGACGAAATGGAAAGAAAATACAATCTAGTAACTATAGAAAAAAGTATGTGTATTCATCCACAAAAGAGTCTCTTTGTCACCTTCAAATTGGAAACGTACGTAAAATTTACTATTTGTGTAGGCTAGTAATATACGATGGAAAATATGAGTGAGAATGGAAGACACATTGAAATAGCGAAAGAAAAATGTTAGCTTATAAGAATATTTCGTTCGAATCGAAGAAAAAAATGTTGACCTACTGATTTATATTTATCCTATTGCATATCAGGGAATAATGGATAATTTAGCTAAAAATGAAGGGGATACTATAAGCGATGAAGATGTGCGTTAAAGCAGGAAGCCGAGGATGCCACAAACAAATCCAGTGAGCAAGGACGAAGTTCTAAATAAATTAAGAAAATGGACTGGTGAAAACTCTGCAACAAATATGGCGGAAATAGGAATTTATAAATTTAATTCAATGTAAACAGAACGGGGGTGGGGACAAATGACATCAGCGAATAATCTACTTAACTAGAGTGGGTTAATGAATGGTAAAGGGAAAACAAAAAATTAGTAAACAGCCAAAATATATGAGAAACACAAGAAACGAGAAGCTATGTCGAGCCAGTATAGTTTACTATTTGAAGTGACACAGTGCATAAAGAATGGTGTATCTGTTAGGAAGGATCGTTCACGCGTTTTGTTGAATGTAACGCTAAACGATTTTTCAAAAAATAAAATAATCTTTTCAATTCGCGATATAATCCGAATATGAATCAACGAATTTCTTCTATTTAACAGACAGCGAATTAATTCCGTCTCTTCAAAATTGAGCGGGCTTTGAGGCGAAGAATTCTCTCAACCACTTCCAGGAAATGGTTGTCACAGATAAATTTTCTCGACAGAGAGCATTGACAAGGGAATACTGTGGATATGTATGAACGCCTCAGACTAGCTGCAGCTTTTTCTAATGAGGAAATCGAACATTGCTCATTCCAAGAGAGATCTCTTTCACCAGACGGTCAAACTGTGCACAGTAAACGATCAACTAAATCGCGATGTTGGTAAGAGCAGCTCCTAGTAAATCAGGTCCAAGCAGCCCCACCAGACACTGACTGTTACCTTTTGCTGATGGATAGATTTCCGGTTGAGTAGACGACAGGCTGACATTATCAACACGCGATCTTGTATTGCTTTTCTTGCACTAGAGAATTCTAGTCTCCAGTTAGAATTCAGCCAAGCCATACAGTAGTGCAAAGGTAGGAGAATAATGATGAAGCCATCTCGGTACGTCTCTAAAGGTCGAAGTGGCATAATTGGTGTGTTACATACTAGTCCAACTTGTCTTTGCCGAAAGCGTGAATTTGTTCGATAGTATTTGTGTAGATTGGCTTCAATCATCTGTTGCAGGCATTCATTTACCGATATATGTCCCTAGCGAGATCGATCTCTGAGCATATTGTCACCATCACAGAAACTTGCATCTATTTTGTGCTTTTAGTTGCTACAATGTTCTCTCGCCAAACTCAGAGAACACTATAATCCAGATTTAAATTCGCACAGTAAATGTATCTAAATGAAAGCCGCGAAAAGAGCAGATTCAGAAGTCATGAAAGATTTATTTGATAAACTGTATAATACTGGTGAATGTGAGAGCTGCATACCATTGATAGCATTTATAACCAATTTCTAAAGCATTTGAAGAAACAACCACGATTGGGACGGTTATCGTCAAAAAATGATGAGCGCATGTGGAAGATGACCGAAGCTTTGTTTTAGATATATGATTTAATATTTCTATGTGGACGGAGTTTAACAAATACAATACGGACTGTAACATTAATATGAAATAATATCATTGCCTTACACTAAATGTTATATTTCTGCTTTCAATAGACACTAAACACATCCGCTCCTTGTTTGCACCTGAGTGCACAAAAAATTCTTGAATAATCTTTTGATCATATAAGCAAGTACACAGTTAATAACGGTGAAACCGTTATATTAATTAACACTTCGAAATTGGAACATTGTATCGATCTTTGATGATTTTAGAAAAAAAGCCAATCTTTTCATCAGGAACAAGGCCAGTAGCTATCCATTAGATATTTGTATAAATTCCTGTACATTTACTGATTGGAGTCGTAAATCATTTTTTTATCTGATTTTTTTTTTCTGAATATTTGCCAATCATCACAATGCTCCCTTTTCTCCTATAATTTCCTAATAAATGGAACATTTGTTTTGATCAAAAGTCAGTGCACTCTAAAATGAGCCAGCCATTAGAGGAAGCTACAAAAGACGAGCCCTGTATTAAAATAGCTTAAATAATGTAAATGATGATATCAGTCAAACACCATCCACAAAACAATAACGTTGTCGAAGATTTTTATAATCTTATATATGCAATGTTGCTGATATAAAATTACAAAAAAAAAATGCATTATACATACAAATATATACATATGTTCGATAAATATACTCATATAGTTTTTTATTAAATGTTCTCTTTCCGATGAAACGAAAGTTGAGCTGAATTCAAAGGATAAACGATCTAAAATCTGAAGAAGAAACTTTGAAAGCTCTTTGAATTTTTAAGATATAGTGCTGTCATTTGTCCATCCATTCAGTATAATGTTCTGGGATGCAATTTTCTTTTCATGGAACTGGTTTTTCTTGAAACCTATTAAAAAGAACCTTGAAGTACTCACCGAGCAGTAAAAGAGAAATTCCGAGTCTTTTTGATTCCCATCTGCTGAAAGGGTGCAAAAATCAAGCCCATTTTAACAGGATAATGTTCCCTATCAAAAATGGGAAAAGAAGAGTTTTTATGATTATGAAGAATAATAATTTAATTAAATAGTCATTAGAAAAATTATGGAGTATTATTGTGTACAGGTTCTTTCAAGAAATTTGTTTGAGCAACATGCTCCATAAGTTTTGAATGGGGTTGAGTCTGAGTGTTGAGGATAGACTTTCATATTTACAAAGGTCATAACACTTTAACCCTAAATCTTCTCATTAAACTATATTTTTTCATCAACACACAATTTTAAATCGCTTATCCTTTGAATTTAGGATCAATAAAACTTTCGTTTCATCGAAAAGATAACATTTAGTAAAAATATCATCCAGTCACTTTTATCGAATAAGCACTAAATATATATATATATATATATATATATATATAAATATATATATATATAAAAATAAATGAAAAATACAGACAAAAGTTCATTTTCTCCACAGACATTCATTTGTCAGTTTTGCGTCATTTAATCATAAAATATTTCTTTTCATTTGTCCATCTTGCCCGAAACTCCAAGACATGTAAATAAATTTATAAAAAAAAAAAACCTGATCCAATGTTAATCTACAGCCATACTGAAATTGAAGATTTTTCATATGAAAAATCGTTAATAAATATATATATAAATATATATTTATATAACTATACCCAGTAGAAGGCAAACAGAGAAAGCGTCCTTCCTTTTGATATTTAATCTGAAATTTGTAAAATCGTTTCTTACATCTGAAGAGTATATTTAAAAAACGTATCCTGAAAAAAACAAAAAAGAAACGTTTTTAACAATACGAAGAATAATAATTTAATTAAATAATCATTTGAAAAAAATATTAAGCAGATAGTTAAAAGTTCTTTTTAATCTAACAATTTGTATGTTCAGACGATAGCGTTTAAATATGAAACAGACTGAGTGGATAAATGTTGATGTCGAACTTTTATATTTACTAATGCTTTGTCTCTGATATTAAGAAAAATAGAGTTTAACCCATAAAACTAGTATATATTTTAACATTAAACAATGATTTTCAATATTATAATAAAAATAAGACATTATTCATATAAATATATATATATAATAAATATATATATGAAGTATGAAATTAAAATAAATAGATGTATGTATGTAAATAAAAATAAATACAAAGAAAAAAAAAAATTAAATCGATTTAAATGGCTATTTTAAACTTAAGATTAAATTAAATTATATAGAGCTAGATTAAAACACTAAAGGGTTTGATATAAAATGAAAAATAATTATTTCTTTTTAAATTTAAAATTGAAACAGTATAAAAAAAAGAAGATTAAAAAAACAAAATAAACAAAAAGAATAGAAAAACAAATAAGGTTAAACTCATTAAAGATGTAGATAGAAAAAGAAAAAAAGGGAAAAAAAAACGCAATTAAAGAGGGGGAAATAAAAACAGAACATCTAGAATTTTAGACAGAATTTATAAAAACGTCTGAAGATTAACAATGACCTATATTTAAAATTTAACTTATGGTGAAATATAAACCAGTATAATTGTAAAAATTACATCCAAAAAAAAGAAAACACAATCATTAAAATTCAGAAATATAAGAGTTTTGATTTTGTAGATAGAGGAAAATAGAGTTTAATATGAAAAGTTATTATTTAATTTTAATATTTTAAACAAAAGGAAATCAATATTATGATAAAAAAGAAAAGACATTATTCATATAAAACAAGAAAACCCGTTCCATACAAAAAAATAATGATATGAAGGAGAGAAATTAAAATAAATAGATAAATTTAGCCCAAAAAAAAATTTTACAAAATAAGGAAAAAAAAAATTTAAATTGATTAAAAAATTTAAAGTATTTATTAAACAGGTAAAAACTTTAAAAGTAAACAATTTTCAATGTTAATTTACCTTTAAATATAGATATATAATGAGTATGTGGTTGATATTTTGAAAACATGCTGGAATGCGACGTTGCATTTTGTGCAGGTTTGTGATCTCAGAAATTTACTCTTGAATGCCTCATCTGATTTAAGTTATGAAAATACAGAAAAATGGATATTTCCATTGGTTGCTGTTAAATTGAAATGATCGATTCGTAAAAGAAACAAAATCAAAGATGAAATAAAAATAGTTCAAATCGAATGGAATAAACCAAAATTTGATCAGAGAAATTAAAAGCAAAATAAGTAGGTTAAAAAATAAATAATTATAAATCCAGTTTCTCGTTTCTGATTCTGTTCTATGCGTAACCAATGCACCGTCACACAATATGAAATAAAAAAGAAAAGTATACATGGAATAATAAATATAAGCTCCAATATTAAACAAAGCATAATTCAAAATGGCGAATTCCTCTCACCTGCTCCATGTAATTATGTGCTAATGTGGACGGCAAATCAAACAAAGCCAAAAAAGCAAACATGCACTTATAGACGGCAGAATAGACAGACGCACAGATTTGTTAGCGTTTTGCGAGTAATTCGCAGGCTTTTTCTCCGGACTATTGATTATTTGTAGCCGTTTTTTTTAGTAACAAATGTTATTAGCGACAATGTGAATGACACCAGCTTGATGTCATGCCAGTAAATTTTAAAATGGCTGCTGCATAGGTGATTCATTCAAAGAAATCAAATCAACCTATAAATATATATTAAAAAAAATAATGTCTACTATATACGAAGTTATGACATTAAGCTTCGTTAAATATTGTGCGGAATTTGTTTTATTTATTCGGCACGAGCTATAAACTTCAAACATATTGATTCTTCAGACTAAAGTAAAGCACATTTTTTATAAAATTTATTTTTTATTATAAAATAAATAATAACATTCCAACGCTATTTTTGTGGTCTAATTATCAATAATATAAAATCATTTATGGCAGATTTAAAATAATGTTATCGGACGAAACTGCATTCATAATTACACGTCAATAAAATTAAATTCCAGTTTTGAAAAAAAAAAAAAAAAAAATATATATATATATATATATATATATATATATATATATATATATTTATATTTATATATATATATATATATATATTTATATATATACATATATATTTATATATAAACATATATTTATATATATACATATATATTTATATATAAATATATATATATATATATATAAAATGACCATGGAATATGTTTAAGCCTTTTTATTATATCCTTATCCATTGAGTTCTTGGATTCTATCCTCTTGGAATTTTTATACAAAAAATATACATATATGTGTATGCATCTATGTATATATATTTATATACTTTGCATATATATATGTGTATATTTACCACTAATATTAGCTATATTTATATATATATATATATATATATATATATATATATATATATATATATATATATATATATATATATATATATATATATATATATATATATACAGAAACACACATATATATATATATATATATATATATATATATATATATATATAGATAGATAGATAGATAGATAGATAGATAAATAGATATATAGATAGATAGATAGATAGATATTGGAGCTATAGCATTTTGAACATTAGAACATTAATCCCAGTCCCGAATTTCGCCATGACTGATTTGTCAAGGAGGTGTCATTTTGATAATATTGATCTGTACTGATATTAACTATTGACCTGTACTGATATTAACTAACCGCACGGCACTCTTCCGAATTGAAGAAGAAACATACCTCCGTTTGTACCAACTCTCGCGACATAAATTGTGTAAATGAAATTGTTTTAAATCTATGAATATTTTCTTTAGAACGGAACTAAGTCAAAGGTCATCCTGGTGGAGGTTCTCCGTGTACTGGAGTTTTTCAAACATTTATTAAGATTACATATGCACACTCTCTGAAACACTACCAGCATTTCCATTCGCATTCAATATTATCTAGTAGACATGATGAATCTGCCGATATATTTACTACATGCCTCTACGCATTGTATTGAATATTGAGATACAGGGGGAGTTTCAGGTTACTATATATATATATATATATATATATATATATATATATATATATATATATATATATATATATATATTATGTATATATATGTATATATATATATGTATATATATATATATATATATATATATATATATCAGTTATATATATATATATATATATATATATATATATATATATATATATATATATATATATATATATATATATATATAAATAAAAGAAAAGAAATGAATATATAATTCGGTGTTCTTATAGATATTTTTATTTTACAAAATAGTGCTAAATGTAAATTTACAGAGCATTAATATTATAGATTAATTGATTTCAATTATGTTTTTTCGCTACACATTTCTAACCATGTTTCAAAAATGGAAGCTAAAACCCCGAATTTAATTTTGCAATTAAATTAAAGACATTAGTTCCATTTCATCCTCAAATTCACTTGAGGATGAAATGAACTAATGTCTTTAATTTAATTACAAAATTATATTCGGGGTTTTAGCCCATTTTGAGACATGGTTAGAACTGTGTAGCGAAAAAAAACATATTTTAAATCAATTAATTTATAATATATATATATATATATATTTAGGCAACAAATATACATCCAAAACAGGGTGAATTCAATCGACAATGTCATGCTGTTATATTTGTAACCGAATGTTTTACAATTATTGAATATGTTCGAAATTTGCGATGTCCGCATGATGTGTACTATTATTCTCGAAAGAAACTGTAAATTTAAAATAGTTCACCGTGACGTCGTGTAAAACGGTTGATGCGTCTACATTTTGCCGTTTTGTTGCTATCGATCATCGGAAACCTCACTATGAAAAGAAGACACAAATTAGATCTGGATAATAGCAAAACATCGATTACAGCTTACTATCCAAGGAATGTTGCAAAATCATGGTACATATTATTAAGCAAAATTAACAAGCCATATCACCATATCACCTGTGTATCTTGAATTGTGATGAAATATTTAATATCTATTGAAAAAATGAGCTTGTTCTTGACTGATGTGTAATAATGACAACATAACCGCTCACCCAGAAATTTAGATAGAAACTCTACGAATCCGTGCATAAGTTGTTCAACTACAGCACTTTTGAATTTTCTCAGTTTTTATATGTTTCATTTATATAGTTCACCCAGTACAACCCCTGTAGAACCAATCAGCATAGAACGATACCGAAATATATTATAAGGGCGTTTAGGATGATAGAAATGATGCATGCTATGAGTACATGTACAATAGATAACGGTTGACCTTCGACTTCATAAGGTTTTGGTAATAGTGATGATGGGAGTAGAGTTCGTTCCACATTGCAGCAGTTCTGAAGAAGAAAAAATTTGAACGGCAAAAAAAAATTCCATTTATTACTGTCTATCTTTTCCTTACATTTTATAATTTTCTATTATTACTGACTTAATATGTGTTTGAAAGACACTCTTCCACTTGTTAATCTGCAAGAAACATAACACTACAAAAATCTAATTAACAGGAATAACGGTTTGCGATTCATGTCTTCTGTACGACAGTAAATCGAAACTGGTCGATGGGGATTTCTTGTATGATGTACTGATTAGAACATGCCACATAAAAGGCCCTATTTACGCATTGTATTTTATTTTTGCTTGATAATAATATCAATTGGACGTGAAGATAATCCCGGTCACAGAGCAAAAGTAAAGTTTTATTTGTAAAAAATTGTTAGAGAAGGTTTATACTAGATTAGAGATGGACGTAATACTCACTCAGGTATTTATACAATTGTGATCGGATGTGTGTCAGGCCCGCATTAAGCGGAAGGTTATCGATCTGAGTTTGAATGTTGTAAGAAGGTTAGAGATAAAAGCTTTTCCCAGAAAGTTGGATAAGGAAGTCCATATTTATCTGTGCTGTATGAAAGATATAAAGGACAAGTGGAAAATTATCTACACGAGGTGCGATAGCTAAATTGACGTTTAAATTGCGCTGAAATGAAAATATTATTGATATCTCATTTTAAGATATATATATATATATATATATATATATATATATATATATATTGAAATAAGAAAAGAAAATTTTTTCAATAAAATGACCATTGTCTTCAATGTCTAACTTAAATAAGGAGACCGTCCAGAAGAGATGCAGGAGATTCCGCAGTCATTTGGCGGCCGTGGTTGAAGACAATGACGATTTTATTGAATAAAGTAACCCTTACCGATTTCAAGAATTTTTTTCTGTAATTTTGGTAAATATTTCTGTTAAAATGAGATGTCAGTTTTGTTTTCATTTTTGCGTAATTTAGACCACAATTTATGCATCGCGCACTGTATGTGTGTACATTAAATTTGTAGGAATAGTACTGGCTAGCCAAACTTTTCACAAAATTTCCGTTGTCGTATCCATAGAAAATACATAAATAAAAAATTATTTATACTATCACTTTGTTGTGTCCATAAATATTTAATTAAATTCTCAAAAATAATTATAGCAATTATAATTATCATCAGTTAACTCTATAAACCAATGAAAATAAAACGCACTTTTCTCCTCTACACATACAAACACGTTACATTCTCGCTATTGGAGAGGAAGTCAACACGGACAGGCCATCAGCACGTGCGTCAGCAAAAATTTATATTATCAGACCATAATATTAATATTTATATTTTAGCAATCAACAATAACTCGAGGTGAGGAAATTCCAGATAATTATTGTATTTTCTAACTAACTTATATGGCTACACATTACACAGATCTATAAATAAAATACACGTTAAACAGTATACATTTTACTTATCTTATAATTCTTTCGGATTCCGATCCATATTTGTTCTACGTTTGACCCTAAATTCACAATTTCTCTCTGTAATACTCTCTTTCGTAGTTTGTCTATATTTCTGAGATGAGGTATTATGTACAGTATTTACATTAGTCGGACCATTGTCCTCATCTTTGTCGCCATATTTGTCACAACGTTTCGGCCGTTGTACGCTCCGGCCTTCTTCAGGTGGTTGGAATTTCGAACAGAACCCTTTATTTCGATCGCTGGGGTAGACTGTTCTAATTCCACGTGCCATGTTTGATGGATGTCAGTTATCAGTTATCTCCTGCTAATTTTCCCTCTGAAAGTTCTACACTGCCTTAACCAGGAATTGAACTCACCTTCTTGGGTCTGTCACTGGATCTAACCAACGCCTTTATCCACTGTGCCATGTGTCCTTGAGGACACATGGCACAGTGGCAAACATGGCACAGTGGAATTAGAACAGTCTACCCCAGCGATCGAAATAAAGGGTTCAGTTCGAAATTCCAACCACCTGAAGAAGGCCGGAGCGTACAACGGCCGAAACGTTGTGACAAATATGGCGACAAAGATGAGGACAATAGTCCGACTAATGTAAATACTGTACTCTCTTTCGTGTCTCCAACCACACATAACAACCAGATAATTAGTAATGCCTCTTTTGTTGTTTCCACGTCTTGCTGTTTCTCACTTTTAAAAGTATATCTATATGGTAAAGGAAAGGACATGTGTAAGAAATGATTCAGTTTGAGTTATATGGGCTCAAATGATAGATACAGTAGTGGTGAGGCTCACTACTCAAGAGGTAGAAATAAGGAGAAAGTCTAGTTGTGTTGGAGTCTGTTTTATTTTTAAAGAAGAGAAAAGAGAAGCCTCAAATGTTTTAGATTATAATATGATTTTTTTAAAATATATATTATACTTTATTTTCCATATATTTTGCTACGCGTGCTTCGGGTCTTGCGATGTTTATCTGGTATCGAAGGGTGCTTATTTCCACATATTATTTAAAGGAATTCATTTTTTCCTTGTTTTCCGTGTTTACCAATTTTCTTTTGTGTGTAGTAGCAATCCGAATTTTCTTGGACTTCTGAAGAAAATCTTCATCTGCTTAAGGGATAATACAATAATTAAGATCGGTCAGACAAATGGCAAAGGAAGAATGCTTTTATGACGCCTGTCTCTTTTTAAACTTATCTTAATTTTTTGTAAAGTGTGTGTGCTTTTGCAAGTATCTGTATGAATATTCCTTCTCTATACATATATATATATATTGTGTTCTTATAAGGACATAGCATATATATATATATATATATATATATATATATATATATATATATATATATATATATATATATATATATACAGACACTTCGTATGGTGTGTAAGATCCGTGTGTGTGTGTGTGTGTGTGTGTGCATGTGGTTCGTCTCAGGGCTATGCTTTTGACATCATGTATGTATTTATTCGTTCTCCATAGATATGTGTGTGTGTGTTTGTGTGTGTGTTTGTGTGTGTGTGTGTGTGGTCCGACTAGTGCATCAGTCATTATGTTTGTATGGTGTCCGTTTTTGTGTGTGGGGTATGAAATGTTTAGTGCTGGTCTAAATTTGTCTATGAAGGATTTGTCACTTATTTGTTGGTAAGACCAATTGTGTGTTTGATATATTGGCATAATTTTAAATTTATATTCGTTACATTTGTATGTGTTGTGATACAAATAGTTTCCTGTTGTCTGGAAATTTAATTTTGCTTTTGTGATCGGAAGCTCTGTTTGATGCTTGGGTGATACCTATAAAGGACCTATTACATTTTGTGCGCTTGAGTGCATAAATCATATTTTTGGAGTTGTAATTCATGTTTTTCTGTATTGTAAATGTTGTGAAGTTTACAAAAGTTTAGGAGCTACCTTCTATATTTGTAACACAAATCCCACATCTTTTGTTGCATGCTGTGACCCCTTGTATTGTGTGTTGTCTAAATTTGGATGAGGTTAATGTGTTTTAGGTATTTGCTTTTAATTACTTTCTTTTTTTTTTATATTTTTTTTTTCATTTTTCTTAAGTAGATCTAGATTTCTTATAATTTCTGGAACTTATTTTGGATTGTTTTTGTTGCATGATGTGACATATGCTGAAACTTTTTTCCCGTTATTTTTTTTTTTTTTTTTGATTTCGTAGTTAGTCTAAAGGATTTTTTTCTTCTAGTTATAAACCTTTGTTGATTAGTGGTGTGGGATAGCCACGTTTTTTTTTTGTTTTTCGAGTTTTATGTAATTCTTTTAGGAGGGCTTTTCTTTATTTGCCGTCCACTATGCTAAGGAATAAGGGATGGATTTTAGACAGCTTTTTGGGCGATGGCAATTGAAATGAAGATATTTTTGGATGTCTGTAGGTTAGTGGTAGTTATCTGTGATTATGTGTTTATTTCTATTTTTGATGAGTATATCTAAGAAAGGAAGTTCGTTAGAAATTATATATGAATTTGTTTGTCGAGTATAAGCTGTGGAGTAAAACTTAGAATAGGTAAATATTGCCTCATGAGGATTTACAGAAAATGAAGCAATCATCTAAGTACAGCTTGCAAGATTTAGTGAAGTGGGTTTTTATATTTTCCTCTATATTTTCTCTGTCTTTTCATAGGGTTTTTTCCTCTAAGTAAGCTAATGTTAGGGTAACATATGTTGATGATATTTTCGTTCCCATCGGTTCCTAGTGTTTGGCTATAGTATTGTTGTCAAATTGAAATGCCTTATGTTTCAGGATTATGTCTATACTATCAATAATGAATTCCTTGCTGATACGGGGATGCAATGTTTCTGGGTGTTTTTCAACCCAGAATGAGGTTGTCTGTTGACATAATTCATGGATTATGTTCCTATATAGGCTCCAGATACCAATCGTTGCCATAAGTGTTCCCGGATTTTCTCTTCTTGGTATGGAGATAAGGAGTGAATATCGTACCTGATGTAGCTCTTAATCTGTTTAATAAATGTTTGTATTATGGTGTCTATCAGGATACTGAATCTGCTAGTTGGACAGGCTGGCCCTGCTAGTATGTGTCTGAATGTAAGGTCACTGGGGTTTGGGATGTTAATACATTCAAATATTTTTTGTCTGGATAGCTGCATTTATTTCACTAGAATTTTGAATTTTCAGTAGTCCGTAAAAATTGTTCCTTTTTAGGATGAAGTTTATTAGGATGTCCTTTGATTTTGGGGGGTAATACCATATTATGTGTTGCGCAGTGATTTGTAAATTTTATATATTTTCGTCTATCATGGTGTCGATTAATTTATAGTAGTACCTCTAGAATTTTTGTTTTATAGTATATTTTGTCCATGATGAATGTAGTGCTGCCTTTGTCTGCTTTCTTTATGTTGTTATTTCTACGGATGATTTGTTTCTATTTTATGGAATTATTGGGTTTTTATTGTAGGTTCATTTTCCAGAGTTTTTCAAAAAAATATGCTTAATTCATTTGTATTATTGTTTTTGTTTGAGAAGAAATTGAATTTATTTTTTTACTAATGAGTCACCTATATTTTTTTTCGTTTATGAAATGTTTCTATTAGTCGAAGTTTGCTTTCAAATTGTCTAAGATCTTTCTTAGATTTGTTATATTGTTTTTTTCTGGGCAAGGATGAATTTTAATCCTAATTTCAATAAATGGATGTTGTCCTTTGTAAGTGCATATGTAGATTTATTATTTTTGGTTTAGTGTTATATAAACTTGTCTTCTTGGGGTTTCTAAGAATGATTATTGTTTCTTTCCACACATTCCAAGTTTTCTAAGAGGTAACCTCTCTCTACATGATTTGTGTTTTCCAGATAGTGAGAACTTCTCTTGGTATTATTGGGTTTTTATTTTTAGATGGCTCACTATATGTTTGTTTGTTTTTGTTATAAGAGGTATTACAGATATTTGTAGGTTTGTTTTTCCTGTATAGGCTTAAGTAGAGATTTGTGGGGAATTTTGATTGCATTTCTTGATTTGGATAATGGCTGCTAAGTTTGTTTTGTTGTGTTAGGAGAACTGTAAGTGTTGTCTTTGTAATCATGTGTGTGTTCTGTCCTATGTGTGGCTGCGTTATGGTATAATGGCATGTTGCAAATGTTTGTATTATGTTATGTGTATTTTGGTAATTGTTTTTGCTATGTAGTTGCGTTTGTGTCTGGTAGTATGTATTAGGGTTCTTAACTCTGTTGTGTGGTTTTCGATGTATTTGCTTGTGGCGAATGTAGTTGCTCTGCGTTGAGCACTTTTTGTGACTTTCATTGTGCTTTTTGGTTTATTTCATTATCTGAATTTTCCTTACTTGGTAATGTTTATAGGCAGGTTGTGTTTCTGTCTAAAATATCCGGGACTTTTCTCATACATCGACACACACACACACACACACACGCACGCACGCACACACACACACACTGTTATGGGATCTTACCCGTAATAATAATAATGGACTATTCCATACTTAATAAATAGTGCGCCTCAGGAGTCAGTCAATAGTTCAAGTCGAGTCAAAAGTCGAGTCAGAGGCAGTTCGACAATTACTGCAAGACATTGGAATAGTGATACTGGTCGAGACTACATTGTTCTCCCTACTAAACCTGATTGTTCGTATTAACACTTTCTACTTCTCTGTATATATTCTTGTTTGTAATATATCTGTGTTATTCCATATCTGTGTTCGACTTCTTCTTTATTGTTTCTACCTTGGACTATCACCGTGGGACAAGGAACCGGGCCATAACACACACACACACACACACACACACACACACATATATATATATATATATATATATATATATATATATATATATATATATATATATATATATAGAGGGGAGAAATGGAGAGAAAATGAAAGGGAAAGAGAGAGAGAGAAATAGAGAGAGAGAGAGAGGAACCGTTATGAGTGAATAATGTGTTTTGATCCTCAGTTGGTACTACTTAATAATGTGCCACAACTAAGTTACGCTCAGTAAATCATTATAGGTATAGATAGATACTCTGTATGCGAAAACGAAAGCGGGAAGTAAAAACTAACCATCAATTGTAAGAAAAAAATGTATGGTTGTTAGCAGAGGGACCCCAAATATTCGACCTACGAATTGGATACACCAAAAGCATTTTTAAAATAACTAGGAAGCGTTTTAACAAAAGATGCAGAATCTAAAAATAAAATCTAACCGGCCATGGCAAAAAGCGAATGATGCGCCCCCCAAAATTTAGAAAAGTATTAAAAATAAAATAAAATTCGTTAACTACAAAGGAAATCGTACTGGCATGTTACATAATGTCTTACCTTTTATATGGCAGTGAATGCAGAACATTCTACTTCCAGATGAAGTTAAAACTTGAAACAATATAGATGTAGTTATAGAAAAGGGTTCTGAGAATATTATAGATTGAACATATAAGCAAAGAGAAATGTTTATGGAAAATGGAAAGAAAATGGACACTTTTATGTAGGATTCTAAAGAATCAATTCAAATATCTAGGGCATATAATGAGGGAAATAAGGCGTGGAAACACTCACAGATAATTTTGAAGGCAAATGTGGACAGAGGAAAGCAGAGTATAAAAAAGGATTAGGAAAGGTAGCAAAAAACCAAAAAAATAATAAACCAAATATTATTTCATTAACGGTAATGGGCAATTCTAAAGGAAAACTTATTCTGACGCCTGGGCTACCAAATTCCCGCATTCCAGTGTGTATAAATGATAGGGCCAATTTTTAATTGTCCTGTTAAAATAAAGATCATTAATAGAACAGCAGGGTCAATTGGTACCAATTTTCAGCGTCGACACGTGAGAAGAAGCTGACAAAAGATAATTGAGACACTGTTCAAAAATGTGAACAGAATATACCAAACAATTAGAACCTGAAATCTCAGCTATTTTAATATCTCCATTAAGAACAGCATTTAATAATTATACGAAGGCTACAGGTTTTCACGAGGAAAATTAATTAGGAAAGAACTTATGGTCTGTATCAAATAATGAATAATCATCTATCGATATTCTCATTCTTCTGTCGAATAACTTTCTGATAATTAATAAACGATATATTATATTATATAGTGAGGGATGTTGTGCAGTAAACTTATTGAAAAGAAAAGTAATTACTTAATTGTTAGCTGTAGTGTACGTTGTATGAAAAAGATGATACTACAGAAAATTTTAGAAGAATTGGATTTTAATAGCAGATAAATTTATACCGTTTCTAATAATAAACTCATGGCTATATTACAGTTAAAAATATCGCTTCACTTGGTGGATTAGCAGTATTCAGTGCGTTTAATCTGTTAAGAACATCTTATAAATATACTGATTCAGTCCAATTAATATTTCATCATGATGTGAATTCACATTGCCTGCTAAGTTTGTCCGTTATAAAGCGTGGTAGTAAATATAAGAATTAATATGGAAATTCAAAATTCATCATGGATATCGAAAATATATTTTATTACTTGGAGAGATTTATACTTGGTTAGATATTTTTTTAATTGGAACTTTTTTTCAAGCCTACTATTAATTACAATATTCCCTCCATAAGACTATTATAGGCACCATTCCAAATATGAGATGATGAATATTCATAGTTTCATATTGAAAACAGAGGAAAAAGGAAGTAAATCATACATATTAGATACAATATTTACATGCAGACTATTGCCCTCATCTTTGTTGCTATTATCACAACGTTTCGACCGTTGTAGCCAAAAGCTTTTGTCATGTTCATGAATTTCGAAACGAATGTTTTATCTACGGTCGGTGCTTGTTCTCGATTCATTGCTCATATTTAGTTACTACACTTCGTATGTGCGCTATATACAGCCTGAGGAAGGATTTCGTAAAGTGAGTAAGAGGTGAAATTATTTTTTCATGTTTTGCTTGATTTTTAACGAGATATAACATGGTATACCCTAGAAAAGTTACTCCTATATATAAAATAAATTTTCTTTTCAAAATTACCTGCATGTTAACCTGATCGAAGTACACCTGATGAAGGCCGGAGTGTGCAATGACCGAAACGTTGTGATAATCAACAACGGTGAGGACATTAATCAACAAGTAAATAATGACAAATTTTAATCACCAAAATTCAGACAGAAATACATACATATATATATATATATATATATATATATATATATATATGAACTCATTTAAAGGCACACACATAAACACAATCTCTCTCTCTCTCTCTCTCTCTCTCTCTCTATATATATATATATATATATATATGATTTCTTAAGGAGGGAAACTAACATTAATCGGGAAGTACTTAGTTTTCTGTCCGCTGATTTTATTTTAAAATAATTAAACTGATGTGTATGTTCGTGTTTTTGTATTCCATGTTATGACAGAATTAATAAAGCGACTACATAAAAACATTGCTCAACTAAATTTGTATATTTTGAGCGGGAGAGGAAAAAGCTGTCTAGAGGGAAATAACATAAAGTTAAACCAGGTTGAATTCTTGCTTCGATTACAGATGAACGCTGTCTACATAATCCATATGTTGTTTTTTTCTAGTCGCTGTTCGCTGATTTTGGTAACATTTTATTTCTTTACTCCGTCGCCATGATTTGAATTCTTCCTTGTGCCGTATCCCTACATAAAATTATGCGATGATGGTCCTCCACAACTTTCCATTTCTTGTAACTTACATAACCAATTTGCCAGTCAATTTAAGAAATGTATCAGACTTGAACCCAAAATTCAGAATTGTTTTTGAACGTAAAAATTATTATGTCATGTTTCTGTTTAAACCCAGTGGTATATATATATATATATATATATATATATATATATATATATATATATATATAAAGTGAACATAGAAGTCAACACTTAGAGGCTACAGTCTGTTTCATGCTATATGACAATCGTCAGACTGACGATTGCATATAATTATGTTCATTTTTATATATTACTCACGCTCTATCTCTGATATCGAGCACTTTATCCCATAAATATAGCACACCTTAAGACTATATTTCTTCATATATATATATATATATATATATATATATATATATATATATATATATATATATATATATATATATATATATATATATATATATATATATATATATATATATATATGTATGGTATCCATAAGGTTCGTGTGCACTTTAAAAATTTCTAACTCAAAAGTTCACGACATTTATGGACTCATATATATATATATATATATATATATATATATATATATATATATATATATATATATATATATATATATATATATATATATATACGTTTCATTAAATATATATATTAACTCATTCAAAGCACACACTTAAACACAATCCATGTATATATCTATATGGAACAGCGACTAGAAAAAACGAAATATTGATTATGTAGACAGCGTTCATCTGTAGTCGACGCAAAGATTAAACTTGGTTTAACCATATGTTATTTCCCTCTAGACAGCTTTTTCCTCCTCTCCCGCTTAAAACATACAAACTTAGTTGAGCGATGTTTTTATGTAGTTGCTCTATTAATCTTAGGTATCATAACATGGAATACAAAAAACCGAACATACACATCAGTTTTAATTATTTTAAAATAATCTGTGCGGACAGAAAACTAAGCACTTCCAGGTTAATATTAGTTTCCCTCCTCAAGAAATCATCAGACAATAGTTATTGCTCTTCGTATATGAACTATATACAGGCTGCTGAGAACATACGAATATTATTTTTAGATCTAAGTGTTTACATCATTTATTGTCCTGATCTTGAATTAGTTTAATTTAATTAATTCGTTATTTACTTAAAATTTCTTTATTTTCTCATAGTTTATGTTTTATATGATTCGCTTTATTGAAAAAATGCTGAAAAATATGAAAATTACACACCATACATGTATATTTTCCTTTTCCCCTCGCATTTAATACACACACACACACACACACACACACACATATATATATATATATATATATATATATATATATATATATAGATAGATAGATAGATAGATAGATAGATAGATACACTGATAAAGTGAGAGAGTGAGGTAACCGCTTTGTAGGAGTCACAGTTGCGAGCACGTAGACTCAGAAGGAAGTCATACTTCGATACTGAATTTCCCAGACTGTATATATATTATTATTGCTACTAACCGCATTTCTGGATCTACTAAGCGTATTACCAATTGTATTATTACGTCAATACATTTATTTGCTATATTTCATTCCTGTGCGTTCGTCATTCATTTGAGACCGGATTTCATCTCGGAATCAACAATATATATATATATATATATATATATATATATATATATATATATATATATATATATATATATATATATATATACGCACACAAAATAAATTCGATAGTAAAAAGCAAAATATTATATACATATATGAAATGTAATTTTTTAAAGATGAGTCATAGATAATTTACTTGTTGTTTATTAATTATTACAATAATAATTAAAGTAAAACTATCTTTTATTTTACTTACTTATTCACAGTCATTTGCAATGACTTGTTACTACTGATTTTTTAGTAAAATTCCAAATGACTTAACGCGAATAAACTTTCGACAAACACTTGAATCTGCTTTACATTAGAGGAAGTTTACGACATCAAGATATTTTGCAGCGATCTAAAAAGACCCTAATTGGTTGATGTAAAATCACGTGAATAAGGAACGTGGAAATAAACAAAAACACCGAATTCTAAATGTTTTCCCCTGTTATTCTTTGATTTGCAATGGAGGAAAAAAAATCCTATTTACGAACGCATCAAACTTTTGGTTGTAAATATTATTAATCTGGTGCAGCTGCTGAAGATATAAACACATATTAAGTGTTTTATTGCATTTGAAGAACTAAAAGAATAATAACCCGCCGATTGCACCACACGTGCAACATCAATTTTATTCCATGTCTCTGAGACATTGATCCGTTTGTGGAGATTTATCTTTGGCTATTCCCCACAACTTCTTATATTGAAAATTGTAACAACCAATTATGTAATTATTTTAGTAATATATCTCATTATTATCACCTATATTAAAGGGACGGGTTATATCTCAACTGCGTCTACAGACTGTTCGCAATGAAAAAAGGGTCCACTTTGTCTGTTTCACTAAGAGCATATGGAACAGGAAAACCTAATTTGCTGACTTTCGCAGTGTTTTCTAACTGTTGACATATGAGATTACTGTCTTTCCTAATTCCTATCGACTTTAGATCTTTATCATTAATATCCGATGAGCGACCCACTCTCCGTTCATCTTGTAATGATATTTTTTCGGGACGAAAATGCAAAGCATATACTTTTGCGATTTGAGGATTATTACCAAGCGTAAACGATTTATATTTTTCTGTTCTCTGAGTGCGTTTAGAACCAGAAAACTGTCTGCATATACGAGAGTTATGAGTTTACCATCTTTCTTAATTCCTGTGTACTTTGACCAGCATTGCTTTCAGAACTAAATTGTCAAACGAGTCTCATCATTTCACTGTTAAAATATCTAGATGTAACCGTAAATTCTATTCAAATATTATCCTCTCCCTCTCTTCTCGTTTGGGGAATTCTCTTCTGTCGTCTTGCTTTCTAATCAACTATATATGCAAACAATTATATGCATATCACTAGCAATGTATGTCTTTCTGAAACATTTCTTTTATTGTACTTTCTCCTCAACAACATTTTTATTTTTATTTTCTTTCTCTCTCAGTAACCACTTGCCACTTATTGGCCTTTTTCATTAGTTTGGGTGGCGGAACTCTTAAATAAGACCTAAACACATGTGAGAAGAATTTTTACCGCTACTGAATTTGAAAAAAATCTATTTTCCTGAAAAGTTTTATTAAGAGAAATATTTCATGAAGTTCAACCGAAGCTGCTTGGTCAATGATGCCGAAATTTTCCATATAAGCAAAAGACTAATATTCCTATTACCATCAGCAATCAAGACCGGAATTTTTGCCAAGTCATGATATACAGCTACTTTCTAAATTGGACCCTGACAACCGCATGGTCGTTGAGACACAATTCAATCAAGATCCCATGTGGAACACACAGAAAATATCTATATTCCAAAATGCTGGAATAAAATTCTTCGGGTGATTTTAGTACTCAAGAAATTATTTGATTCATTCTGTCATATTTTCTATTTACAAAATTTAAGGAAGTCTCTAGATGAAGAATTACTGCCATAACTAGGCTGGAGATATGCCGAGTCCTCACTTTTCAGGTTTCGTAGAGTCTAAATCACTTTACGCGGACTTGTAGTGGAAGATACATTTTCCACTCTACATCCCCTTTTCCCACAGACACAACGTTACAAGCCTGACCCTAAGTTGTCGCTATTTGCATGGCAAATATTCGGAAGTTTTCATTTCTTATGTTCACCAAATCTCGCTAGGCCGAGTCCACAGAGTCGAAGTATTACACATTTTTTTTTCAACAGCCGCTGCTTCGTTCCAGTGACTCGACTGGATTCTTCCCTAAAACTACAATGTTGACCACTTCATGTCAAAGATCAAGTGTTACCCAACCTCCATATACTTATAAACTTCACTTACTCTTTGCATACATGTCATTCAGTTCATTCATTAGACTCCATACTTTGAATGTTTCTAGAAACTTATCTTTTATGAACAAGTTAAGAAACGTTCAGTCTCCACAGTAGTGTGTGCAAGCATCATAATTTGCCTTTAATTTAATGACATAAAAATAATGAACACAATTAGTGAAAAAATAGACTCCATATTGCCATTATTGTCTAGATGGCATCTCATTTAATTTTAACCTATTGTAAAAGTTCCAGAAACGAACAACATTTCGTTATTAAATAACCATAGATACACCACTAAACATAATCAACTAAACAAACAATAAAAAGAACTCTTTCATGGCATTAAGTCATATAATAACCTACATTCCCTTAAAAAATCAATATTCCAAAATATACTTTCAGTAATAATCAAACATAAAACACGCATATCATATCGGCCTCCTCTAATTATGTCCACACAAACATGTCTATACACAAAAGCTGATTATCATTTACCACGTATTCAACTGTGGAAAAAAAAGAATAACACATATATTTTTAGTAATTCCAACCTCTCAAGTAGATTAAATTTCGGCATTAAATGACGTACAAGGAATTTATATAACGTTAAACAAACCAATCAAATAAAAAACAATCTTAAATATAATGAACATTTTAATACTACAATGTTACATATTTTCCTCTTAACGAAAAAGCTTTTAGGCCTGTTGATAGGTATATATAGATAATAATCAATGTTTGCAGACATTTTTTTACAAAAAAATATTTTTATTCAACGAAAATGAACAAATATTTTTTCGATTTCTCTCATATTATGCATTCAAACCTTCAAAATTTTTAATTTTCTATGCATGTGAAGTTTTTTTTGTTCGTCTGTCTGTGCATCTATCTATATATCTAAAAGTATAAATTCATTCCTTTTAAGAGATAAAGCAGACACGAACATAATTAGTAGCCTCTGTATTCATTTGTATATAATTAATGCTTTCAAAAAATGACACAGGCCCTCCTACTGCAAGATGCCATTGGAAAAAAAATGACAATTTTTTAATGCTTTACTTAGTTTACTGCGTGGAATATCTGGTTGCTAATATTATTAATAGCAATATTTCTTCAGTTGAAAAATTATATTGTTGGGGAAAGTTTATTGTTTATATGACTCGTTCTGAAATAATAATATAAATAATGTTAATGGGATTAAATTAAATCTCTGGAGATTAATATGCTCGAGATAACTTCCTTTTTAGAAATAATCTACGATTATTGTTGTTTTTTTTTTCAGATAGAAACACTCAGTGATAGAGCTGTTTCATTGAAAAAAGTGTAATACTGCAGACACATATCAGCAATTGATAAGCAGTTACTGATATTGTCTTTTCAATATTACATCAGTTGGTCGATTGTTACGAAATTCTGTCAAATACAATGTTTGTTGAATAACAAAGTTCCACAGGATTTTGAATACTTGAACAATTTTATTTTATCTATTAATCTGCCTATCAATATGATTACAATTCTTGTAAATCAACCAGCGTCCGGTTCTAATAGCACCTGCCTGATACCTGTAGTTTTAAGATTCTGTGAATAAATCTCAGAAAATTACATAAACCTATTATATAAGTACTAATAGGACATAATGTGAAAACAGGGTGGGGACATGTCCATTTCGAAAATAGTGTCCCACATTTCTGAGTCACTGATATTTGCCTTTTAATTTCTGTCCGTATCCCATCACAGCTAGATCTACCTTAGTTGAAATACAGTTTACCGATTAATTTCCGTTTAAAGATGTCTTCATATTATTTGCTACGGTCCCGAGAATTCCACCGGCTTCAATTATTGATTGGTTTCGGGATACTTAGTCACTTTGAGATGATGTTGAATTTATATATTAATCTTTGTGATGCCAGTTGAACAGAAAAATTCCACTGCACCTTTAGAACTGTATTATTTATCAGCTACCACTAAAAGTCCCTGAATGAATGAACATTTGTTGCCTAAATACAAGCTTTTATATATATATATATATATATATATATATATATATATATATATATATATATATATATATATATATATATATAATAATTTAGGCAGCAACATGCATGTTTCGTTAAAAACGACAGACAAGGTACTACAGTTGAGCTTTTTATTTAATTTTTCTTGTGTTCTATGGACAAAGAGTGTAAGAACGAATGTTCTGTATTTCCGAGCGCTTTCGGCTATATCTTTAGCCATTATCAAGGATGATTGACGTCTTACATTACACCTATCTGATCACAGTTCCATCAGAACACATTTAAACACACACTCAGATTTACCCGACACTATTAGGAACATACTAGTAGAAAACACTAATATATTAACTGCATCCACTTGCAAAAAAAGACTAAAAATAATGGAAGCTCTAATAATAAAAAGAAAAAGCCAACTCTTAACAATATCAACTATGAACAAAGCCACAATGTGCTAACCGTATTAGGAAACAAAAACATCACTACCACACACTGAACATACATAGAACACACTCTACTAAGCTGATAATTGAACCATCCTTGATAATGGCTAAAGGTATAGCCGAAAGCGCTCGGAAACACAGAACATTCGGACAGTTCTTACACACTCTTTGTCCAGAAAAGAAAGCTCTTGTCAGAACACAAGAAAAATTAAATAAAAAGCTCAACTGTAGTACCTTGTCTGTCGTTTTTAACGAAACATGCATATATATATATATCTATATCTATATATATATATATATATATATATATATATATATATATATATATATATTGTGTCTATTTAGGCAGCAATTTCTCCTTGATGCATGTTTCATTAAATAATATAGACAAGTTTTGTCTATTTTAAGTTCCTTTCATATTGTTTGATAAGCTTAATAACATTATCATTGAAGGACGAAAGGAAATCACCATATTGATACATGTTTAAATCCATTCTAAGCTTTCGTCTTACATAAGCCATTATCAAAGATGACAATTACTTTTCAAGATATCAAACAATACACAGAACAATAATGTTAGTCCGTTTTTGTTGCATGAAAAATTTCAAAGCAACGACAAACTAGTGTATACGAGACGCGGAAGCGAAAATCGCGTCGCATCTCGTGACGTCACACATGACCACGTGGGAGAGAGAACGAGAAGTATTAAGTATCGGAAGCCGTTGGTATGAACCAGTGGCTTCTGTTATCACTTATAAGCATTTAAGAAAGTTTGTGAAGTCTTCGTGGTTTATTTTGTTCAACAAAATAATCTATGAAATCTCCAGAAACATTGTGAAAAGAACTTACTTAAAATAAATAGACAAAACTTGTCTATATTATCTAATGAAAAATGCTAAGCTCTTCAAATGAATAGAGCACTCTAGCAGCTGGTAATGCTTATATCACTTATATAGTGCGTTAAAAATTCCATAGCGTGCGCTGATAGTCGAGGGCTAAGCGTCAACGACTGATGTCAAATCGGTCACGTTTCACTTCCGTTTAACCACACTGAAGAGCTGCGAAATAATCTGTCTGTGGATGACGATATATGCGCCTGTGCGTCGGTTGCGAACTTTGGAAGAAGTAGTATTTGACTGTTCCTTAGCAATCAATAGAGCACTCATTTTGTCACGAATATAATGCGTTAAAAATTCCGTAGAGTGCAAGTAAAAATTCCGTAGGGATAAGTAAAATCTGACTGATGTCAAATGTTATTATAATTCTTTATATTTCAATAAACATTTATATTTCTTTATTTTAACAATTAATTTTGTTTAAAACATCGCATTTATTGTGATTTAAAGTATGATGAAGCTTTTGAGCTTATATATATATGTGTGTGTGTGTGTGTATTCATATGTGTGTCAGTGAGTTTCAACAGACAAAAATGAGAGATATTATTTGTTTCTGAATTTGTTGTTCACAATGAAGGATAGGTATTTAACATCAAATAATACAACAAATTGATGTTTTATCGTCTCTGCATTTTGATAGGAAATATACTTTGTGTGCACTTTTGTTTGTCTAAAGATATACGTCAGTGTATCATGAATATTATATTCTTGATATATCGCCTGAACGAAAAGCTATACATATTATTTCTCCAAACTACCCATAGGTTAGGCTATGACACATTTAATACTCGTATTCTAGCTCAAGGATAATTTTGGCAAGTATAACCTATATTTTAATTACTATAAGTTTAACTGCTGAAAATAATTTTCAAGCTAGCTTAAATCATTCATCACAGACTATTAGTGAGGAGACTAAAAATATCATTAAATTGTCCAAGTGTACGCATAGTAGTAGTGACATTTTGAAGGAAATTTTGTATTGCTTAACAATTTTTGTTTTATTTTTGTGCCATTTTTTATTTTCTGTTGTCTAAGAATATTATTTTGAGATATTTCAGACGGCAAATGTTTTATTTTTTTTATAATGCTGGTAAAAAGAAATATGCATAGCAAAAATAAATGCAGCCACACAATGCGTAAAAGTAACAACATTATGACTGAACATGAATAGATGGTCGTTTTGAATTAGGTTGAAAGTGACAGAAATAAAAATAATGTCGGAATAGGTCATATGAAAATTGAACGGCGGAAAATCAATAAAAAAGATTCAAGTCTTCTAGGTGTTTTTAATTATTTCAATGTGAGCTTTTGCGTCCTGTTTTTATTTTATCTCATGAGAATTCATTCCTTTTGTTTTCTATTAATTGGCGGCTTACGTTTCGTAACTTAAGTTTTATAACCAAGTCAGGAGCCATATATTTTATGATTCAAATAATATTTTAACGTAGAAAATTGTTTCTTAACGATTGTAGATACCTACGAAGAGTCTTCAGTATTTTTTTAGAATATCATCTCTTCTTTCTCAATTCGCCTGACTCAATAAGTGCATTGTATATTGTTAGTATTTTGCAAAAAGTGAAATATGATACAAACACACACATGCACACGTTAACACAGATACATACATATATATATATATATATATATATATATATATATATATATATATATATATATATCGATTATATATATATATATCGATTTTTTTCGATTTATATATATATATATATATATATATATATATATATATATAAATATATAAAAAATCGATTATCCTGTCGGGTTCGACGTATGAGGGTCAAGCAGATCAGCTTCCAACAAACTGACAGCCCGACACCGGCACATGAGATTCGATTATAGTGGTGAAGGTTTCGTGCAGGACCATCCACACTTTTGAAGGGCCGAATACAGAGACCTGGGGCACTACGTGCCATAAGGTCCCCAAACAACCCCCTCAGGTTTTGAATTCAGAGTTGTCCTTCTCCTAGACCAGTTGCCATCCAAGACTATAGAACCCTGTCTGTCCTGCTATTTTACCCATAGCCGAAGGGAGAAGAAGAGGATTCACACCTTTCCCAAGGGCATTATAATATATATATATATATATATATATATATATATATATATATATATATATATATATATATGTGTGTGTGTGTGTGTGTGTGTGTGTGTGTGTGTGTGTGTGTGTGTGTGTGTGTGTGTGTGTGTGTGTGTGCGTGTACAGAATTATTCATCCTCACTGAATATTTGCATATTTTCTAAGGAAATGCGAATATCCCACATTTAATTTTGAATGATTACTGAATTTTCAGAAATTCCGATTTATCATATTTACATTTATACATTATTGCTCTATGGCAATTACAATATTGTTTATTTCTTAACGTGATATTTCATATAAACACACTTTGAAAAGGAAATATTATTGATGACAGACGATAACATTCTAAAAGGTCATGAAGAAGACAATATGTGAGTACCATGTAACCATGGCGAAGACGGCTGAACTTTACAAGAAGCTTCGAATGAAGATAGTTCGTGTGTACAAAAAGGTGATGGATATACAACACTTTTCAAGGGTTTAAATATTTCTGGGCCGATAATTCGGAGCATTATCAGAAGGTACATCGAGACTCATTGTGTTGGGAATAAATCAAGGACTGGCAGAAAACGTTTAATTTTTTAATACACCGAAGAGTAATGAAAATTGTCAGAGATGTCTCTAAGTATTTCACGACAAAGTACATCGTCAGTGATATAAAGACATCAGAATGTATTGTATCTTTGAAGAGAGTCTCTAGATACTTTGATCTAGCAGGACTTCGAGCTTATCGCCTAAAGAAATTTCCCTTGTTTAAGTCTAAACATCTAAATTTCAGACAAGCTGATGCTAGAAGCAATCTAGAAAATGGAAGTAAATATTGAAACTCAGTTTTATGGTATGATGAGACCAAAATAGTTTTGGTTGATCATATGAACATACGTTATGTATGAAGGAAAGTCAAAGAATTTCACAAGCCCAAAATTATCTTCCCTACAATTTAGCAGATCGGTGGGAGAATTCTGCTCTGGGGATGTTTTGCTGCTTCTGGACCAGGCGAGCTAGTGAGAGTAAAGGGTATTATGGATAAAGAGCGGTACTTGTCCTTAAGATAATATAATCAAAGTGGACGAAAGCTGTCTTTGATGCGTCACTTGGCGTTCTAACGTGACAATGATCAGAAAGACACGGAAGGAATTGTTAAAAAATAATTAGATGTCTGCAAAATTAAGGCATTGGCGTACCTCGCGCAATGTTCTGACCTAAACTCCATAGAAAATTCATTGAAGAAAAATATAAGAGAAAGAAATCCTTTGAATTCTGAGGAAATAGAAGCTATTACCAAGGAAAAATGAAGCAAACTATCTATCAGTGCGTGTAGTGAACTTGTCAGAGTCTATCTATTGTCCTATGTTAAATGTTTTGTTTTTTTTATTAATGTTTGACATTAAAATAGAGATTTTGGGTATTACAGCGTATTCTTTCAAATCCTTTATTTCATCATTTTGGGAAAAAATGCATGTGAAGATTCAATGAAAATTTGAGGTATTAAAGCTTTATTTATTATAATGAAAGGGATGGGAACAATTACGTCCGCAACATTGTCGATATATATATATATATATATATATATATATATATATATATATATATATATATATATATATATTGGCTCGTTTTGCGAACTATTTCAAAATCAGTGTAGAACAAGAAGAAACTCTTCTATATCTATCGTCTTAGAGTCGCCATTCTGTCTTCCATCAGCATGGGAGTGTGACTCTTTACAACCTTATCGAGCTAACATTCTCAGCCGACATGACATATATTTAATCAACTGCTAGTCATACAATAAGGAAGTTGGTTCTCTCTGTCAAATTATAAAATTTTCTCGCCAAAATGTATCTTATATACTAAGTCTACCATTAGTCACTGCTTTGAATATTACTATCACGTATGTTCTGATGATCCTGCTATAAATTTAGTCATTAAAAAATAATTTACAATGCTATTGGTCCTCACCTGGCGTTTCGACTTCAGTCAGTTTCTCACTTCCGTAATGTAGCTTCCCTGTGTTTTTCGATAAATACTTTCTTGATAATTGTTCCGCCGATCTTTCCTCTATGGTAACTTTATTAATGCATGCACAATAATTTATTTGCGACAAGTTCGCGTCATTTTACAGTTGAAATGGTAAATATAACTGTAAGTTCTATGCTAACAGCTTGTTCTGTCGCACTTAGCTCTTGGGGAACTCTTTTCTGGATCCTGCCTTTCAATCATCGTTGATCTTCAAAAATGAAAATATAATGTCAATCATTATGTTCTGTCTTCCTATTTCCTGTTCTTTTATTATTCACTCTTTTAGAGAATTTCCTCATACTTTCTGACACTCAGTAACCCTTGCCTTTTAGTGGAATCATTGTCTTGTTTGAGGTGAAATTATTAAAATATATATATATTTATACGCCCTGAAATTATTAAAATGGAGGATATATTTTAAAACACTGTACAAAAATGTCGGCAACAATATTTCTACATTAATAAACGATGTTCAAATGTTAAAAGATTGCCCTGTTCTGTGTCAGCATTAAATTGAGCAAGGCATTTATTTCTTAGGAAAAGCAATCCATGTGAATCTGCGAAGTGTTTTTAAAAAGATTTCGTAATGAATCATTCCAAATATCAAAACAAATGACCAAAGGCAACATATTTATTTCGTCTGTCCGAAAACATTTCAACAATAAATGTTAGAAAAAAAGATTCATTTATTTATTTGCTATTGTAGACAAAAGATCAAACTAAATGGAATTGAATAGAAACTCCCTTCTTTTTGGTTACATTTAAACTTTATATTGAATTACTGTAGTGTGAAGAAATATTTTAATCTAAACTATTCCTCCGTATAATTCGCTCATTTAAACGGAAAGTAACTTTGATTATGGTTAAGCAAGAGATTGTAATTCGGCCGCATATGTGTCTTTTATGAGAAAGACTTCATTACGAGGCACAGTTTCCAGAATGGTCACTATCAAAATATGACTTTGTTTTATGATGGAGTAAACAATGTGTGCATCGTCCGATCACTTCACCCGACAAAAAAAAAACAAGAAAAAACCAAACAAAAAGAACTGACGGAGTAATGCTTTTGTTAATTTATATGAGCAGCTCATAAAATAAAAAACTGTTTTAAGATTTGATCACTCTAATATATACAGAACGTGCGACACTGAAATTTGCAGGCGCATTTGAAGAGCAAATGATGTCTTTCGAAAACTTAGTAAAGTATTACGATACACGTAAATGTTAGTTAGAATCAAAGTGTACTGAACTGTTATGTCATGGCAGACCTCCTATATGGAAATAAATGCCAAGTAATTCCTTCACAGATGAAGACGTTAATTGAATCGACAGAAAAGTGGTTCTACAGAAGTGTGATATGGATATCATAGTCTCAGCATGTAAGCAACGACAATGTCTTAGAGAAAACGGAAACAAAAACGAAACTCTTAATCGACATCAGCAAGAGACGGTTGAAATTTTTAGGTCCTTTAATGAGGAAAGATAGCTTGGGCACTTTGATACTGACAAGATATATAGAATACAAGAAGGACAGAGGCAAAGACCGCGGTATTTAAGTAAGAATCCCGTGTAAATGGATGGGAGAACAGCTTTTAGAAGTGATAACAAGACAACATTTAATATCAGCTACAAAAGACAGGAAATTGAGAAGAGATATTATCAATAAAGATGGGAAGGGACAACGCACATAGAAGAACTCTATAAACACTAGCTCATGCACTCGTATATATTGTGTACGTGTTGGTGTAAATCATCCCACATTGAGCATTATGCTCTATGTAAAATAAAAACGCTGAATATTGTACTACTAATTTTTTAAACAGTTTGGTTCAAAAGATTATTGGCGGCCCTGTAAAAGCGTGTTTAACAACAGCAAACCCACAATACTCCTCTTTATTTAACCAATATGATGTCCTGACCTCCTCAGCTTATAGGACTGAATGCTTTGCTCGTACATTCTTATCCGATTAAACGCTAGATTCATCTGATTCTACTTTTCTCCCTACAACTGTGGCTCTACTGAGTGAGATACACAAAACCCAGCGATTATATTGGACATCATCTCTATATTAAAGTCGCATAATGCTAGTGGTAGAGACGTGATACCTGCCATTCTCCTGAGGAAATGTGCTCCTGAATTGGCTCCTGTCCTCTCTAAAATTTATAACTTCTGTCTCACCAACTCTTGCTTTAAAGCCTGTTTGATATCCTCGTCTGGTGTGCTTGTCTTTAAGAAATCTGGTGACCTTTCTGACCTAACTACCTACCACTCTTCAGTAAAGTATTCGAGACATTAATCTACGTCGAAGTGGTTAACGACCTTACTTTACATAATCTGCTCTCCGGCAAGAAATATGGTTTCCGCTTTGCCTGAACTGCCGCTGACGTGCTTACGGTAATAACTGAATTTGCATACCAAGCACTCAACATTAATGGAGAAGCTCGAGCCGTGGCTCTAAATATCTATAAAGTGTTTAATAGGGTTTGGCATACTGACCTTCTTCGCGACCTTCAGGGCTACGTTATTGCAGGACGATTATTTGACATAATACAATCTTTCCTGCGAAAATGTGAAATGAATGTCGTCTTCATCAATGTTCTTCCTTATGTCTTCAGTTGCCAAGTTGGAATCTACGCGAACGGCACTACTATTTATTCCTGCCTCAACAGTAAATCTGTTATCGTTCACAAAACTAACCTGCCTGCTGATCTCGAAAAGACCTACAATCTGTGGTTGACTGGAGCCGGAGATGGCTTGTAAATTTTATTGCCTCTAAAACAAAACTGCTCTCCTTTACCAACCACAGAGAACCCTCACTACCTCCAATCAGAATAATTGATTCCCAACTCCTCAAGAGCGCTTCGTTACGTGTGCTTGGTCTCACGCTCTCCACTGCCATGTGGTGTAATAAATGCATTGAATCCCTCTGTCTGTTCTACAAGTATATTTACGGTAAGTATTCAGAGGATCAAAATTTTAGAATTTATTACATCTGTCATTGAACTGGAAAAGCTTAAAAGATGCAATGAGAGAAACACACATTGACTTGAGTTTGATGTTGGCTGGAAAATTAAATATAATCTCGTGCCAGTGATTTTGGAAAATGTATTAAAATTGAACTTGTGTTGGGCAGTATACAAATGTGTATAGACTTAAAAAACGCTCATATAATCTTGTTTATTTTCAGGTCCATTTGATGATAACTATTTATAGAAAATGTTGCGGCAAGCTCTCTTCATTAAAGATGCATCCTCTCCCAAACGTTCTATGAGAATATGCGTTTGAAATATCTTATCTTGTAATAAAAGTCACTGTCAGTATGTGAAAAAAATCCGGTTCCCATTGCCAGGTAAAGAGTCCTGCAAAATAAAACGAATGAACGCTTTTAAAAATAGTTTTAATATAGTACCCAATGTTATTTTGGACTATGGATAAAAATATAATTTAATGTATGCTATATTTATGAGTAAAACTGATAAATAGCATCGCTTACCGTGTGTGTGTGTGTGTGTGTGTGTGTGTCGCTTCTCCGAGCTGTGATGACATAACTGATTCAACCGGCTCTCTAGTCTTGAATTGCAGAATAACAAAAGGAATTTACTACTGATCTGATCACCTACGTTCCGAAGAGATATGGAATTATAATGCAATACAATTAATTTAATTATATCATCGATAAAATTGCGGAAAATATTTTTCTTCGAATGTCATAACAAAATATGTAACTTTACAAAATCGAGAAATACCTGAAATGCATTATCTCCAACTGCTGACCGAGTCAGTTTTTATTTCGTAGAAATATGATTATTATTTTTATTATTATTATTATTATTATTAGTAGTAGTAGTAGTAGTAGTAATAATAATAATAATAATAATAATATGCTGGTTATTCAAGATACAGTTTATTATTAAATAATTCTTAAATAAAGAAATCGTTATTTTATCTTACATGACTCAGAAATGTTCGAAAATATTTTGATCGCTGAATGGAATGGAGTGATTAAACTATGACGCAAAATCAGAACATCTGCGAAATTATCCATTCATTCATTCTTGTTTTCCATGAAAAGTCCATTGCCACATAGGAAATCAACATCTCAGTTCCCGCCTGTTTAGGTATCCTATTGTACAAAATGCGAAATTCTTCAGACCAACTTGAGCCTTCCTTAGATTGCGCACCGCATTACAGTTTAGAAGTAATTCCCTAAAATCGAAAGTAAATTGACTTAGCATTCACCTGAGACATGTGTGTACTGTGCACCATATCTGCAGGGAGCGTATACAATACAGCCCATCCTCATTTCAACCTTGTACTCCAAGGAACAGATTAATCCGCAAATAAAAACATTGACTTGACGTTTAAAATTTAGATAAATCAAAAAAGAATAACAAAAGAATATTTTATTTTGTTACTAGCAGCATGGCCCGGCGTTGCCCGTGCTTGATTAAAAAATCGTACGACTCATACAGCAATCGCTATCACTTGACTTGAAATATTTTTGCCCTTCCTTGCCTTTAAAGTAGTGCCCTTTGCCGTGCTGATGTCGCTACATGCCTTAATTTTTGCCTATTTCATACTGCGAATTTTTTCGAAGCTCTATACTAAACATTAAATCTGTTACGAAAAAAGAACTAAACAAAATGAACACAAAACGATGAGCTTAAAAAAAAGGACTCGTAACTGGAAAAAACGAATGAAAAAGAATGTTAACAACAAATACTTTTTTCACACCTAACCCAGTTCTGCGGAATCAGAATCAACGTTGAGTCTAAGTAAGTGAATGAGCCAAGTGGAATAAAGTGCCAAGCAGATTTAAATTTTTCCCACTTGTGACGAATGCAGCTATCGATTTTTTGCATGCCTGCATGCTAGTTAATCTTCGTGTCAGTCAGCTGTTGGCTCTCAGGCTGGCCAATAGAATCTTCCTGTCTATTCGTGGCAGCCAGCTATTAGCTCTCACTGTGGCTAGTAGAAAATGGCTGCAAATTATATGAAAACTGACATAGAAGCATGAAAATATCGATTATATCTGCTATCGATGGGAGTTGGTAAATGCAACGTCGATCATGGCCTTCCCACTAACTAGGAGCATGTGCATGTAAATTTAAAAAAATGCGGCTGTGCATTCGTTACACACACACACACACACACACATTCTGCCTTTTATAGATAGAGATTCCTTTTGTTATTCTTGAATAAGAATTATGCATTTGCAAGAGTGAAAGAGAATGATATATTATTTATTTAGGGAGGTAAAGAAATGGAGTAAAAATTTAAATGCACGCTTTACACCATGGGAGGCAAAAAAAGAGAAAGTTGATTTTAAACCGGAAGAAAAATGATAAAAAAACGTTGTATGCATAAAATATATTTAGGAAAGGACATGGTTAAACTCTAAAATAAAATTGTGACTATAGTACTATTTCTTTATTGACATATACACATTAGTTTGTTGCTAAAATCTCAGTTATTTATATCTCTTGCTAACCGTGTTTCTACAACTAACAATTCTTCAATTGTTTTTCACTTCAGCCTTTTTGAGTTGTCTGTCGTATCCAGTAATATTCGTGATATCGAAAACTTTTTCAATATTCAGGGGTAGATAGCTGTCATTCGGCTACGGAGATTTAAAATTTGAAGTTTAATTCTCCAAAATATACAACTTGATATTCCAATAGAAAGCTGATCTAGAGAATGAAAGCTTTGTTTAAAATCTATGTTACCATGTTATCTGTGAGAACAACACGGGTGAAAACACATACAGTAGAATATTCGAACACGCGGCACAAAATTAGTGCTTATTAAATGATATTAAATATATCCAATTATTAAAATGATGATTGTGAACTATATATCAACGTACAATAAATAAAGTGTTCAGTTCAACTTCACCATAAGATAACCAATCACGATGGATGACAACAGATGAGCTAAAAAATAGTGATATTTTAAAACATGGAGAGCATACTGCTCCGGAGAGTAAGTAATATAATTTATTTTTATAATGATGATGGCCTGAGATTGACTTGAGTCAATTGAGTTAATTAATAAGAGTCACATTTTAGGCGGATATATGTGGATGATAACGGCTAACCCTAGATTTGAACAGGTTAAGGTTGTAGTAATCGCGGAGGCATGTTCTTGGAAGTCGGTTCCAAAATGCAATGGTACGTGGGAAGAAGCTGCTAGAGTGAAACATACATGACACCAATGGAATACGAAGGGAATAGGGAAGGGAATGCGTGTCTGAGTTCTCAAGATTAGAATTGATGATTGTAGTTAATCTGGAGAGTTCTCATGGAAATTATGCGAGATCAACGAGAGGCATGCGACTTTGCGTCTGTGAGAATGTAGTTGTACGGTGGAAGATAATTCATTACCCACAAGATCAAGGTTACGCCTTTGGACTCACTCGACCGTGGAAAGGGAATAGTAGAGAGCTGCTCTCCATAGAGGACAGCAATACTCCATTTTCGATCAGATCTGGTGCTTGTAAAGGTAGAGGGAAGCAGTCAGCAATATTAACTTAGCTTTCTATGTGTCCTTAATCTACCAATCATTACCTAGCATTATTATAACATAAAAATTATTTGTTTATCATACGTTAAATTATATGCTGCGATATTTAAAGTTTTAATAGGATTAAAGAATTTTAATTGGGGTTTTCTACTAGTTAATCATCCTCATCAAATTAAATGTTATTGTTTTTGAATTTGAGAAAAACTGTTATTTAAAGATATTTTTCAAATTGTCTAATTCCAAATCATAGTAAAATCTAAGGTTCGAATCGATCAACTGAAGAATGTCAGAAAAAAAAAGTCAGGAAAATTAAATTTACACTCACAAAGATATTTATATTTAAATATTTTTTTTTTTCGTTCGTTTCAACATGCACCATTTTCTGATTGAAAACTGGGTTAATACTAAAATTTGAGCTACAATATGAATAAACTGTACTTTCTAAGTGATTATATATCAGTAACCTAGGAAAATATTTTACTATTTTCTGTCTGATTCAATTTCTGAAAATCTGTCAATAAACAGACGAGTACTGTGAGTTTGTTCGGTGTTCCTTCAGACTTCTTTGAATATATATTATTTAATGTGTTTTTTCTAGCAATATACGTTAATTAATTTAAAGGAAATTTGAAGAAAAAGTAATTGAAAAATACTCATATCCAGTGATAATAACATAACTTAGAAAGAAATGCAATAAATGTGGAAGCAAGGAAAGAAAAAAAGGCAAGTTAATAATTGATGACGTAATTGTCTAAAACAGCTTTCTAGGAATATTTTATTGTTATAAATCAATAGAAATAAAGTATAAAATAATAATAACAATAATAATAATAATAATAATAATAACAATGAAAATTATTAATAAAATAGAATAAAACAATAACATAAAAACTTTGTATGAAATAAGTTATTAAATTAAATTTAAAAATAATAGAAATATCCCAAAACCATTCAGCAAAAAAATGTTCCTGCAGGAAATAAGAACATCCCGCCAAAATACATTATATTCAATATTTTTTCCCACGAATCTCGGTTATGGCAACATGTGTCTAATTCTTCTTTGTTATATGTTTTTAATACTACAGAGAAAATTCTCCTTTTATTACATGTACCATAAAACAAATGTAATCTAAAAATTACACACCAAAAGAAAAAAAAATAAATCGATATAATGAAATTAACACAAAATTTTTTTTTTATTTTGGGCGTTTTTTTTCCTGTCATGTATGCTTTTGCCTCCATGAATATAACGCTAATATTTCCTGCTATGATGGGAGAGAACCCCACAGTCTCTATAATTTAATAGTGGCTGTTGATAATTTTTTGCTATCTACATTAGTGTGACGTCGTCCCCTGGTCGCAGCACCAACTGTGACGTCTATCCTGGTCTACCACGGCACCAACTATTGACGTCCTCGCCGCGGCGCCAGCTGTTTAAAATTTGCTCCGTTCGGTGTCACCGCTCAAACGTGACGTCCGCTTGTCGCGTCAGTCGTGTTGTCTCGTCATGTGACGACCAACTGGCTTGGTATCGGTCGCGGCACCCAAATGTGACGTTCTAACCTTTTGGTGATTCGGATGGGAATCTGGTTAGATTCGATATCAGCCTCGTCGTTCCCAACTCGCTTCCAACGCCTGGTTACCAAATTAACTGCATTGATCTCCAGTCTGCCTACCCACGTTGTGAATTGATCTTAGGCAGACGAGATTATAAGCAGTTGGGGCCGTAATGAAAATCGGGTTTAACGGGGTTACACCACACAAATATGCATAAAAGAAAATAAAATGAAAACTCAAAAGTTCAAGATATCAAAGAAAAAGATAACATGTTTATGTCTAGTTGTTCGATACATAGGACTACGTCTATCTCCCCACCCGTTCTATGGATTGTTGTTTTCCGTTAGGCGAGTTTTAACGCTTCAAGTTGTTTGCTCTTTAAGAAATTTGTTTTTCGGTGTGTCTTCGGACGAAAGTCGAAAAAACTTATTTTGGTGGTCTGGATCTAAGTCGCTCTTCAAAATAATTGTTCTTGGGTTGAAGAGGAGTCCGGAATGTGCGTGAATCTTTCAAGCCAGCTATCTGCGATGCGGAACCAACTTCCACTCTGCTGAACTGGAAATCAACTGATTTCTGCTTGCTGCGGCTTCGCTTATATGTACGCTGACCAAAACCGGGGTGGGTTTGTCGGCGTCGGGGGTTTCTCGATAATTCTAAATACATATCCACCACTTTTATTTCTGGTTAGGAATTTTCCACTCTTTTCCATTTTTGGGAGCCTTTTCTTACTCCACCTTAGGGGCGTGAGCTGCCTGCCCTCCCCACTTCTTCGTAAGCTTCTCATACCTATCCTCTGGATGGGCGGCGACAGCCTCCTTCGTGCGTCACGTGATCACCACTCGACCAATGGTGTCAGTTGGGCGTGGACGAATCCGCGTCTTTGTTTCAGGAAAATAAAAAACCTTTTCTTTTCCTTTTGCTTCCTCTTAATCGCAGTTATCATTTTCTCTAGCCGCAAACGACGGTGGTCATAACTCTTGTTCTACACCTGGGCTTCGTCAGTCATCTTATCGCTAATTATCAGAATGGGTGTTCTTTTTAACACGACCAGACGTCGGTTGAAAAGAACATTTCTAAGTTCCCATTCATTTTCATTTCGGTACATATTTCTGATAACATAATTTTATTATCGCAGGCTAAAGATGTTCCGTCGAAAGAAATCGGTCAGTGGACATATCGTGTGTGGCTTTTGACACAAATTTTCATATCTATCCAAAGCCCTTTTGTCCACCTGTTTTCCGTCACTTATCGAAATAACATTTTCATTTGGATTTTTCGTTGGCCAGCAGTTTGTTTACGCATCCCAGATAACACAGCCGTCGCTTAAAACACACCTGATTCCTTTATGAAGAATTTCCCTGTAATTGTAATGATTTCTTTCGCCATTTGTTACTTATCAAATATCCTTTAACCATTGTCTCTTAGCCGTGGTGTTCTGCTTATCATCCACGTTTTGGTTTCGCCTCTTTTTTTTTCTTCTTTTCTTTCTTTTCTTTTTCTGCCTCGGTAAATGGTGTCACATTAGGAACGTAATGAAATTAGTCGCACTTATCATCATTCATAATATAAACAATTCTGTTTGAAAACTAGCTAACTAGTGAATGATCTGTGATTAAATAAATAATATGTAATTTCAAAACTTAAAAAAACGTATATAGGCATTATAAACAAATAGCTTATATTATATATATATATATATATATATATATATATATATAGTTATTCGGGGTGCAATAATATTAATGATAATTTCAATTTAATGAATTGCAGTACAATTCTAAATTTGATTTTAATCTTCAAATAGATTATTTAACACAGAATGATACCTATTAATTTCATCGATGTTATAAATGTAGCTGGTATGATTTTCCAATTAAACCACAAGAAACCTTCGAAAAATTACACAGCATTCAATCGTGAATTCCTCATATCGTACTCACGATGTAGTGGACCAAGAAAAGAGAATCGATGTTGAGATAAATTGTTTATTTATGATAATTATATCCTACACGGAGCAGGCGTAGGAGGGATAATAAAAATAATTAAATATAGCTACAAATGATATTATGTCATGGGCAGCCATGATCATCAACGTACTGAAGAGACATGTCACAAAAAAGAACAAAGTTTTCTGTCATCTTTCTATCAAACATTGGATAATGTCAGTGTAAATGAGAAGGCACGGTGTAGCTACCTTTTAATCTGAGACCTATTACATTTGTTCAGGTTATTTTAAGTTTTAAGTGATTTTTTTTATATATTTAAAATATAGTCAGAAAAAAATGAAAAGACAGCTTCGGTATTAAAGGGGGAAATATTTATTTATTCAATTCAAAAATATACGCTTTTCTTTTGCTTGCAGCATCAAGAAAGCAAAAAACTAAACGTCCTATCTAGGAAACGACACAAATTTTCACGACAGTAAATGATCTAAGAGACACCGTCGTCTTTCACTTAAAATATCTTACTTTAAAGGCATCTTAATATTTTAGAGAGTGAAAGGTTAGAGGTTTATCAGTAAATTTAGAGGATATTCTATCACTTTATAATTTAATAGCATTGATTAAGGATATTGAAACCATATATCAGAAAATGTTTAAATCGAAGAGTAACAAAATTTTGCATCATATAATATATTAGACAAAATTATAAAATAATAAATTCAAAAATAATTTTCTGTGTACAACATAAAGGCATGTCCAAATTTTAAGAGATGTAAAATATCCGTTTTGATACGGAATATATACTTGGGTGGCAAAAGAAATTTCGCCGATTCTGATGATAGTGTCGTTTGATTCCATGTGATCCGTGAATACGTATATTACAAATTTACGTCTCATATTATTTCAAAATATTCCACATATAATTAGATAAAATAAGCACGCGTCGAGATAGATATCTTTAATAATATCTGTATTTATTTTTTGCATTAAAACAATGTCCGTTACATTATTTTTCTTTCCATTTAAACAATGTCCGTTACATTATTTTTCTTTCCATTTAAACAATACCAGTTACATTAAATTACAAACATCCTCGGTGATGTTATACATGAACCTCTTCTCCTCTAGCTATCGGTTGAATATTTGGATAGACTGGGGTCATATAGCCTTGGTAAGCAACCAGTCTACAACAGATAGAAACGGTAAACTACTTTGAACAACATCTGCTTAATCAGTCATAAGTCGAAAAAGACATGATCGTCCATACGATTATTACGCATGGCAATTAAATGAATGTTATATTGTACATATATTTGCATGTTAAGTATTTTTCATTTGATGACATTTCAACCTATGCAATAAACTTAAGTTAACATGCCTCAAAGCCGAAGCAGAATCTAGTCCATTTTCTATTCCTTTAATATATTTTTTACGTTTGATTCTAAAATTTGTATGAAAAAATACAAATACATATGCATAAATATTATGAATCTTATGGTTTTATCATGACTATATTTAATCTGTATTGTTTTTTGCAAAAAAAGTAAAATGTATCATGTCCTTGACGAAAGCTTTAAAGTATAATAATTAGTTCCAGTAAAGCGAATCGAAATGAAGAACTGTTAGAGTTAAAAGATGTATCTTCTTCAAAGATAATTCATTCTGCATGAAAGAATTTGAGGCGATAAATGATAAATCTATAACAATAATCTTGATTCAGAAAAGCTTTCATTCAACCTGATTTTTGTTTATTTGCAGTGAACAAAATAATTTTCACTTAGCAAGTTGCTGAAAGTAAAAAAAAAATTACAACACAGTGTGAGACAAAAAAATAAAAAGAAAGTTGCAATTTTGAATCATATGTAGCTAGAGAAAGTAGATTTACAGGGCGACGAAGATGACAGGTTTCTTTTTGTTTTTTTTTGTTTTTTTGTTTTGTTTTGTTTTTGAAAACTCCTATGAATTTTACTCATATGCATCAAATTAAAGGACCAATAAATTATAAAATGAAATTTTCGACATGTAGCATATTATCGAGACTTACCAGATCATCTATTGTATTGCTCTGCGGAAATATTATTGCTTGATTAGCGTTAAGACTATTTTTAACAGAGAAAATTCCATTCCTCAAAATTTACATCGAATCAGAGATAGAATACTTCTTTATGATGAAACAAATGATTAAATTCATAAATAATCAGAGGAAGTATTATGTTGGCATTACACACGCAGGAACACACACACACACATATATATATATATATATATATATTATGAAGTCAGCAATTGTTCATTTATGAAATTTTAGTTGAACTCCAATAAAAGTACAGCTTTGAGATTTTTACTTATACACAAAAACGATTTACAGCGAATGTTTTTATATAATTAATGAAGTTTCGTATATAATACGCCATTATCAATGTGTTTTTTTTTTATCCGTTTGTGACTGATTTTCTTATTCAGATAAGCTCATAAGAACCTAAAGAGTTCAGAAGACATTCAAAAATTTATGTTCCAATTTGTCTATGGAGAATGAGCCCAGACATAAAAGTAAACAAGTCCTTGCTTTGAATATGCCTGTCACATATGGTCTGGTGCCCCTACTATATATTTAGAGATTATTGATAAAATCCAATAAATCTGCAATCTTATCGCAGGCATATCGGCTTAAATTCTTTCTCGCTGCCGTAACATAGCTCCACTGTGCCTTTTCTATAAATACATATATTGTAAATATTCTGTTGAACTTTCCGCTATGGTTGCTAGACTTTATAAATTTGAGCGCAGTTCTAGATTAGTGGCAAAGTTTCATCACTTTACAAGCGTAATTGCTAAATGTAGCCGTACGTTCTATGATGAAAATTTCTTTTCTAGAATTTCTCGTTTGTGGAACTCATTTCCGGCTTCGTAGACAATTTTTTATCTTCAAAATTAAAATGCAAAAACAATAGTTATCTTCTGTGTTCTTAATTATTGTTTTTTTTTTATCTCTTTCACTTTTTAATTGTAGTTTTTTTTCTGGTATTCTCTATCACTGAGTAAAGGCCTTGCGTTCTAAGGGTTTTATTGACTTAATTTGGTGAAATGACAAAAACGTGTTGTTTTTTTTTGTTATTGACAAAAATTCCAACACACAAACACACATAAACACGCGTGTGTGTTTTTCGTGCATGTGCGTTTGAGTTTATGTATGGTGTGTATGTGCTCTTGGATTTTTTACATATGTGTGTGTTTGTGTGTGCATGTTTGTGTTGTTGGTTTTTCGTACATACATGTGTTCGTCCCCCGCTTGTTCGGGTGTCACCGCTCAAACGTGACGTCCGCCTGTCTGCGTCAGTCGTGCTATCCCGTCCTGTGACGACCAACTGGCTTGGTATTGGTCGCTGCACTCAAATTGACGTTCTAATCTTTTGGTGATCCGGATGGGAAGCTGGTTAGATTCGATATCAGCCTTTAGTTCCCAACTCGCCTCTCACGTCTGGTTTTAACTACTTTGATTTCAGTCTGCCTACCCACGTTGTGAATTGATCTTAGGCAGACGAAATCAATCAGTCGCTGGAGCCGTAATGCAAGCTGAGTTCGAATAAGGGCGATATTGCACAAGTTAATGCAAACGAAAATAAAATAATAACTCGAAAAGTTCAAATGTGTTAAAAAGGATAACAATATTTTATATCTGGTTGCTGAATATAGGACTGTGTCTTTCTCCCAAACCGCTATATGGATTCGTGACACGTTGTTTTTGTTAAGCGAGTCTTAAGATGTTTTTTAAAAAACTGGTTCTTGGTGTGTCTTCAGGCGATATTCATAAAACTTGTTTTGGTGGTATGAGTCTAAGTTGTTCTTCAAAAATAAATTGATCTTGGTTAGAAGATGAGTCGGAATAGCATGAATCTTTCAAGCTAATGCGTGGTGGGCCTTCAGAGCTCTCAACTTAAACTCGAAAAAAAAAAATGAACTCGACTGGAACTCAACTGGAACTCAACTCGAACTGACTTTCGCTCGCTGCAACTTTGCTTATATGGACGCCGACCCAAACCGGTGGGCTCATCGGGGTTTGAGGTTCCTTGATAATTCCAAAACCACAATCCCCTTCTTTTTGTTTTCGGCCAGGAAAAATTAATTATTTCCATTTTGGAAGTCTTCTCTTACTCCCACCTTCTTCTGTTCTCATATGGGTATCTCACCATACCATCAGAAGGCGTCAACGTTTTTTCCCAATCCTTCGAAGTAACATCTCATACCCTATCCCTCCGTAGGTGGTAGCAGGCCCCGCCCCTGCATCATCACATGATTACCTCCGCCTGGCTCTCGTTAACATTCATCCAATGGGCGTTCAACAGAGTGGGTGGCACCAGACTAGCCTTGTTTTTTAAAACATATCTTGTTCAAAAAAAAAAAAATCTCTTGTTTTTTTTTTTTTTTCTTTTTTTTGTTTCATTTCTTTCTCTTTTCTTCTCTGGCCGCCAACAGAAGAATCGAGCCGTAATGTGATAATCTCAATTCTTATCCCAATGCCACTTTCATATAGAATTTAACAATCTGAACCAGCACCAAGTGGCTGGTCAACCAGACACCTCACTCTCCGGCGCCAACCACTGATACAATGAAACGAGTTCGCCAGTCAACGAAATTTTCGACATTTTCTGATAATATTGTTTCGCTTTCATAGTCAAATTCCAACACAACCCAGATGTCTTTTCTTTCAATGACACCCTCCCATCGACAAAGACTTAACCTAGGGTTGGGTTCTCTTTGTGTGTGGTTAGGACATTCTTATTTCTCGGTCAACGGAAAATTTTTCCCGATAATATAAGTTCGCCACCATGACACAGTTAATTTTTTTATCTATTCAAAACTCTGTATCTGGTTATTTGGCCCACCTGGAATTTGTCAATTAGCTTTTCGACAATGGCCATAAAATTTTCACCATTCTTCATTATCAAAATAAATTTAAATGCCCCAGATGATGGCTTTCCTTTATCATCTAAGTTTTAACTCTCGCCTCTTTTTCTTTTCTTTTTTTTTTTTTTTTCTATTGATTTTTTCCTTGCAGCTCCAAATGGTGTCATGCGTGTGTGGATGCGCGCCAACACGCAAAAATAAAGAACAACGAATACAGAAAAGAACAAGTCATATAAAACAAAGCAAAATCAAATTCCCAACGAAAATCCAGTATTATTATATATTTCTTAATTATTTTAACGAAGCAAGGCAATAATTCCACTAAGACTGACTGGAATTTTCGATTTAAAGATAATGAGAAACATTAGTAAGAGAAAATGTCAATATGGGTAAAGGTTCCCGTAACACCAAAGATGGTGATTAGCGTTGCATTTACATTTTTGAAATGCTAGGGACCCGCTGTGGTCGGCGATAGCAACTGCAGCGGTTTTCTGGTGGTAGCCAACGGCAGGCTAAGCTGGGCCACTACCGGTCCGCCATTGGTAACATTGAGTTGAACACGCCATCGGAACGAGATCGGGCCACCAGCGGTAAACGCTAGTGTCATCCCACCCAGTGGCAGATTATCTCCCTAGATAAGAGGGACAGAAAATAGAAATGAGTTTCATAGGTGAAATATTTAAGAAAATAAAACTATTGTAATAGAACATATGGTTAACTTCATAATAAAAATTCGTTAAAATTAATATTTATATTTTGGGGTTTCTTAAAATCTGCTGATAATTAAATGTTTCTACCCATTTTGAGAACTTTGATCATTAATAGATTAAGAACAATAAAGGTTATAGATGAAATAATAAGATCAACTATAGGGGATAGATTAAACGTTCGGTAACTGAAGGTCTGCTTTGAATTCAGAATGGTCGTTTTTCCCAGACATGTTACGATACCAAATCTTTCCTTGCTATTTAACCCACAGCTTCGAGAATATTAAATAAGAAATTTGAAAAAAAATAGAAGTGATTGCATTTTTTTATCGGTTTTGTTGTCCTAAATGATAATAAAATTAAAGTCAAATATAAATGTATATTGATGCTATGAGTAAATTATTTCAGTAATTATTGCGGCGTTGGGATATATGCAACCAAATTTAAAGTCCCACATTATGAATATCGAAATAATACCGAATATGCGATCGTTTCAAATGTCATCGTTGTTAGCAAAAAATAATGTACTGTTTCCGGTCATCTAACTTGATGGCGAAAAACCATATTGCTACTGAGAGAATGTTTACCAAATTATTTTACCCATGAGTTTAGTTAAGTTCCGTGTGGTATTTTTATTTATTGTTGTGTGTTCAAAGTACAGAAAGCTTCACCTATAAATTATGCAACTTTAGTTATGTGTTCAGACAGTGTTGCAAACAGTATTAATGATTTGTATCTGTACTGCTAATGGCAATGTTAAAATTAGCTTTTTCTTTATATGGAAACATTCGGAATTTATTGAATGAATAACCAGTCATACGTTCTGGTGAAATTTATAAAATCTTGCTCTTAAAGCAATTTTTCAGCAACGTAGGTCTCACAAATCCAGCAATTGTTATCGTTCTTTTCAGTATTGATGTTTTTTTTTCTTACCTTTCGTTGTGCCAGGATGTCTGTGGATAGCAATGCAATGGTAAAGTAGTGAAGATTCTTCCAGTTTAGAAATCAGCGTTTCCAGTCTCTTAGAGTGGGTGTCATCCTAGTTAAAATAGTTCAAAATACACTACTAGATAACTCGTAGATGGATGGAGAAGAACAGATTCATACTTTTCCCTAGGAATTTATGCGGAAATCAGTGCAACAGAATAACCTGGAATAAGAAATGATGGTACTATATATAAATATTATAGTAAACAGGATTGAAACAAATATCTTGCATCAATCTTTGCTTCGGGAGAAAAAAGAAAAGGCGGATGGTTTTAATTGCATTCAGATGATGTATCGGAACATATAAAATATATATTTTGAACGACAAATGATGTATAATTAAATGGCGTGTGTAAAACCAAGAAAAATCTTCAATTTCGTAATTTTTTCTTTATTGAATTTTGCATATTTTCTGCTCCATCATCAATTTCAGCTGCTCTCAAGATATCACCTTATATCGCCTCATCATATGAACATATATGACACTATATGAGCACAAAAGGAACACTAAAATAACAACGCATAAAACACATTTATTGTTCACTGAAACAAACACACCACAATTTTGACACAAAGAAATACTACTTTGATTAAAAGAGAAAACAATCCAACTATATGAAATTGACTGGAAGCATCTTCATCGATAAATTTGCGTCCAGGGTCTTACACGATATCACCATTCTTGATAGATGTAATGTCACAGTGTGGGATAGTCTGGGACAAATGTGATGGAGTGAAAAAAAAGAAGACAGAGGATTTGGGCTAGAATGAGAAAAAATGGTTTGAAAAATTTTATTTCCGAAATTTGGAAACTACCCGATTCTCTCGTTTCGTGCGCATCAGTAGACGTGACAGCATCAACAAAGCCCGATTAAATCCTAACGGATGAAACATAAAAATACTTTTCCTGTTTGATATATATATATATATATATATATATATATATATATATATATATATATATATATATATATATATATATATAGATATATTTATGCAGCAATTATTCATATAAAGATTTTATGATTAAATAGAACCAACAATTTTTGTCTGTTTTTTTTTTGGGGGGTTATTGTATTTTACCAAGAAACAGTCCAATGTTCATTTTTTGTTAAATTTGTTTAAGTACTTTTTTGTTAAATTTATTTAAGTACTTTAAAATTTCGCAATCACAAGCAAGGACCGATGTCGTGACTGGGTGTTAGGTTTCATTTGCCTCCAACCTGGTATTCTTTCGGAAGCTGGGCGTTTGAAATACTCTAGTTTTACCTCATTTAAATTGAAATTAAATTAATATCAGTTACATAACCGCTATTAATTTAATTTAATTTTTACTTTTATAGGTTATCTTATTTTATTTATTATATTTGTATTATTATAATAACATATGTGCGCACATTACTTTTAAGTACTTTAGTTTAACTTATCCTGTGGTGAATGAGCCTTAATGTGAACTTTTTTCTTTTGTATGATAATACTTTTCTTAATTAACTTCTACATGAGTTTTTTTGGCCTTTTTACTGTGTCTGCTATCAAACACATTGTCATATGTTAAGATTCTGACCATTAATAATGAATCCTGGTAGTATTTTTACTCCTCTTAGAATCTCCACTTTGTATAGATTGAATATCCAGTGAGAAGATACAACTTTGTTACACATCCATTTGTATTTTTTATATAAGCTAAACTCATTTTCATTATATATGCACGCAGCTTCCAGTAGAGTTTTTTGATTATTCAAATATCTTTCCCAAATATATCACGGTTGCTAAGCAGCTCGAATATGTCTTTGTGGCGTATTATGTCGAACACCTTTGCGTAATCTATAAAACATAGGTACACACCATTCTGAATTGTTCTAATGATATTCTGAGAATAAATATTTCGGTCCTTGTTTCAGTGTCTTTGACGAACTTGGACTTTTCTTGTGCTATTTCCAGTCTGATTCTGCTGTGCGCACTATTCTTCTGAATTCTGATGATCAGTTTAATTTTTCGGTTGATTTTCAAGGGGGTTTTTCGCATTCGTTTGCACCTGGCTTTTTAGGCAGTGCTATGAAAAGAGATCTGCTTAATTCTTCCGGTATATCACCACTGTGGTAGATTTTATTTATTATTTCTGTGAACTTGTATTTGCCGAATTCGTGTAAGATCTCCAGCTTCTCTATTAAAATTCCGTCTGGACCAGCCGCTCTGTTGCTGTTCAGTTATGCTACACTGTTTCCATTTCGTTTTTCAATATTTCTGGTCCTTCGATATTTCTGTTTATTGCCACTTGTTCTCTTTCATCATGGAAGAAATCTACGATATATTCGTTACATCTCTAGAGCACTTTTTTCTTTCTTTAGCACCAGTGGTATGTCCTTGGACTTTAAGCATCCTGTTGACGAGTATGTCTTTTTTCTGTTAGTTCTTGTATTTTTTATACATATATCTTTTTCTGTTTCTGCTGATTGCTTGTTTAGCCATTCGTCTTTAGTCTGCCAGCATTTGTTCTTTATTTCTTTATGTAATGTCCTATATTCTGTTTCGTGTATTGACAGTTTTTTCCTCTCATTTTTTTCATCATATCGATAAATTTGTCTGTCATTCATTCATTTATTTTCTTCAGCTAAAATCATTTGAGTTATTATCAGTTACTCTTGTTACTAAAGCTCCTTTACGAGTCGCCATTTTCCTTTTGTTCCTCGTGTCTTCTTTTCACACTGTTCATATATTTTTCCTTCAGATCCGTGTCTGTCGTTTCATAATTTCGGTGATATTTTACGCTTTTTTAATTTTCCTAGTATCACTCTACGCTTACATGTAATTGAAATCTAATTGTTCCAGGGTTGTTGCTTGGATAGGTATATAGTTTAAAACTGCATTCCTGATTGTTGATTTTTATATAGGTGATCTTTTTTATCTCCTCTTGGCCATCTTCACGTCCATATTCGTTTTAGTATTCTTGAATTCATCTGTTTGGCTAATACCAGGTCAATGGCGGTACACCATTGGATCTGCTTTTCTCCGCGTTCATTACGGGTTCGGAGTCCCAATTTGCCAACGATTTCACTATCCTTCTCATTGAATTCTTTGGCATTCAAGTCTCTCATGACAATCATATTTTCATGTGATTTGCAAAGAGCGTAGAGTAAAACTTTTCAATTTTTTATTCTTTTGTTTGTGCTGTCGGTATAACTATGATTATTATTGAAAGGTTTCCGGGATGAAAATCCGAGTTCTTTAAATAACAAATCCCAAGAATGAATATCCTCATGTTTTAATCTATTAATTAATCAAATTCAAAACAAAATGCAGGCTATTGTTCCAGGAATACGGGTTTAGCAAAATATCTAAAACGGAAATTTATTTAAATTGACAATTGTTATGTATAATTTTTTTAAAACATGGTTTAATCTACATATATTTGTCCCAAAAATTTTACTTTGTTTGAAGCGAAAATGTAATCAGATAGACATTGTTACTGTTTTTTTTAACATCTTTGGATACATATGTATGTGTATGTGTGTGTGTGTGTGTGTGTATATATAAGAATGTGTGTGTATATTGTGTGTATGTATGCGAGTGAGTTTTATATAAGGATTGACAGATGCACTGATTAAATATATAATGAAATCATTACAATTTTTATGGTACGGTATTTACTCGTTCCCACCACTAGGGCAAAATGTGACACGAGTTCTTTTTAAAGTGGGGACCCGAGCGCGTACGCCCGGGCAACGGACAAAAATTATCCACAGCCCACGCAACTGTCAGTTGCGCTGGCCTCGATGCGAGCACTGATCTCACCCTTTGGATCAAAGGGAGGGCGGAGCCTAAGGCAGCTGTTCCCCAGGGCTGAGCACCTCTCAGTATTATTTTCTCAGTTGCCCGTCTGTTCTTTGACACAGAAGCACTTGAGCGCACTCCGCCCAAAAACAGAGACGCAACTGAGGGATGATAAGCCTGCGTTAGAAATACCTCCATTTTTTACGTTAATAAAATTTTATAAGTTTTTTTTTTACTTTTTTGTCACTATATTTATTTATGCAAATATATTTCATAAACTGAATAATGAAAATAAAAACAAAATGTAGAAATTCTGAAATATACTGTCTAGATGACGTACATTACATTATTCGGTCCTCATAAACTATAAACAATGGAATGTCGAACTGAAATTTCGCTCACTGGTTTATAATACCCTGAAAAAAATGTCCTAGGACACATTTGACAGGACCCAAAGTTAATACCCAACTTAACAGGAGATAACTGATAACTGAAATAAAGGGTTCAGTTCGACATTCCAACCACCTGAAGAAGGCCGGAGCGTACAACGGCCGAAACGTTGTGATAAATATGGCGACAAAGATGAGGACAATAGTCCGAATAATGTAAATAATGAAATATTGCAGTTAATAAATCCACTGCTATATTTCCAATTAAGGTAAATAAACCACGAAACTTCTAAGAATTTTAAAGATTTTCTAGTTGTTGCTTATTTTTACTCTGTAACTGTTGTCTCTTTATAATATCTGGCATCTTTTCTCTTTATAAGATTTTATATTATTCAGAATTTGGATGATATTTGATATAATTGTTAGACGGTTGTTTGATATTAAATTTTAAATTATTTACAGAAATCATATTGTCCAGCAAATTACTTCAATTATATTCCCAAGTCAACTTGCTAACTTGATACCATAAACACAAAAACTCGAGGTATGACGTATAAGTCTAACTGTTAGTTTTATTTGCTGCTATTGATGATGTATCTCTGAGCAGTGGACATTATAATTTCGAAGACGGTTAACAAAAAATGCAAGAACTTTTAGAAATACACCGCTCGACATTGGTGATATTATTATCTTATAATTCTTTTAACTAATATGATTTTATATTTTGTATATTTTACAAAAATCTGGGTGGTATTTCATGTAGATTTCCTAGAGTCGTATGCCCAAGATAATGCGATAATGGCTTTCGCATACCATAGCCGAAACATTTATCTGCGTGTACGTGTGCGTATTGAGAACGATGCCTACACAGACACCTTAACAGTAAAGTAAAATTATTTCATAACGAATTTGCTGGAACCTTATTTTTTCCCACTGACACAATATGGGGAAACCTTATATTACGCAAAGACTTGTACAAACATAATTCAAAAATACCTAATTTGCGTATATATATATATATATATATATATATATATATATATATATATATATATATATATAGAGAGAGAGATAGAGATAGAGAGAGAGAGAGAGAAACGTGAACGCACATACACATATACATCCAGAGAGATAAACATACACACATACATATGTGTGTATATATTTGTGTATGTGTGTACTTATCTATGTGTGTGTAGGTGTGCCCTCTTCTCTCTCTCTATATATATATATATATATATATATATATATATATATATATATATATATATATAAACAATGAAATGGACAGTTTATTGCATTTTAATAGCAGATCACTTTATGAATTTTGTGTACAATGGGAGAAATTACAGTGGATAATTTCAATGAATCTTCAATCTCATTGCTAGTACATAGCAAATATATACGCTATCCTGAAAAATGTTCTTGCTGAAAGATTAAAATACTATTATTTAGATAAATATATTTTCTTCTCCGGAGCGAGAGCCTGTAACAAGCAATGATCTCGCTTATCCGATATTCCCGTCTAAACGAACAGTAGATTTGCTTAATTCTACTCAAATGTACATTTCTTCTAAAATTATCATAATCTGTTATATGAATAAAACATGCAATAGATAATAGAGGGATTTAAGCTGACAAAATGTTTGTACATTAAATCCTGTATATGCATTTCCATAGTGAACATCCGGGATTGAATAGAATTGTAATGCAGCGGAGATTTAAATCAGAGTTTTCTTTCCCCTAGATAAATGCTTCCAAACATCTTTTTTGTGGGAACGCATTTAAAGTAAAAACTACTCGCACCTCACCAAATCTGATGTGATAAAATATATTGAAGAATAGAAAATAGTGGGTTAAAGGTAAATAACCGTGGATTCAAAGTCAGAACATTATCATTGATAACATCTATCAAATAATTATTTATAAAGTATTATACTGGAAAACATTGATGCAATTCCTAAGTAAACCATAACAGTATTTTAAATTTTGAAATTATATTCATTTTTGACATATTAATTTTTGAAACTGTTTCTAGTCTTTGACAGTATTTGAATCATTCCGCCTCAGCTGCTATCCTTTTTCAGACGCACCTATGAGGAGTGGCATACTGTGTGGGAACCACTGCACAAGATGGACAGACCAGGAATTAAAATTATATATATATATATATATATATATATATATATATAATTATTTATCTAAAAATATGATTCCAACTCGCGACATAAGAGGTCTCATGTTTCAAAACAAGAGCCGAAAACTTTCCTATTTTCTATATATTTTAATAACAAAAATACTAAGGAACCTTGGATTATTTACCTAACCAGTTCTTTCCTATTTTCTATATATTTTCACGCACACACACACACACACACACACACACACACACACACACACACACACACACACACACACATATATATATATATATATATATATATATATATATATAGAAAATTCTTGACTATCGACCCGAATTGCCAACTCCAACCTTGAAATGACAACATCGAAAAGAAAACCAATATCATAATTCTGTACCAATGGATCCAACAGATGACAACGGCAGAAGTAATTAAGGTGCATCCATATCTGAGAAGTATACTAAAAGTGGAATGCTTAAAAAACTGTTCTTCACATAGCAAACAATTATATCCGCACAAAAAACTCAAATCAGCTGCAACAGATTTACGCAACAACCTCACTATTTTCATAAGATGCGCTAATAAAACGAATAATTATGTAAATCTCATCCCACAATATTACTGCCAAATATTAAAATTTATCCTCGTTCAGACAAAAAAATTCACAAAATTAAGGAAAAATTGCAAGCAATCAGGAAAATCTGAATGGCCCTTTCACTACAGAATAAATAATTATCGCAATCGAATTAAGTCGACTCCCCATGAAAAATTATTACCTGTAGAACAGCATTTCCGCCTGGAAAAACACGATTTCAAAACCCATGCCAAATTCACTATAATTGAGAGAATAGAAAAGTTCAGAGCAGATAACATTAGAAAGATTTTAGAGTTCCATGAAAATAAGTGGATACAACGTCTAAAAACACAATATCCAGCCGGGCTAAACCATAAATTTAACAATATAGATAGTACTAATATATAAGTCAACAAATCAAAACCTACCCACATTACTCACCTACACAAGACAGACATGCTTACGGATGTGTTGAGGCCTCACACTTATACACACACCCACACGAATATACACACTTACACACATCATACTCACTCACTCCCTAATGAGCCAAATAACACACACACAAACACTAAACAGAGACACATCCCCTTTCCAAGACCAATAAAACTGTCAAACTGATCTAGGGAATTAAGAGAAGCATAGATCCATCCAGCTCTTATCTCAAATAACAACTTAAAAGAGACTGTTTGACTAACACAAGGAATATTAAAAGATTCATGTTAAAAAAATAAAAATGAAAACTGCACACAAAAGTTCATTTTCTCCAGCAAGACATTCATTTCTGTAGTTTACTGCTACCAGCAAGCAGAAATATTTCTTCTCCTGATGATGGCCATTTTGGCTGAAACTAGTCGAAGAATCTAAATGAAATAATAATAAAAAAACGAAAGAATATCAATCTACAACCCAGTGTGTCTGAAGATTTTAATTTTTTTATATTTATTTTATTGTTCAATATATATATATATATATATATATATATATATATATATATATATATAAAAACCGTCAATCCAAAATTTCTTCAAATGATTTCCGCCATATCTTAAAACCAACAAATCACACAGGAAAAAATAAAAATAACAGAGACAAAATACACTTAAACATATCTATAGAGGCGGTCGAAAGCATTTGGGACAAAGTAAATTTGGGAAAGTTTTTTTTAGACCCTTTCTCAAGGGAGAAACGTAAAGATGCTGGAAAAAATAATAAATAATTAACGAAATCTTCATTGTTAGCAGTATTTAATTAAAAATGTTTGAAAGAAAGGCTGCTTCCCAAATACACACACACACACACACATATATATATATATATATATATATATATATATATATATATATATATATATATATATATATATCATAATTTTCTGTGGGGCGCAATATTTTATTATGGGAAACAAAAACACTAACACCTATTTTACATTCATGATAAAAATATAAAACAATCAGAGCCGAACGATTTCACCCTCATTCAACAGAGCTGGAATCAAGGGATTATATATCGCAATATAAATTATAAAAGACAAATGATATGAAATATTAATAGCAGAATACAATCCAGATTGAAAATACGACAAGTCCTAACGGGCACTCCCTTTGTTTACAGAACATAGGATTTCAAGACCAGATGTAAATTGTTTGCAACACCTTCAACTGAAAAATCGAACGAGCACGACTCAAGATGGTAAAAGAGTCACTGCTGAATTTTACGGCCCAATTTTCGCTTTTAATCAAGTGCTCTATAATATATATATATATATATATATATATATAGATAGATAGATAGATAGATAGATAGATAGATAGATATAATGTAATTATACTTTACAGAAAATTAGCATAGGCATAAATAAAATATGTTTAAGTAATATTTGCCTTAGACAATATTTTAGCCTTCTCATTAAATCTTCAGAAGCTGACAAAGAAAGGAAAATTGCCCGCCGTACTCATATTATTAGATATCAGCTGCAACAACTCAAATATAACCAACTCTTTTTTTTCTAACGCGGACAAATTAACAAGAAAAATAAGTGTTATCTTAGTTTCAATATTCTCTCTATATCAACTAGGCTCACTTAAGCTGTGATAGAAGTTTATGATTTAGACACGATGGTAACGTCATACAATAAGGTCTCTTCCGAGTCAATGTCAACGTGTAGGCTGCTACAGTGGTCAAGCTCCAGACTAAGTTGATAGCCGTATATACTCGAGCATAAATACGTTTCCTCCGACATGATATATATCTAGCTACCCGAAGATTTCCATGTGATTTTTACATAAATGACGCTTCATAGAATACTTCGACTTCAATGGGCCGTGTATATTCAGGGCGTAAACGATCATGGTTGTTCTCATTTTCTTCTTCTTTGTAGTCCTCAAGTTTTTATTTTTGTTATCTGATATAATGGAATATGCATACATATGATTTGCTGGTGTCCGTTATAAATACAGACGTGTAGGTACGAAAGTCAAAAGCTTTAGTCTAAGAGCTAAGTCTATAACGACGCCAGTGGACTACGCCATTTGATTTACACTTCTTACCTGCAACTAGGATGCGTACCAGTCGGTTACTGCTACCCTATTCTACTTGGTTATAGTAGCCAAAACCTCTTAGCTACTTCGTTCAAATATATCCCTTTCTGAGACATATCATTATCACTCCTAAATTTGGTTCCACCATCCATTTACACGTTTATGTAATGCGTTTTGTGAATATCAATTATTTCCAAACCCTCATTTCTCATTATGAGCCTCAGAAATTTCAACTGTCCCTTTCTGATATTTAATATAAGTTTCATTTTAGTTTTCAGTTTCTTTAAAACTTCGCCGTTGCTCAGATGTTATATCCATTGTATCCTCAGTATCCTTCTGTAGAACTGCAATTCTATATTTCCAAACCTCTTATTTTTCTATGAGAAGATTGTCTAGAATTTATTGCCATATTTGAGGTATGATTTTGACGTAACATTTCGCGTAACTGTTCTCTTTTATTTGCTTCTTACGAGATTTCTGTTTCTTACGAGATTTCTGTTTCTAAATACTCTACTCAGATTTAGGAATGTATATTTGGTTATATTAATACGACTTCGGATTTCATTGCCACATTTTCCGTTCTCTGTTAGAAGACTTCATAGATATTTACATTCATGTACTTGTTTGATTTTGAAATATTGATTCTAAGCAGTTACGTCTATGTTTGATTAAATTAGCGTCTAAAGGCGCAGGAACCTACCTAGCGAGGTAAATGTATGGTGTAACAGGATTTCAGAAAGATGGCGAAAATACAAAATTTATTAAGAGTTAAAAAAGACAGGGAATTATAGAGAGGCATGTTTAAAAGACAATAACCTTTATTTTTTTTAAAAACGCATAATCCAAGGCTTCTTATTTTAACAAATATATCAAAAATTGAACAATTATTGTTTAAAATGAAAAACTCACCCTACAAAACAGACGACAACATATCCAACCTCTTACACCCAAATATGTAGGTGCCGTTTTGAATGTAAACATATCTGTTGCTCGTTCTCTCTGGAATTACTAAAATTTATAATAGTTAAGCTGTGTAGAATATTTCTCTAGGTTTAAGAAATATCTCGCCGATTTGTTATCTCATATTTGCATTTTTCTTTCTCTTCTTTTTTAATTCATCAGATATGTCAATCTTTTTTTCTATTCATCTTTACGACCTTTCACTTTTTCTTCTTTGTAAATTTCCGTAATCACTTTCTATTTATCAATATTTTTCCTGCTTATTTCGTTCTCTTTGTATTTTCAAAGTCTATTTAATCTTCATTTTCACAACACCACTTGTTTGTGCATCAATATTCTAGATATCTTCTTATTTTCAGCTTCCGTGTAAGGTCTTCTTCATTTTTCTTCGTTTCATATTTAATACTTTTAAAAATAACTTTTAAACACCTTCCCTTCTCACTTATTCTGCTTTCGATGTTTGGAATAAATTAGCAATGGAAACAAAAGTTTACAGATAACACAGGAAAAGCAATAAAGACATTGCGTAATATAAAGATAACAGAATCGAAGCTTCCTAATAATGTTTGAAAATATTAAAAATCATGAGACAAAAAAAACACTCATGTCACAAGGTGTGCTTCAATATTATTTGCCAGTTGTCGACATAAATTAACAAAATGAGAAAAGGGAAACAATTATATATGAAAGTCTACATAAAAAATTAATGGCGGATTGAATATGAACAAGTAGTAAATCTTTATAAATTTGACAGTTTTTGCGATTTATATATCTTGCTCAGTCATCTTGGAAGTAGAATAAATGGGAGTTGAACTTCAGATTTTTAAATGTGTTATGAAATAAAAAAAAATAGCTGATACATAAATCTGAAACGTTCCTTTGAGAGAATTTCTGATGAAGCAAAATAAAAACATGTCAAAATATATTGGCATCCCGCTCTCGCCCCTTCACTGTCGAAACTCCAAAATGTAGCCGTCTCTTTTACTCCAATAGCACCTCTCACCTGAGGAACTCCCTTCCCTATTCTAGTTTCCCTGAGAGCTATAATCTCCAGCTATTCAAGTGTAATGTCAATCGACATCTCCAGTTGCCTTGATCTATCAACTACCCTTCTCCTAATCCTTTCTTCTATCACTCCTATCTGATCTTGCTCCAAATTTTCTGTAACCCCTTGCGTCCTAGTGGCTTCCCGCCTTGCTTGTGGTGAAACGCTTAAAAAAAGAAAAGAAAAAAAAGTGACATTAAATAGTATCAGCAGAATCTTAATCATAGTAGCGGTAGGAGTGCTAAAATAAAATTCATATTAGCAGAAGCTCGCGAATTTAAAGACACATGAACTATAGACTAAGTTTCTCTTTCTTGGGTTTTCCTTATTCGAACAGCTGACATGAATTTCCCATGCTGATAAAGGGAGGGCTGTGAATGATTCACATAAAACACACCAACAAAATAAGTTTCTGCTATAATGTATTAATTCATATTTCGTTGTGTTTATAATTAAGAAATTAAGAAAGTCGTTTTTTATCAATTCATTTCGTTAACTATGTTTTAATAAAAGATATATTTTAATTACAAATCATTTCGTGTGGTATGAGGTGAATGTACAATTTACACAAACACTAATCTATGTACTATAAAAAGTTACCTTAAGAAAACTTGCATATTTAATTCATGAAGAAGTCAATCACTAAAATATAAGGATTCCCTAATGATTGCTTGATAAATCATATATTGAGGTTTAAAAATATTATGAAGTCAAATAAAAGATATAAAAATATTTCAAAATATTTATGGATAGCATGAAGAAACTAATAGTTAAACAATTATTAGAAGATAAAGTTAAACGAATAATACAAATATATATATATATATATATATATATATATATATATATATATATATATATATATATATATATATATATGTATTGAACAATAAGAAAATAAAAAATTAAAATCTTTAGACACACTGGGTTGTAGATCAATATTCTTTTTTTTTTTATTATTATTCCATTTAGATTCCTCGACTAGTTTTCGACCGAAATGGCCATCATCGGAGAAGAAATATTTCTGCTTGCTGGTAGCAGTGAACTACAGAAATGAATGTCTTGATGGAGAAAATGAACTTTTGTCTGTAGTTTTTTTTTTTTTTTTTTATCTTTTTAACATGAATCTTTTAACATTCCTTGTGTTGGTCAAACAGTCTCTTCTAAGTTGTTATTTGAGATAAGTGCTGGATAGATACATATTATTCTGAATTCTCCGGTCAGTTTGACAGTTTTATTGGACCTGGTGAGGGGATGTGTCTCTGTTTAGTGATTGTGTGTCTGTTATTTGGTTCTTAGGGAGTGAGTGAGTATGATATGTGTAAGCATGTGTATTGCTGTAAGTGTGTGTTAATATTTGGCTCATTAGGGAGTGAGTATGATGTGTGTAAGTGTGTATATTCGTGTGGGTGTGTGTATAAGTGTGCTATATATATATATATATATATATATATATATATATATATATATATATATATATATATATATATATATATATAGATCCAAGAGACAATAGAAAGAACATGCGACCTCGGCAACAGATATTGTGACTCGCGCATCGAACTCTACAGATGTTGATACTCCAGCAAAGAAGAAAACTATGCTGCTATCCACGGTCAAACCTAAAACGTTTTTGAAACACGCTGAATGAATGAACGATGTGTAATTATTGTATTTGCGAATTTATTATTTATACAATTGTATATATATATATATATATATATATATATATATGTGTGTGTGTGTGTGTGTGTGTGTGTTTGTGTGTACACATAAATATATATACATATATGAATATATAGATATAAATATATACATATATATAGATATATATTCATATATATACATATATATATAAATACATATATATATACATATATGAATTGAATATATAAATATAAATAATATATATATATATATATACATGAATATATATAAATGTATATGTACATATATCAATACGTATATATATATATATATATAGATACATATATACAGATATATATACATTCTTTAGATACATATGCATATCATATATTATATATATATGCATATACAAATAGTTATGCACACATAAATATTAATAAACATATATATATATACATATTTTTTTACATATATATATATAGATATTAAATTATTCCATATATATACATATTTACACACACACATATATATAGATGTACATATGTACACATATAAATATATGCATATATATGCAATATATATATATATATATACATATATATATATATGCATATATATGTATATTTATTTATAATATATTCATATATATATATATATATATATATATATATATATATATATATATATATATATATATATATATATATATATAAGCAGTGGGCCATAATATAAGGAACGTACAACAAAGACATAAATATGTGTATTACTTAAAAAAGTAATGCATGATTAGCAATGAAATTTTTATCGATTCAAAATTAGGCCTCTCTCCCCCCCCCTCTCTCTCTACCTATATATATATATATATATATATATATATATATATATATATATATATATATATATATATATATGTGTGTGTGTGTGTGTGTACATGCATATATATATATATACATATAAATATATATATACATAAACCATATACATATTTTTATATGTATATACATGTTCATATATATATATATGTATGTATATATACATATATATATATATATATATATATATATATATATATATATATATATATATATATATATATATATATATATATATATATATATAAAATGTTTCCTATTCCTGGTAGAGAATAATAAACAAGCACTTCAATTTTGATCTGAAATACTCATTGTATAATTTTCAATCACTGACTTAAAAAGAAAAGAGATATTTTGAACAATGAGCTTACCGTATAGTTTGAAGTTCTAACACACCGCTATATCAAGTACTCAGTACGTGTGATTCAGCTTCAGATTATTTTCATAATTATTTTAATATCACTTTTGCTCCATTTGTAACATTTTTATATATACGTAACATCTATGTACTGAACAATAAACAATTTTGAAACCCAGCTCTATATTTTTCACATCTCTAGTCTACATACGCAGAATTCAGTACAATTAATTTTAAAAAATTTAAAAAAATCTTTTTCACTTAATTCATTTATTCTGATTTACTTTAAATGAAGAGCAAACTATCACTTTTCAAAGTTTTCATGCATATTTTAATTTTATTAGATTATGTTTTTGTTTTATTTTATGACCTCATTTATTAGTTCCAAGTCTGTGAGTTATAATTCATTGAGGAGCGGTTGTATTTATGTGTATTGTTAGGGCTCTCAAAGAAATATGTCATACACTTTAATTCACATTATAATATGTGATTTATGATTTCACAAAAAAAATTTCATGATGCATTCAATTCTATAATGCTTACTTATATTAGTAATATCACCACCGAACTGTAGTATATTAACCATGTGATCTTATGTTTCAAATGTGTAGGAGCACTGAATTGTATGAATGTATTTTTGATCTTAAAACCTTTGGTCTGTGGCACGTATCACTTTAATAGTTTCCACATATTAATGGTCATTACACCCACGTCAATTTGAAGAAACCTGTTAGATTCTGCTCATGAAAATATCGGGATAAAAAATGTACTTTTAAATCAGATGGGTGTCTTTTTTTCTTTCCAACACAAACTTAACTTGTAACAGACAGCAGTCACCTCCATCTAAAATATGTCTGCGTTAATAATTGGTTATGAATCAGTTTTGGGAAATCAGTTTTCATACACTTTTACACATTCTTCACAGGTTCCTATTTGTGATATTATCTTCAAATTGTTGTTCTATTTTTCTCTTCGTGCAATGTTCTAAACATTGTAAATTTCCATTGTCCTTTTTTAGAAATAACTTTTCTTTTCTTTTTTTCTTGATGTTAAATCTATTTTTCTTGATTATTACACATAAAATCCTACCTAAACCTTTCTGCGATTTCATAAGAAATCAGTGCTACCTTATTTTCTGATTCTAATCTTCCCATTCATTTATAGCTTTTTGTTTTTCTTGGATTATCAATTTTATATATATATATATATATATATATATATATATATATATATATATATATATATATATATAAAGACATTTTATGTTTAACGTTGTTATTTTATAGATACTTATTTGTGCAAATTGGAAATGTTTATGATAAACGAATATTAAATAAAAAATTTCCTGAACATTCAGGCCGGTAAATGTTATTTAATACTGTTTATCATATAAACAGAGCATTTGCTTAAATATTTTTCTATAAAATAACAACGTTAAACAAAAAAATGTCTTTAATAAATAAATTGCTGGTCCTTGTCCATTTCTTAACATAATATATATATATATATATATATATATATATATATATATATATATATATATATATATATATATATATTTAAGCATTAGATCGAGCAAGGCGTGAAGCCACTAGGAGGCAGGGGTTGCAGAAGATTTGGAGCGAGAGCAGATAGGAGTGATAGAAGAAAGGATGAGGAGAGGGATAGTGGATAGATCAAGGTAACTGGAGATGTCGATTGACATTACATTTGAATAATTGGAGATTATAGCTCTCAGGGAAACGGTAATTGGTAAGGGTGTTCCACAGGCGAGAGGTGCGAGGTATGAAGCCAGTGGAGTAGAAGAGACGGCTACGTTTAAAAGTTTCAACAGCGTAAGGGTGGGAGCGGGATGCCAGCCTCGTAGGGCGCTTGAATTCATGAAGTCTGGGAACCAGTGAAAGCAGCTCATCGGAGCAATTACCATGAAAGTATTTGTAGAAAAGACAGAGAAAGGCGACGGCGCGTCTGTGAGAGAGTGACTGTAGACGAGATGCCAGATCAGGGCCAATTATATTACATATCCGTCTCTGGATCTTGTCAAGAACTCCGAGGTAAAGAGAAGGTGCCCCAGACTATATATGGCAGCAATACTCCATGCAATATCGAATGGTTGATTTGTATATTTGAAGTATCGATTCCGGGGAGAAAAATTTCCTGGCGCTGCACAGAGAGCCAACTTTCCTCGCGGTGGACGAAGCAATTGACTCAATGTATTTGTTACATCTCAGGTCAGCAGTCAACGTGAGCCCGAGCAGACGCAGGAAGTTGTTCTCAAGAAGTTGACTATCAGACATTCTAATGGTGGGCAGGGAAGGATCTCTATGGTGATTAATAGAGAGTAGTTTAGTTTCTGAGGCGTTAAAGTTGACCAGCAAATTCTTGCCCCAATTAACAACCGATTGGAGGTCCATTTCAAGACGCACGGCCAGGTTAGTTTTGTCACCGACACTAGATTTGTTTTTGAGGCAGGAGTAAATTGTAGTGTCGTCCGCGTAGATGCCAACTTGGGAATCTATGGCGCCAGGAAGGTCGTTGATGAAAATAAGGAAAAGAGTGGGGCCAAGGATTGAGCCTTGGGGAACACCTGCGTTCGTGGGATAGGAACTGGACGAGAATCCGTTAAGAACGACCTTCAATTCACGGTTTGACAGGAATGATTGTATTAGGTCAAACAATCGACCTGTAATACCATAACCCTGGAGATATACATATATATAAATATATAATCGAGACTTTTATCCTACAGTCTCAGTTACGGTGGACTGGACATGTCTTGAGAATGTCTGATGACAGGATACCCAAGATCCTAATGTACAGCCAGTTAGATCAGGGCTACAGGAATGTAGGACGCCCATGGCTAATATATAAAGACAAGCTGAAAAGCAACTTGTCAGCAGTCAATATACCACATAACACCCTTGAGCGCTTAGCCTTAGAGCGGCTGGAATGGAAATCAACGTTTTTTAGTGGACTCAGCAATTTTCAATCTGCTTGTCTGAATCATCTTAAAGAAACGAGAGCAAGATTTAAAAGGTCACCCAATGTAACAGTGATCTCATCTCACAATCCTCACACTTGCTCCATATGTGGCCTCCTTTGTAAATCTCTAGCCGGTCTTAAATGTCACCTAAGATTATCGTACGAACTTTCATAACGGAATCAATAAGCTGTCAGATCCTCATAGGTCGAAACCGACGGGAGAATCCATTATATATATATATATATATATATATATATATATATATATATATATATATATATATATATATATATTCCATCCTCAATTTCATTTAAACAAAGAAAATAAATCTTTCTCTTTTGAGGTCACACATTCCTTACACATTATGACAATATAAAGATATTTTAAATTATAAAGGAAAATATCAATAAATATACTACTGTATATATTCATTTAAAAAAAAGTAAAATAAATATTATATCAATAAAATTTCATATCAGCATAAAATATTATACATGACAACATATATAACATATAGTAGATGTTGATTTTCACACGATATATTTATCATATAAATATATCTTAATTTTTACCAACATCAGCTGCACAACAAAATCTGACAGAGCATTGCATTCACATAATTAGGTGCCATTAATTCCGTAAATACATTTTTGATTGTTTTCAATAAAATTAATTAATTATGGATATTAGACTATGAAGAAAAGAAAATTCAAATACAATTATAATCAATTTGGGAGAACAAGTGCGAGATATCGAAGAGCAGATGTACTTAATGACGAACATGTAGAGGATCGAATGATATATATATATATATATATATATATATATATATATATATATATATATATATATATATAATTAAATTGATGCATCGATGAATTCATTTATAAAGAGATAGATAGATTCAAAGATAGTGAAAATCAATGAATAATAATGTTTAATAAAAATATAAGCATAAACATACATCAATTTTCAAAGAAACAGCATCAGACTTACATATATTTATAATTAAGAACAAAATATCGGCTAATGAAGAAAGCATAATTCTTTGCATATCTTTGGAACTAATGTATTATCATATAATTTGTAACGGAGAATGTATGTCAATGCAGTGTCTGCTAATATATGGATTGTGATGATGACTAGTAAACATATGTATATAATTCTGAGTTGTGTTGAATACACAATTCATGTATCAAAGCTAATCAATAGGAGAAACTTTACTAAATAATATCCAAATATTCATAGTCTGAAATATATAATTAACTTAAATTTGAATTAAAATTACCACTGTGTATGTTCTCACTCTAAGTAGAATTCTGCATCGAGAATATAGGAAACAATATCAAAAATATTACGCTGAGAAATATATACTTGTTTCTACACTCGAGTGACGATGGAAGATTTCATTTATAGAAAATTGCGTATTTTTAAATATTGTAAAAGTTAGCGGTTCGGAAAGAGAATTCAGCGAACCGAGGACGAAATTCGTTATATTCCCAACCACACAAATAAATTCGTGAAATCATGTCTCCCTCATATGTGGATTAAATAGCCGACCTGGGATCTCTCGCCATTTTTCTAGGTGAAGGAGAAATATAAATTCAAAAGCGTAAGTAACGAGGGTGTTATACTAGAACATACCTATTCTATTGTAAATAGACTCTCCCACATATAATAAGTAGTAGTAGTAGCAGTCGCTAGGTAGCTGAGTGAGTTGGTCTGTCAGTCGATGTCGGACATTAAAGTATCAACCACCACAACTAGATTGCTGCGTCATTAACTATTATTTCAAGTTCCGAACGTTTTTTACGTCGGATATTTTTAGGACCGACTTAGTGAAATACAAGCCTTCACTGTGAAACCACTCTACAACAGACGGTGAGTAGCATAATACCGTCTCAATGGGGAGACATAGGTAAGTAATTACTATAGAGCATTTAAATGATTATGTATTACACATATGGCTATGGCTTTCACACACACATACTCTCTCTCACACACACACATATTTATGCACTGTGTGTGTGTGTGGAGGTACACAATTATATGCTTTAAAATATTATCGTTTAAAAGTATATATAATATATAAAGCGATACAAAATAAATGAAGCAGAAGAATGAGAAAACCCGATCGATATCCGTTAATATTTTTCATTATATATTTCGATCATTCATTTTCTTTTCTTTTCTTTTTCTTCTTCTATGATCTGAGTTCGACAGGATAGAGACTCTCCTAGCTATCCACAAATTTCTACGTCGTCTGGCTGACAGCAGCGTTTTCCCTAAGCTAAGGCTCCCTCTACCGGCGATTCTGGCATCCGTTCATACAAGCTTACAACGTAAGCGTCTCGCTGTCTTCCTCTATTTCTCTTGCCGTCAACATGGCAGTTAGGGTTAAGTTTTCCCAGCCGCCATTACTCGTTGTGTTTTTAAGAGAATTTCCGCTGTTTACTTCCAGATCTGAGTGTAAGTATTCTTTCTGTTTGCTATTTTGAGTAAGAATCTCTTGTTCATGATTCGCTCATTTGCCGTAATTAGCCTTCAATAGAACAACATTACTGCTGTCTATAGATTTTTCTCATCCTTGCCATATAAGGGGATGGATCCAACATCGCAATCCAGTACGCTTTTCTATCTTTCGTTCAATCAATTCATTTCTCAACACTTTGCTCAGCTTTTGGAATGCTTCATTCACAAATCAAGTGCGTGTTCAGATCTTCTTTCTCCGCGTGCTTGATCTTTGTTTCGTCAATTCGTAACTCGCATCTAACGTTTTCCCTCTTGATAATTACCTTACTATGTCTTCATGCAGTTGATCTGCGTATCTTATATGATTAAGATTAGGCCTGCGTCTAATAAATCCTTGTAGGTCATCCATTTGTAGATGAGTACTTGTTCTTATTGTTTCTCTTCATCTAACTTCAAAAATGAAGTAAGAAAGGAAGACACAAGAGAATGTAACTTGGTTTTCTTTCTTACACTTTTTCTTTTTCCATTATTGCGTGAAAAGAGGTCGTATGTTGTTATAAATTTCAATAAATTGTCTACTAACCAGTTATATACTAACGCCTGAAGAGATGTGTTAGTACACATCGAAACATGATTGAATTTATGTAGCTTTTACTCACATGTTGATGTAATATCTAAAAAAAAAAACACACACACACACACACACACACACACACACACACACACACATATATATATATATATATATATATATATATATATATATATATATATATATATATATATATATATATATATATATATATATATATAGAAAGAAGAGTAAGATATATAATCCGGTGTTCTTATAGATATTTTTATTTTATAAAATAGTGTCAAATGTAAATTTACAGAACTTTAATATTATAAATTAACTGATTTAAAATATGTATTTTTCGCTACACAGTTCTAACCATGTTTCAGACATGGAAGCTAAAAGCTTCGAATTTAATTTTGTAATTAAATTAAAGACATTAGTTCCATTTCATCCTCAAGCGAGTTTTGGAGTAACTTATTTCAAAGTTTACTGAGTTTTAAAGGCACGGCAAATATTCATAATTCATGTTTCCAAGGTAATATATATATATATATATATATATATATATATATATATATATATATATATATATATATATGTGTGTGTGTGTGTGTGTTTGGAGAGAGACAGAGACAGTGTGTTTGCGAAAGTGGATCAAGAAATGATTATGAAGATGGGGTAAACTAGTAATTTGTTTATACTGTTTGAGAGATTTTATGAAATATGCATGTAAATATACTAGTTTTGAGTTTTACTGCCATAATTTACTGCATACATAAATTGGTATTTGTATTTGCCATTTTGACCTCGTCGGATTGATCAGCCTTACTATCGACTCAGGTGTAAATCGTAATTGTTTTCAGCGTATATGCCAAATTCAGAGATGATATCATCGGGGAGATTAAAAACAGTGATAGGACCCGGATGCGACACTAGCTTTAGTACGAAAGAATCTAGAGGAAAGACTGGATCAGGTCAAAAATATATCCGGAGACACCGTAACTTTTCTGCTTTTGGAGAAGACCTGAATACCAGACCCTATCAAAGACTTTCGAGATGTCAAAAAATTTGGAGACAAAATGAAATATCAATTATTTCTTCATATATTTAAAGTACGTTAAGATTTTAATGCAAGGAAAACATATTATTTCATAGAAAACTAAAAAGAGTTCGTCAATTTCCACGAAAAATATTAGCGATGCCTTCAACAATAATGAATACAAGAATAAACATCTTATAAAATGTATTAAAAGAGTAGTGAGAATGAAAAATACATAAAAAAACAAAACGGTGAGAAATTTAAAATTGAAAATTATATGAGAATATAATTCAATAAGCAAACTAATTATCAAACAGCATTAGTTATAAAGCACGTGCTGTTAAAATATCTCTTCATTCACGAAGTCGCATTAATGCGGAAAAAAATTAGATTTCAAACGACACAATACGCATATACTGGGCGGAAAATTTTCATGACAAATATCAAAAACTTATTTTGTTGAAAGTCACATTCAAAAATACAATTACGGAAACTCAGTCGCACATATACATACACTACACACACACACGCATACATACATACATACATACATACATATATATATATATATATATATATATATATATATATATATATATATATATATATATGCATAAAATGACAATAGGAAAAACTAGTAATTGCTGACGCGTTTCGTCCAGTGTGGACATTATCTAAGCAAAATACGAAAAAGGCCTCATTGACGAAACACGTCAGCAATTACTAGTTTTCCTATTGTCATTTTTATGCATAAATATTGTCTTCTACTGGTTAAATCGAGAGATTTTTCATATATATATATATATATATATATATATATATATATATATATATATATATATATATATATGGGGGGGTACGCGTAATCAGTTGACTGTCGGCAAGTGGCACATTTCTAATTTGAACAGGCGTACATCACTAGTATTGCAATATATGGGGCCTTCTCATTAATAACACACATTTTTGTTTTATTAGATATAAGTTTAGTTAAAATACCGTTTGACATAAATAACTGCATTAAATATTAAGGTTGATGAGAATTCTTTCATGCAGAAAAGTACACCTTATTTCATTCATCGATTATTATTGAATAATATCGAATGGTAAACAATGGATGCTATCAAAGTTAATGCTAATATGTTCAGTCAGCAGCGACGAATCTGACAGCCTTCAGTCAATGTTGTGAATGAATCAATATATTTTTGGACTGCAGGTGCTCTATACGTTTCTAATATTTTGATTGTTAGACACAAGAATAATCGTTAACGCCCTAATGAAAATATTGTCTAATACTACGTTTTCTTTTTACTGTACCTGGTGTTACCAATGTAAATAACAAATATTTATATTAAAAAATGAATAACGTTTGGCAAATATGAAATACAATTTCATTTTACCCACGCGATATATGCAGTTTGATTTCGTTATGTAAACCGAAGTTATATCAAATGTATTAGTATAAATAAAAACCTTAGACAAAAATTTTAGAATATAATTATATTTAAAGGATATGCATTAAAACCTGAATATGTGATTTTTGTAAGATTTTTTGGCGGGTTTCATTTTCATTGAATTGTAAATAAATTTTTTTAATGCATCATAAATACAATGTCATCTCAAAAGAGAAACAATATATTTGAAAATTCTACCGTGATAAGAATACAATTTTAAAATTTGAGATACATTTGAAAGGAAACCAATCAATATAAAAAAAGAAGTTTGTTAATATTGCTAGATTAAGCAAGAAAATTAAATCCAATTTTTTCAAAATATGAAAAGAATAATTAAAAAATTCAAAAGGGTATTATGAATTAAATTGGATTGAACAAATAGCAAATTCGACGAAGTTTATGTTCCGAATATGAATAGAAAAATGATTCAGAATTTCAAACGCAAACGTAAAAATCAAGAAAATGACAAAAATATATCCCATTTAAGAACATATCTGATACGAAACATTCAATTTTGTCAAAACATTTCAGGCAAACTGATTTTCTGATAGTAAATTTTTGTGATTATTGTAGACCTAATGTGTCTTTCTTGGAAACAGTCCTTTAGCAGGAAGGAGAAGGCCGAAAATGTAAGAATATTTCGGAAAGGATATTACGTCGTACTATTAAATGATTTTTAAAAAAAGAATGTGCGTCGAAAACGGCGGCGGAATATTGTAACTTTTGTACAAAGGGTTTTAATGTGCCGTGATATCCAAAATCAAGAATCTTTCAGATGAGCAGTATATTCATTAAATACAATACACCTTCTAATTCTTCAAGGATTACTATTGCCCAATTTGAGAGAAATCCTTCTAAACACCGGAAATTAATGTGATAGATACCAGTCAATCCCTAAATGAATTCAGTCAAAACACGAGATTCAACTTATGCATGAATCAAATGTGTAATGTTACATAAACATTTCTAGGAATCTGTTATTACTATTCATGACGAATCAGTAGAAAAATCCAAACGTCATTGATTGATAGAAAGAATCGAATGTCAAGATGGCGATGCATAGCCTAATAAAGCATTAATTAACTTAGATTTATTGGAATTGTACTTTATCAAATATATGCTTATGTACCGAATATGATTTAGATTTAATTATTGAGGAATATTTAACACATAATTTATTTTCTGAAAAAGCCTAAAGAAACCCATCGCAAATCATATATAATCTAAGGACAAATACAAAATGAATAGTGTGCATATCTGTATATATTGCTATATTTAAATATCTGGCAAAATTATGTATTTACTGCCTAAGTATTGAGTAGTATATTGAAATAGTGGAATTAGAAGAGAGATAACTTAATATTATGACCTAACTCAGCACAAAGAATTGCTCCGATGAGCTGCTCTCACTGGTTCCCAGACTCCATGAATTCAAGCGCCCTACGAGGCTGGCATCCCGCTTCCACCCTTACACTGTAGAAACTTTTAAATGTAGCCGTATCTTCTACTCAAATATCTTCAGACCTCGCACCTCTCGCCTGTGGAACACCCTTCCCAATTACTGTTTCTCTGAGAGCTATAATCTCCAACTATTCAAATGTAATGTCAATCGACATCTCCAGTTACCTTGATCTACCCACTATCCTTCTCCTCACTCTTTCCTCTATCACTCCTATCTGCTCTTCTGCAACCCCCTGCATCCTAGTGGCTTCACGCCTTGCTCGGGGCGTAATGCTTAAAAATAAATAAATAAATAAACTAAATATTTTAATTATCAAGGTAGATATTATATATCTGGTAATTAGTTCACTTCATTAGAATAAGGACACTTATAAAATTAGAGCAACCACATGATTGGGTTATTATTTCAGCTACAGGCTTTAAAGCATACAGGTGAAATAATAACCCAATTATCCTTTAAAGGATTAGTTAATAATTTAAACCATTTGCTTTGCTCCTTCAGTACAAGTTGCAAAACAATTAATTAAGTATTTCTCAAAAAATAAAATACCGTGTATGATAAGAAATTATTGGTCTGGTTCTACTTTTAAAAAGGCTGATTTAAACACATTTGATCAATTCCTAGATATGCTAAGGGACAATTCTATAATATACGAGAATGGATTGATAATAATTTTTAATTAAATTAATTGGAGATTTCATAATAAATAAAACACGGAAAATTTAATATTTGCCAGACGCAGTTTTGTCAATTCTGTAATTATAGAATTTTATTTTCTAAAATTTTACATTAGATATATGCAAACAGTAGTATTTAATTAATATCCACGAAATTATTATTAGAAAATAATTTCAATGAGGAATAAAGAATTCGAGTTAGACAATTGCTACGGGCAAAGAAAGAATACTTTCACATCGTTACATTAGTCGCCAAAAGACGCACAAAATATTTTAGTTAAAGTCGGGTAACTACTCAATGGTTATCCAAAAAAAAAAAAAAAAAAAACGGTATACCTGCCAGTTGAACTTACCTTCGGTACCTAGGATCAAATGTAGAAAAGGACGAAGTACACACACACACACACACACACATATATATATATATATATATATATATATATATATATATATATATATATATATATATATATATATATATATATTATGTTTTGTAAATCCGTTTACAGAACGACCGATCAGGTATAATCGACTCTCCTGTCGCGTTCGACGTATGAGGGTCAGGCCGATAAGTCCCCAGGAAACCGACATCCCGACACCGGCACATGAGATTTGTTTATAGTGGTGAAGGCCTTGTGCAGGACCAGCCACACTTTTTGGAGGGACGAATACAGAAACCTGGTGCACCGAATGCATGCCACAAGGTTCCCAAACGACCCTCCGCAGGTTTTGAATTCAGAGTTGTCCTTCTCCTAGACCAGTTGCCATCCAAGGCTATAGAACCCAGTCTGTCCTGCTATTTTACCCATAAGATGAAGAGGATACATACCTTTCCCAAGGGTATTAGCACGTAAGTGAATGCAGTGGATTATAACTCGGCTCTGCGATTCCTCAATCCATGCCGCTAACCACTGCTCCACCGTGCCTCCACCGATCATATATATATATATATATATATATATATATATATATATATATATATATATATATATATATATATAACAAAAAAGCAAAATAATCTTCACGCATACACTTACGTATCTTCATTGAGGACGAAAATGAATTACACGGTATTTAAATGAAAACTACGGAATATTAGAAATACGCATTAATGCGAAGGCTCCACTGTAAACAACGATATGTACTTACGCAAAATTAGAAGACCCGCTTTAATGTTCCAATCTGAGAAGTTAATTATAACTATTCTTTCGTCCAGTTTTTGGATTTATATCCTAACAATTTTGGGGCGGCAGTTGTTTGTTAATTCGTTTATGATTTACTTAATTTATTGATTTCTTTGAGCATCCAGGCTTATAAACCCAACCAAAATGAACCAAGTAAAATAAGTAAAATGATACTAGAAAGAATTAATACTGATCTAAGGAAGAACCAGTGGAAAAAAACACAAAAGCAGATAGAAAGTGGTTACACAGAATGAATAACAAACATAACTGCCAATTTATACAATTAGACATAAAAGAATTCTAATCGTCTATAACAGATCTGGGACAAATAAAAATAAACAAAAACAAAATCCATATCATTAAACTCTCATGTAATTCTTTACTATTCGAAAATAAAGACGTATTGATAAATAAATAAGGGACCTTTGACAATAAAATGGTTTTTTTGACAGTGCGTACCCGTAACAACATAGGTATATATTTACTACACGAAATAAGCAAAACAATAGAAATGATACAGGACTCTACAGAGACGAGGTCTCATAATCTTAAGAAACTATAACAAAGAAAAACAGACAAAACTAGCAAAGCAATAATAAATATTTTAAAAAATAACGAATTCGATATAGACATAAAAACTAGCCTAAACGAAGATGATTTTCTAGATGTTACTTTCAAACTAAGAAAAGACATATACAAACCATACAGAAAACACAATGATAAACCAATGTAGATATACACACATCTTCCAATCACTCGGCTTCAATAATAAACAGATACCAAAACCGATTAATCTCAGGCTTTCCGACAATCTTTCCAATGAAACCATATTTAACGCATCTAAGAAAGACTACGAAACAGCCCTAAAAGATAGTGGATTCCAGGCAAATATCACATACTCACTACAGAACAAAAAAAAGGATAACCGGAAGAGAAATATCATATGGCTCAACCTACCGTACAGCAAAATGTAAAAACAAACAAAGGTAAAATATTCCTCAAGCACTTAAACAAACACTTCCAGGAGTCCAGCTCCCTACGCAAGATATTCAATAAAAAACACTGTAAAAATCAGCTGCACCGAGAACATTGAACAAATAATAAAAAAATCACACCAGGAAAACTATCAACAAACCACACGAATAATTTTAAACTATATTTAATTGTAGAATAAAAAAATGAATCTCCCTTAAACGGTAATTGCTTGCAAGGCAACGTAATATACCAAGCCTCAGTAAAAATCGCCAGATAATGAAGAAAAATGCATAGCAGTAATTAATGGCCACGCAATAAAAGAACCTATGCACATAAATCATCCTTCACAAATAGTAAATGCGCAGACAGCACGATGCATTCTATTTATATGAGAAATTAAAAACTAAGCGCCAATGACACCAAAAAACATCATAGAAAATAAGGAAGAGACCATAAACCTACAACAACCAATCCAGACACTGCAGACTTTCCTTGGAGAGAAAATAGCTATTATTACCTTCCAAAACAAACTACTAAATAAACGATGAGAACTCACCTAAAAATGCAGACATGAAAACAATGTTTTACTACGTTATTTAAAAATCAGTAACTGAAAAGAATAAATAAAAACAAACAAAATGAGAATAAAAACAAAGAATATAAAAATCAAAGCAAATAATTAACAACGTAACAAAACACTCCCGCCATTACAACTGTTAGAATATAAGAAAAAAAAAAAAGAAAAAAAAAAGTAGAAATAATTAACACAAATAAATAAATAAATAAAGTAAATACTAAATGAATTAATAAACCACTATCATCAGAATGATTGTTAAAATAGACTTCAGCAATCAATCCAAAAATTGGGCGAAAAATAGTAATATAATAACTATTTTTCGTCCAATTCCCAGACCATAACAATCTAGAATACAAACGATTATATCTTATCTCCAAAAAAATTGCTGCGTTACATAAAAATCGAAAGCCGAAAATACAATTTGAAAATACAATTTTGAAAATACAAATATATAAACATAAATGAGAAAAAAAAACAAGTAAAAAAAAATTAATACAATAAATAAACAAATTAACAAAAGACTCCCGTCAATCTAACAGTTAGACTACAATAATCAATCCAAAAATTGGACGAAAATAGCTTTAATTACGTTCCTATATCAAAGCAAACTACTAAATAAACAATCTGAACTCATCTAAAACAAAAAAAAAACTAATAAAACTTTTAACTAGGTTAATAAAACATCGGAAAAAGAATAAATTAATATATAAAATAAAAATATATAAAAAGTACAAAAGATTAATCCATATAAATAAATAAATAAACCACTCCAGCCAAAACAACCGCTGAATGGACAACTCACAGTACACCACTGACCCGTATATATAAACAGTCGCAAAAACCAACACATGTGTCCTGATTATTGCGTCTAGCAATATATATATATATATATATATATATATATATATATATATATATATATATATATATATATATATTTTAGGGAATTTCAAAAGCAGTAATCAGATAAGAGCATAATGCAAGTAACAGAGCAATATGATGTAAGTTGATTAAAAATTTAAAATTAAAAAATACATAAAAATAAGCTTAAAATAATTAAATAAATTAATATATAAAATTAAGAAATAAATAAAGTACAATTTTATGGAAACTTATAATATGCTCAAACACTAAAAAAAAACACACACACACACACACACACACACACACACACACACACACACACACATATATATATATATATATTAAATAAAATCAAACCACTTTAAGGTTCCATGTAATAAATTATTTCACCACAGACCTTTTAAAAGGACTGCGGATCATCAGACTTTACTTCCAAACAAAAAATGAAAACAAAATTTACACATTTTTGACGGGCCGTATTAAACCTATGTAAATTAACGAAGTGAGGAAGTGAAGGGGGAGAGAGAAGACATGAGTGAGTTAGCAGATATTGACACATTTAAAGGGTTAACTTAATGGAAGTTATATGTTGATATCGAAGGGGTAGAGAAGAAAAACCCATAGAGAGAAAAAGAGACCAGGAAGTTATGATAGAAAGTGTCAATAATTTTCTTTATAAAAAAAGGCTAGAAACAGACGCTGTTATTTTGATTTACTTTTAAAATGTTATTTTGGGGGTTCATAAAGATTATAATGTTTGATATGAATTCGAATGATTTAATTTGTTATTTGTTAGTGATTTAAATTTTATTAAAATTTTGGTGATTTTCTATGAAATAGTCGATTAGAAAAATATTCATAGAAAGTACATTAAAAGAATAAAATTTTATTTTAAAATATAAGTTTGCTACTAGCAATCTATATTTTTATCTCTTTCAAAATTTTTGTTATTGATTATTAAGTTGACATTACATTGGGCTCTCTGGATTTTATCCTCCTTAGGTTTACCCATACGGATTACCTAGTTTTTCATAAACTATATATATATATATATATATATATATATATATATATATATATATATATGAATATAAATGTATTGAGAGAGAGATGGATATAAATAATAAAACTCATAATAAAGAAAATAAAAAAATAAAATAATTAATTTTGTTAAAATTATAACTGATGTAGGCAATAAAATCAACCAAATGATCAAATAGGAAAAATTGAATGCATGTACGTCTACATGTTAGTACCCATTTAAAACAGAATCAACTCTTCAATATAAATTCTCCAAAATTAATGTTGTTATTTCTTCTTTTCTTTTCTTTTCCTTCCTTTCTCACTCTCCTTCCCTTTCCCATCCCTCTTTTCTTTCAGTCTTCCCTCGTTTTTGAAAACCTTATACTGTTTTTATTTTTATTTTTCTTTCTTCCTCTTTTAATATTAAAACGGTTTTCTTTTTTTTTTTGCCTCTCTCCCTTTTCCTTTCGTCTAGATAAATTGATTCCATTTATTAAAAAATAATCTTCAGTGTGAAGAGATGAATAATTGTATATTCATGAAATTCATTATAACCGAATGGAGTTTTAAGGATCGTTCTTACTCATTATTAGCATATATATATATATATATATATATATATATATATATATATATATATATATATATATAGTCAATCAAACATCATTCTACAAAGATTCGGGCCGGGTTCCTCACATCAAAACACGTGTAAACATAACATATAAACATATGTCCGGAAATCCTTCCTTTTCGAGTTATTAAATTTAAAGAAAATTTTCGATAAATCGCGCTGCGTTGCGATGTACACTGCGTTATATTTTTCATTTGTGTACATTTGTGCTAGTCTGTCTTCAAAGTTTAACGTGCGTAGGAGTCAGTTAGAAGATAAGTGTTCCTTTTAGCAATGTCAGGATATTCCTACTCTGAGCAGGCTGATAAGATTCTACACACGGTCGGTTTAATGGTAATGAACGCGATGTTGCACGTCCAGATCTAAGGCACCCGATCCATCCAAATCGTGCAGCTTTTTATCGTCGTGTTGCTGAGATAAGTTCCGTGACACCACAAACTCTGGATAGAGGCATATATATATATATATATATATATATATATATATATATATATATATATATATATTTAAATATGTTTGAAACAGTACAGAAACGTATTATGGCATAAAAAGCAAGAAATTTTATATTACAGGCCATGATAGATTTAAACTAAAAACAAAAACACACGCCAGTCGACCGGTTTCGTCCCCTCCCATCAGAACTGTTAACGGGAAACACAAATTATGAAAAGAAAAAAAAAAGAAAGTCTGTCATGGATGACGTGAATGAATGGACAGGGAGAATAAAAAAATATAATTATAAAAATGAAACCAACAAAGATGCTAGAAGCGCAGCACAGCAAGTCCAAGCAAACAATCCCTTTGTTTACAAAGAGCAGGTCGCCTGGACCTTATGTACAGCGTCTCCAACACCTTAAGATGGAATAATTAGTGTGCTCTGGCCAAAACGGAAAACCAGTTCACACTGAAATCCATCGCACAAGTAGGATTCTTTATAAAGTGATCCGCAATCGAAGTGTTACGAATGGTTAACAGTTTCTTATGAGAGGGGACGAAACCGGTCGACTGGTGTGTGTTTTTGTTTTTATTTTAAATCTGTCATGGCCTATAATATAAAATGTCTTGCTTTTTGCCATAATATATATATATATATATATATATATATATATATATATATATATATATATATATATATATATATATATATATTGAGAGAGAGAGCGAAGAGAGAAACATAGATATTGATACTGAATATAATCTTTCTATTAAAACTTCAAGTGCTCTTCAAGTCTGTCAGACAAAATATTTCATACTTTAATTCAAATATATGAGGGATTGATGGATAGAAGTAGGTAGGTAAGGATACATTACAATACTATATATACATGAGTAAGTATGTGTTTGTTTGTCGGCAAATATAAAGCCTTTAAATCTTTTCAAATAAGCATTTACTTTTAACAGTTTAATCAGCTTTTTTTATTTTCTCCTACCTGATCATTGTCCAATTAGAAGCAAAGACAGACAACTATTACAACTTTGTTGTGAGTGTAGATTACACAGTAAAATAATCATATCACATGAACGTATTATATATATATATATATATATATATATATATATATATATATATATATACACACAGTACGTTGAACAGGTACATATTAATGTAAACATTAACAGTGTGATTTGTAAACGAGGAAAGTCTGATGAACAAACTTAAGTGATTTTGTTGTAGGATAACATTCAGTGGCTAACATGTTCAGCTAGAGACCTGGAACATATACAACTTATTTACTTAATAATATTTTGAAAAAGTTTAAATGTAACGATTCTAGATTGGTGAGAAATAAAAGTAGTCACAGATCTTGTAAATGTTTGTTGTATCAATATTAGATGTAGTAATATTGAAAGGTTCTGAAGTAGTAGATACATAAAATCCTGCGTATTAATCGTAAGCGTAGTATCACACAAAAGCAGTAGTATTATCGTATAAGAAATTTTCATTCATGGGAGACTGTCAGCGGAATGGCTTTCTTCGTGGAGTCTCTGCTCATAGTTAAGAGTTATTGCTAGAAACGTACATTCTGCAATAGCAGTAGAAACAGAAACAGGTAACGCCTGTGAATGTAGCTTATACCGTGGCAATGTCTTTAATAGCAACTTATACTGCTGCCAACTATTTTGGATTACTCACGAATATACGTGACTTGAAACAGTTACAATTATAAAAGAAAGTAATGCCGATTCTTGAAGTTTAATTACAATTTATTAGATGTATATAATATTCAGGTAAATATCCAAATTAATCAAGAATAACATACAAAATTCCTGATAGATGCAAAACACTGTATCTATGCCAAGGCAAATAACATTATTGCTAGCAAAGATAGGGAAGGTCCTGTTTACATTATTCATTTATTTTTTTTATTTAATCAGTATCACTCCAAGCATGACAGTACAATCATTGGAACATAGAAGTTTACATGGTGTGGAGGTAATTAGGAATAGAAAACATTAGTAATGAAGAGAAAAGAGTAATCAGGACAGTAGACCGCGTTGATATTGCATTTAAATGTTTGCAGATTAAAGTTAGCTGGAAAGCATGGAGCAGGGAGAGATTTCCACAGGAGAAATGTACGAGGGAATAAACTGTTAGCATAGAAGTTACGGCTACATCTAGCTATGTCAGCTGTAAATTGATGAGATCTCGCCGACAGTCCAGTATTGCGGTTCAATTCGTACAGTATAGGTACCATAGTGAAGAACTGATCTGAAAAATAACCATGAAATTATTTATAAAAAAGGGACAGAGAGTCAACCTTATGGCGGTGGAGATGTGACTGAAGCCGAGTCACCAGATAAGGACCAATAATAGTGATGAATCTTCTTTGGATTTTTTGAAGGACCTCCAGCATATTAGAAGGGGCAACGGGCCATATATGGCTGCAATATTCTAAGCAAGGACGAATGGTATAGTTAAAGATATGCAAAATAGATCCCGGAAAGAGAACTCGTCTCGATCGATAGAGTGAAACGTCATTCTTAGTATCTGATCCAGGGATGGATTCAATATAGTCTTTCCACTTCATATCAGCTGAGAACGTTAGACCGAGGTGGTGGAAGGAATCACTTTCTTGGAGGAGAGCATCAACTTTTCGGATAGAAGGCAGAGAGGTTTATCTCAGATGATTAATGGGGGTAAGTTTATTTTTAAAGGCGTTAACATTGATAAGCCAACTTTAGCCCCAGTTAACAAAAGTCTTGGTTTCATTATGTACATCAGCTGCCATTTTGACACTGAGTGTTCAGTATTACTATCGAGACAGGAGTAAATAATAGTGTCGTCAGCATAGATGCCAAGTTGAGAGGTGATATCAACGAGAAGTTCATTAATGAAGATTAAAAGCAGCGTAGCGCTAAGGATGTAGCCCTGGGGGTCACCTGCGTTAATACGAAAGTTATGTAGACGAGTGGCCGTTCAGACAACTTCAATCTCACGATAGGATCGACTTGATCAGCTCAAAAAACGTCTCCGAATATTTTCCTTCGTGAGTTCAACGCGAATTCAAGTTTGCTATTTTTTTAATCCGACACACGTTCATAATACAAATAATAACAGGGGTAATTCAGTGTAAAATAATAAAGCATTTAACTATCAACATAATTAAAATACATTAACAACAATGAATTAAAGATTCAACGGAAAGATTATTGATTACTTATCAATTAATACAATTCTGCGTAGAGCTGCTAAGAAAAGTACTAATTCGTCTTGAAAGTCGGGATATTCGATTTTAACGTCTGGGTTAACACAGTAGTCAAACACATAATTCTAACCGGGATTTACCAACATCCACATAAGCACAAGGCCGACTTTTAAGTAGGGCGAATCCGAGACTGTAGGATCGGGCGAAAATTCCCTGTAGATCTCGTATACACGGGGTCGGTTTGGTCTACCACCACAGCTAGGTGCAACACGTAATTATAACTTCCCCTTCCTCAGTCAGTGGCATGGTCTCTCTATTTCAATATATGGCGGTCTATATTTGTATTGTCTCGAAATTCACGTTCAAACTCCAGTGTAAGCAGTGGCACTTGTTATTCATATATGACAAAGTGCAAATGTTTTGGGAGAATGTTTGGAGAAACCCTAAGAATATAGGGATGGATTCAATATAGTCTTTCCACTTCATGTCAGCTGAGAACGTTAGACCGAAGTGGCGCAAGGAATCACTTTCTTGGAGAATAGCATCAACTTTTCTCATAGAAGGCAGAGAGGTTTATCTCAGATGATTAATGGAGGTAAGTTTATTTTTAAAGGCGTTAACATTGATAAGCCAACTTTAGCCCCAGTTAGCAAAAGTCTTGGTTTCATTATGTACATCAGCTGCCATTTTGACACTGTCTGAGTGTTTAGTCTTACTATCGAGACAGGAGTAAATAATAGTGTCGTCAGCATAGATGCCAAGTTGAGAGGTGATATCAACGAGAAGTTCATTAATGAAGATTAAAAGCAGCGTAGCGCTAAGGATGGAGCCCTGGGGGTCACCTGCGTTAATACGCAATGTGAGAAATGAAATAATGAATGATATCCTGTACAAAAGTGGAAAATATAAACATGAATAATGTTAGGCAAACTCTAACAAAATTCCCAAAATGGAAATCCCCAGGAAATTAAAAGTTACCCATATTTTGACCTATCATCTATCATCATAAAACACTTTATCAATGCTACTTAATAACCACAATGAAATTCTAGAATGGATAATTGAAGGTATTACATATCTCTTAGCAAAAACGGATGAAACAGATGTTCTAAAAACGTATAGGCCAATAACATGTCTGTTCACCACATATAAATTGACCACGTGTGTCTTGACGAACTGTACTTACTCCTTTCTCGATGAAAACAATATTCTTTCTCTGGTACAGAATTGATGTCGAAGATGTTCATATGGTTGAAAAGTTCAACTAGTAATAAACAAAATGATCATGGAAAATTGCCGGGAAAACTATAGACATCCCTGTACAGCTTGGATAGATTACTGTAGAGCCTTTGATAATGTGCCACACGGTTGGATCTTTAAACCTTTGGAAATATACGAAGTATTCTCGGTGAATCTAAATTTCCTTAAATATAGTAAGGGATAGTGGAAAACCGCATTACACCTAAATCACAGTGCCATTTCCAGTTGCTTGAATATCCGACGAGTAATCTTTCAAGGAATCGTCCCGTCTACTGTGTCTTTCCTTAATCCCCTTTTGAAATGAACTAAACAGTAATATTTATGGATGCAAAATTAAATAAGAAATCTTTAAATATCTATAGTACATGGATGCTGTCAAACTCTTTACTAAAAACGACAATGATCTGAAGGGTAATCACAATACTGTAAAATATTTCATTGATTACATCGGTATCGATTTCGGATTAGATAAATGTGGAAAAGAAACGTTCCAAAAATAGATGAATTACAGAAAAACACTTAACAGATCTCTAGTTTGTAATAACGATTAGGGAACTGAATCAAGGAAAAATGTTTCGTTATCCGTGTCTTAAGACATGTACGAATTTGGAGATCTATAAAATTTCTCGAATGGATTATGGCATGCACGGAGCAGAGCTTGAAAAACAGTTTCTAAAGCATGAAAAACGTGTTTGTTGAAGCGGACATACGCTGCTGCGTGGTCAACACAGCAAGTATGCAATTTTCTATTAGACATCTAGGAAATCTGGATTTATTTGATAAGATATATGTCATCATTAATTCTATTACCAGAATAAAATCCTAATGACTTGTGGGCAGTTAACATTCCTGCAACGGCGAGAGCTTAGGGAATGGAATATTCATTAGTATTTTAAACATAATTGGTTTTTTTTTTCGACTTATCAAGCTTTACACGTTATTGAGAGCAAGGTATATTTTTAGATTGAAAGAGTCTTTAGAGAAAATAATGATTTACTATAACAAGTACTATTAAGTAATACATAGCTAGTGGGAAAAAGGTGGAAATGTGGAAATGAATAGAACGAACATTACTGGAATTGGAACTCGGTTCTCTGATTTCTAATTCAGAGCCATCATTTATTACACAACAGCACATCCAAGCATAGAGACCTGTGTATTACCAACCAGTTACCCATCTACGTAATGTCTAGGCTCGACGTTGCTTAATTTCGGTGATCATACTAGAACAAGTGTTTTAACGTGATATGGCAGTATGCTTCACAGAATCAGTGCAAATGAAATATGCAGAATCATCATCTTAAATGTCGTATTAACATTTGATCAAACAATGCATATATTTAGAAACTGGACTCGACTAAGGAAGCGATGAGTAGAATTCAAAAAATGATGTTGATGATAATATAAATATTAATCATCGTACAGATGCAAAATTAATCATGAAACAATATTAGAAATTCAGTTGCTGAATCGTCATGTAATGAGGAGACTTAAGCGAAAATATTCAAAGACAAAATCAATTACACAGAATGAGTTAAAAGAAAATTCAAAGAGAATATTGAAACATTGAAAATTTGATTAAACTGCATCTCAAATGATAAAAACCCATAGAAAATATATCCGATGAGATTTTCTGAGCGTTTACTAAACTGGGACAAATAGAACACTTATACAAAATAAACTCAGATGTTAATGAGCCTATATAACGTTCTAGATACGACATTTATTATTAAAATACACCTTTAAATGCCAAATCTAGATGCGTCGTCAGTGTTGTTGCTCCCATGTCACTAGAAGTTTCGGGTCTAAGTAAACAGCAGACTTCTTCGATGGGTAACCCGACCGAATATGATTAGTATTCGACCCGCACCTAGAACAAAAAAAATTGCCACTAGCTTTAGGATGTGAATTATATAAGTTTCCCCAGTAGACAACAACCAATCAAGACTTCACTTGGGCTATTCGAAGTTATAGATTTGGTATGCATGGTTGTATTGATCTAAATTTAAAGTTGATAAAGAAAAAAAAAAGGAAGGAAAGGAAGTGTCTCCATATTTGACAATTAAAGTTTCAGCGTAGATTCTTTAGACTAAGGAAGAACGACCCTGACATATATAAAACACAAAAAAAATATAAATTGACAACTGTTTATTGATCAATAATCTTGAAAGATCTTGCATGCAAAAAGAATAGAGATTCGTAAAAATCAAGCAACTCCATGGAGAATTCAAAAAACAAACAAAAGGAATTATAAATAAAAATATTGGAATAAGTTTTGAAAAGAAACTGAGAACAAATGTAATGGAAAATAATACATATATACAAAAATAAACAAAAATGATTCAACAAAGTAGTGAATATATGTACCGATAGAAATATAAAATATAAAATGTATTATAAAACTTAACCGACAACAGCGCGGCCTGATTGGTAAATGGATATGGAAATTTTCCTTATAAGGAACGTTTGGCGCATTAAAGTCTGCATCAAATATATTTATACGTATATATTACAAACAAACGTATTACTTCTAATCATATACGTTTACAGTTGATGAGGAAGGAGATATATATATTAATAAGAAAAGGTGGAAATTTTACAAAAGATTACAAGAATATCAATATAATATTTATAAAATTGGAGCACATTGTCAGATAAATATTTCATATGCTTCATACAAATACAGAGTCGAAAGATTTGTTAAAAACTGGAAAGCCAGAGAGAAAATGAATCGAAATATCAAAACAGATAACAACTAAAAAAATAGAAAAAGTTTAAGAAGGTTGGTGAAGAAAATATAAGCATCTGATGTTTAGATTTTCTTTAGATGTACTTTAGATGAATTGAGATATCTCATAGCATGATTTATTAGAACAATTTACGTTACAGCAGTACTTTTGTTCTTCCAACTCAAAAATTATTAAGTTTTGCATTTAAATAGTAATGCATTTATTAAAACATAAAAGGGATTTCAATGTAAATTTCTTATTAATGAATTTTATAAAACTCAGCTACTTTGGGTGAGCAATTGTAAAAACGCAAGCAAACACCCATTTCCAATATGTACCGAGTAAATCTTTTCCTTTAAAAATAATTTTCCTAACGCTTGACAAATCTTATGCATTTTGTCGGAACTAACCAGACTTGGCTATGAATTTGATGTTTAAATCCATATTTGAATTTTTAAAGTGGCACATATGTATTACAGAAATGTTCGTTATATATATATATATATATATATATATATATATATATATATATATATATATGAATATAAAGAGCCAAGTAAACCTACCTATCTACGGATCGTCACAGCAAGCTGACTTACCCTGACGATCCGTGTAGGTGAAAATCTAGATAGTTTTACCTGGCACTTCATAGTTCATAGTTAAGTTTGCTCTACTTAGTGTATTGAGCACGCACTTTACATAGTTACTTTTGCTTAAATTGGTTTGGAGGTTTTTTTTTTACTTTGGATTCTGAACTGGGATTCTGGACGATTGTTTTCGATTCAATTTCATGTTCTTAGTTCTTTCTTTTTGTATCCCTTATAATCCTTGGGCATTGGTTTGTTCAATTACAAGCCAAAAACCCAAGGTTTTTCCAGACAAGTATAACTATTTATATTTATATAATTTATATATATATATATATATATATATATATATATAATTTTTTTTTAAATATGATGGAGAGTTTAGTTTAAAAAGAGAGAGTATATATTTATAAATATAAAACTGAACATTGAAGTCAACAAACAGCCTGTCCCGTCTGAGTGTCGACTACAATTTTCACTTACAAATATATATATATATATATATATATATATATAGATATAGATATAGATATAGATATATACTTAAATTTTGCACAAATGTTTAAGTTAAATGAAACTGAGAATGTAAATTGTCGACAATTGCTTTACAGTTTACATTGATAGTATTCCTTCGAGAACAGCAGCATTTGCCACTATTATTATTATTATTATTTAATGTTTATTTATTTTTTATTTGATACAATTCACTACCAACACTTTACATGCCCGCACGCTCTATAAATAAATTTTGTTATTATTGTTGTTTTGGTGATGGTGTATTTTAAAAATTATTTTCGTTTCTTTTGCATAAAAATTTCTTTTGTCGATATTCTCGACATCTCAGTTATACAAATTTTTACACTGCATTCTACACGCTTGTGTTTTATTTCGAGGAATACTATTGAAATAGCGGTCTATGATAATGTTCACCACATAGAGATAACAATGAAATCAAAACTAATATTGCTAACGTGAAAACAGCTGTAAAAATGGTTAGAAATTTGATAATACGTTTTTTAATAATTATCTTAATATTTCTCGTGATAATTTCTTTCATTTTAGTATTTCGGGTTCTGTGTAGTACTAGTTTTTCTATAGTAGCTCCTATCTTTAAATTACTGTTTTCTTTCAGATACATTTTCTCGATATTGACGGTCAAAGTTACTAATGCTACCTTCAATTCCAATATTATTATTGAAGGTGATGATAGTAATCATGAGAGTAATTGTATTACAATAACTGATATAGTCTTTGAAGCTGTGGAACTGGTCAGTGTTGCAATTTGTTGTGATCATGGTCGCCGTTGGGTTGCTAGTATTGGCGAGAGTAGTAGTAGTACTATATAAATAAAATGAGGTGAACGTGCGTGAGGTCTCGTATACTTGGTTGGGTTAGAAGGACACTCAATTTGTTTAAGACTTACCGTTATTGTTACTAACATTCATACACACACTGTCCTTACACAACTCAGATGTATTAACGTGATCGCAAAATAAACTTTGTCTGGTCGAACTAATTATGTTCACAAATGATGTTCCTCAGATGGCTTCATTTAATTAGATAGGAGTTAAACAGAGAAAAACCTGGAGAAAGAAAATAAAAACATAAGAGAAATGACGCCATAAATGCAACGACAACAAAAAAGACATTAACCCCACCACACACACAAAAAAAAAGGAAAAGAAAATAAACAAAAGAAGACACTGCCCATGGTGATGCAACTGTTGGTGATGATAATGTAAATTAAGACACGTCATGGCAGAAGTAGCAAGAAGCAGAAAGAAAGAGTAAGAGCCGTGGAAGGAGGAAATAGTCAAAGAATTTATTGGTTGTAAAACTGAGAAAGGAAAAAGTAGGTGATGAAAAATTGATTAAGGAATGTAAAGATTGTTGAGGAAAATAACGAATAGAAAAATATAAACGTTGTAAATTATTCACAGAATTAATGAGGCTCTCGACGACAAACACACCTCGATGATCATAGATATCTCGAAGGCCTTCAACCAGATATGGAACAATGTTTCTACACAAATTCTCCATCATTGGAATCACTGGCTATCACGATTATAAAATCCTACCTAACAAGTAAGTTCTTAAAAGGAGTTATTAACGACCAGACCACCGGATCCCTGGTGGTCAAGTCAGGCGTCACCGAAGCGCCACTTCATGGACCAAACCACATTTTGATTTACATTAATGAACTGCCTTAAAATATGCACAGATCCTTTGTAAACAACTGTACTTATGATACGTCGATAAATATCTAATGATGATCTAAAATTGACAGCTGATCACAAATTACATCTACTACTAACTTCCCAGTCAATATCTCGAAAGCAAAACTAGATACATTCAATGTTCACGGATGGCACACCGAACTACATTCATTCGCGATGAACAGATGTCCCCACGTGGAGGTACAGTCTCGCATTGAGAGACAATTGGACCTTCAATCACACCTGACCTCAAACGGAACTCGTAAAAACGAAGCATCGAAAAAATACTGGTAAAATGTTCTACATATTAAACCCCTCAAGAAAATACCTTACAACTCTCTGGTTTTTCAAGAGCCATATATGGCATGGAGTATTTTTCCTATTTGCGTATGAAATGCCCAGACACAAATTTCCTGTCTCGATAGAGTTCAAATGCCTCACCGAGTTATTTAGTGTAAAGGAATATTTTACACGCTGCAAAATCCCCGATCAAAGGTGGGAAGGACGATCTTCTCTCTCCTCGCTCGCTATTTCCAGAGATCATCTGAACAACAATCCTGTGTTCTGCCAAGCCTAAGGGCTAGAACACGCCATGCTACTGATATTATAGCAAACTAACAAACATTCCTTCCGTATTCCATCGAGGAAAGTAAGTTCCGCTCGAACAGTTTCATTGCAAGAACTCTGGAACAGACAGCTAAGAGGATATTTCCCTGATCATTATAATCATAACCTGTTCATGTCTAAAGTTTATTGTTATGTTCCAATATAATCGGTATGAACTGCCTCTTAAATTTATCTCGTACTACAAGTTACTACGGGCTCTTGTAAAGGATGAAGATGTATTTAAGGAAAATAACACACACACACATACACACACACATATATATATATATATATATATGTGTGTGAAAAATGTATATCAATATAAATAAATATATATATGTATAATTATTTATATATTATATGCGCGGAACTTATTAGAAAGCGCTCAATATCAGAGATAGAGCTAAAAATATAAATAATAATAATAATAATTTTTACCTATCATAATTTTACACAAACCCCACCACACGTATATACATACATGCGAGGAAATATTTTTCAGCGAAAAAAAAAAAATATATATATATACATAATATGACATGGATACATTGACGAGACATTGACGAGACATTTCCGCCACACTTCCAATGTTTAAATTTCAACATTTCAACAGACAAATGCGTATGTATAGACATAACACCACCCGTATACATACATGTGTCATAGCCGAAACTGCCCACATACGTTTATATATGTATGAGTCCCGACGGACGACCAAGTATGTATATGTGTCTGCATACATCGATGTTTGCGTTAGTACGATGAATGACAAAACGACGAAATTTCCCCCACCACTTCCACAATAACACCAATACACGCAATCTACATAAACCCAAATTTTTTAAAACATTAATCAGTTTGTCTGACGATCACTAAAGCGTGTAACCCAGGGTCACAAACATCTATCCAACATCTATATATATATATATATATATATATATATATATATATATATATAAACACACATACACAGAAATCATACATATATAAGCACACACACTCAATATATCGATGTCCACAAAATATAGATATGCATATATATATATATATATATATATATATATATATATATATATATATGTAATATACAGGGTGTTTCAAAAAATTTGATATCATTTCGCAATCTAATAACTTTGTTAGATCTCCTTCAAATGACTTCAAATATTAATAGCATCTTTATGTTTAATGTTTGTTTTATGTTTTTATGTCTTTATGTTTTTGTGTTTTTCTTATTTGTATTTTATGTTCTTTAATCTTTAATCTTTTTCTTTCCAGGTATAAAAATGCCTTGTCTCAGGCGGTGCGCATATTGAACATTTGTGAAATCGTTCACATAATCCACATGCTTTTGAATTTCTCATTCAGATTTGGAAGAATAAATCTTATGATCTTCAACATTAATACTTTTTAATTTCATTTGACTTAATCATGTACTTTCTGTGATATTTACACCTCAAAGGATATCAAATTTTTTGAAACACCCTGTATATGTGAATATATGCACAGAAAATATATACAGAATACCCAATATATATATATATATATATATATATATATATATATATATATATATATATAAATATATGTACCTACAGTATATATATGAACATATTTACATATATATATATATATATATATATATATATATATATATATAAACACACACATCAAGATATATACATACATACACATAATATATATATATATACATACATACATATATATATATATATACATACATACATATATATATATATATACGACTTTAAAGAAAAGAAACATATTTTTGTTATTAAAATAGATGCAAAGTATCACGTTTAAAAGGAAGAATAAGAATTTAAGCTCCTTTCGCCCGACACTTCATAAATAAAATCGTCGGCAATACAAAAAAGAGATGCTGATGAGAAAAAAATATTATTAACAACCGTATTAAAATACATTACCCAATAGTCATGTGAGAGGGGGGGGAAGAAAAACATTATGACTAAATATGTTCCCAGTCGGGCTGTGGCTTCCCTGAATAGAGCCAACGTAAATTTCATCTTCCGTTGTCTACACAGGGCAAGACTTTGCATGTTAATGATAATAGACTCCAATTGGAGTCTCGTCCTAGCCTTGTGTATAACAGAAAAGAAGTCAGCAGAATGATTCGTCTTACTATCAACAGAATTTAACAAATGCTCACCAATCGCAGATTCATGAGTTTGCGAACACCTCGATGTAATTGGTTCATGTCTTCACACCTTTCCCGGAATACACTGGGTGATCCTTACCGCTAACAGTTGAACGCTCTTGCCCACATACTCGATTTCACATTGACATTTATATTGATATATAACAAAACTTTGTTGACAGGTAGGCAAGACATCCTTACGGTGAGGTGGAGGGAATCGTTTTTCGTAGTAAAAATTCTCCGAACAGTAAAAGCATTAAAACACCGTTTAATTGAATCAACAATTCTGTCTGCATAGGTTGGACTCCTAGTACCAACCCAAGGGAGTCTCAAATAAACAGGACACTTAGAGGGACCGTATATCTGAGTCACTGAACTTATTGATCTTTAGTTGGATGGTAGCTGTCAAAACACATTCAGGGTAACCATTCATTAATAAAAGTTGTTTGAATTTTTTCAGCGTCAAGTTTACATTCAGAGCACAACATCAATGCACGATGAGTAAGGGTCTTAATAAGATTAATCTTCCTGGATCCGGGTGCAAAATAATCCCAAGTAAAGTAAAGTAAAACCCAGAAAACGTGGATTTACGATAAACACTGGTAAGAAAACCTACAGGTGTCCTCTCCACCAGGACATCCAAGAAAGGAAGCTGATAAATCTCTTGTGTTTCTATTGTATATTTTAGAAAACGATGGAGATTGCTATGCCGAGAAAAAAAATTCTCCGCTTTACCTAAAGATAAAAAGGCGTAAAAATGTCATCTACATAGCGGAAGAAGCAATAAGGTGTATTAATCTTATTAAATAGCTGTTTCTCATGAAAGAAAACAAAAATGTTGGCCAACAGAGGACCCAAAGGACTACCCATCACTACTCCATCTATCTACTGATACAAACAGTTGCTAAGGCTGAAGGAGAGAGACTTTGTAGCCATCTCTATCAACTCAACGAAAACACTCTCAGGGCAAGATGGAGACGGTACAGGGCCACGATACAAAAAGTCTGCACAGATCTCAATTGTTTCATTTAGTGAAACATTAGTGAAAAGACTAATTATATCGAACGATACAAAAATCTTAGTATTGAAATCTGGTTTCAGTTTGCGCATATACTCAGCAAGACAATAATTATTGCTTCTTTCGCCATAATCTGGGTTTTCTAAGAGACAACATCTAGCTACAAGTTTGAGTTTTCTAGCCAGGGGAGAGTTTCTCTACGTTATATTGTTTTTTTTTCTAGATGGTTCTATATAAGATTATTTTTTTGTTTCTGTTATAAGGGTGGTTCCAGATATTTCTAGATTTGGTGTTTCTATATTGATTGTATGTAGATTTTCTGTAGAGATTTGTGGCGAATTTTAATTGTATTCATTGGTATGAGTAGTAATTGTTAGTTTTGTTTTGTTGTGTTAGGTGGTGTCTGTAAGTGTTGGCTTTGTGAATGTATATATACAGAATATATATAAATACGATATATATGTATACATTTATGCAATATATATATATATATATATATATATATATTAAAAAAATATACATATATATGTAGATACATACACATAATCGCAATCGTAAAAACATGCACACTTTGTTTTCATATATATATATATATATATATATATATATATATATATATATATAAACACACACATATATATATATATATATATATATATATATATATATATATTTGTAAATGAGAGATTTGTGTGTCTCTATGTTAAAGTACATTGCTCTAGCCTAAAGGTGAAATATTAATTTAACACATCAAATATTTAATATTCAATATATCTGATCAATATTCAAGAAATAATTCCGTTTCAGCAAACCAATTTTTTCTACCCTGATATTAAAAATATCTTCTGAATTGCTGTATTTACTATCTCTCTTCCTTCTTTCTATGCCCTGATATAAGCGTGTGTGTAACATGAGTAATTTATGGGCCTGCAATATATATTCAATGTTAAATTTATACGTAATCGGTCTTTTCTTCTTAATATCTTTATCGCAATGACTCTGTATTTTCTTTCCTTTATCTAGTCCCTGTATTCTCATGCCTGTAATATATGCGAAGATATAGATTTACACTTCGATCTATTTTTTAACCTTTTACCACATGTACCAATCAAAGTTATTCACTATTCTTTAACAATCGTAATAACAGTCTCTACTTCAGGATATAGTATTATTCGACTTGGGCACCTCGAGGTGGTGTAATGGTTAGAAAGCATGTCTCGCTAGAACATTTACGAATGAATAGTGAGTTCGATCCTCGCCGGGTGACACATACTTTCGGACTTATTCTACATCCAAGCTACGCTTCGAAAATCGCTATTATTATGCGACATACAATTTAATTACTTCCAAAGGAAAAAAGAAAATTCAGTGTACAATAAACTTGTCATGGATCTATCTTAAACTGACGGAACATTTGTGATTTATGTTTACTCGTCTATAGAGTTATCATCACCGAGAAATAAACACACAATATTTCACAAAATGATATCCTCATTGATAATATTCAGGGAATTTTAACATTAATAAACTTTTCTAAAGTAGGGTTTTTAAAAGGGGTATGTGTATAGCATATTCTAAACGTATGTTCTCAATATTTGCTGGCATTTAACATGAAAAAATTTGGTTCGTCATTTAAAAATCAGAATGTTTTTTTCTATTCTTTTTTGAAATGTAATATTACATAGACAAAATCCCATTTTAGTACGAAATATCTGATACTAAAAAATAAATATGTGAGAAAGACTATTAAGAAGTGTTGGTTAGAAGATTTTTTTTAGGAAAATAGGTTTTTCAAGTCCCGTAAACTTTTCATTAAAGCAGGAAAGAATGTCTGTATGTTTATATATATATATATATATATATATATATATATATATATATATATATATATATATATATTTCTCTTTGGATCTATGGCTCTGTTATTTCTTACGGTAAATGTACATTACATTATCTACCCATTAAAAACTGAATGGCTTTTCTTGGCGTGTAATTATATTTAAACAGTTGCATAAATAATAATAATAATAATAATATTAATAATAATTAGAACAATAACAATAATAATAATAATAATATATATATACATATATATATATATATATATATATATATATATATATATATATATATATAATATTAGTGGTAAAATATACACATACATATGCAATTATATATCAAAAATATATAAATATATATACATACATACATACACATTCATATATATTTGTTTAAAAAATAATTCCAAGAGGATAGAATCCAGGTAGAACTCAATGTCCAGAACAGTGTAAGGATATAATAAAAAGGCTTAAACACTAATATTCCCTGGTCATAATTTATTCCATTGGAATCGTATATACGATCCAATTCATCAGACCTACAAATTCAAAAAGAAAACAGAAAAAAACAACACCGGGAATAAAAAATAAATTTTAGTGTACGTATGAGAGTGTGGGGCGAATGTTAGAGTAAAAGAAAGCTATAGAGATGGGTAACATACGGGAGAAGAACTGGAAGGTCTAAAGATGAAGAGGGCGATTAAAAATTAACAGAGAGAAGTTTTAAAGAGGGCAGTCAAAGACGGTTTAAGTGAGAGAAATATGAATGATCTCGGATGTCTAATACATTAAAGATGTAACCGGAAAGGATACATTTTGTGGTGACATACAAACACAATAGACGATATAATCTTAAAGATCCGAAGATGAGAAAAAGAAAAGAAAAGAAAAGAAAAAAAGGTGAAGGAGAGAGATGTTTTTTTTTTCTTTTCTTTTTCTTTTCTTTTCTTTTCTTTTCCTCTCCCTTTCTCATCTTCTGATCTTTAAGATTATATCGTCTATTGTGTGTGTATGTCACCACAAAATGTATCCTTTCCGGTTACAGGGGTTTAGGGGTTACGTTCTTTATTCAACAACGAATAGAAAAAAGAGCAAAACAAAAAAACCTACTCTAATAACCAGCGTTATGTCTACGCCTACTAAGTATTTCCGATTTTAATTTTAATAAATTGTCGGGTTCTTTATAGCTAGCAATAGCTAACTTTTCCTCCGTGCATAGGAAACAAAACCTATCACCTGATTTATAACTTTGACATTTTTTTAATATTTCCAATTTAAAGATGGGGTTATTATTATCGTCTTTTTTGATCTTTCATACATAGGAGGATAAGCTAGTAATGTGTTTGTATGTTTAACTATTGAAACTACTAAGGTGGTTATAGTATCGTTTTTTGAAATTATTCTGGGTAGATCCTATGTTAACGTTGGGTTTTTTATCAGTATTATTCGGTTTATCCTGATATATCTGTCCTTGATAAACCACACACTCTTGTTGGCATTTTTCCTGGACAGGGAAGGTTTCCTTATTTCTACAATTACACTTAGCGGGGGGCGGGGGTGACGGTGCGTGGTTTGTCTTTAATTTTTCTCCTATTATATCTATTAATTAAACTGGTCATATTAGGCATACAGCTATAGCTTAATTTGACGTAGTTTTTATTGAAAATTTATGCAACCTATTGTTTTTGTGTGTGGAAACTCTTTTTAAGTAGTTTAAAAACAACTTGCCTATATTGCTTTTCACCGTGAAATTATATGGGGTGTTAAGCCATAATATTTTTCTACTTTTGGTTTTATGTTCACATTGCTTTTTAGGGGAATTATTCGTATCGATATATTTTAATTTACTATTATGCCGACTACACATTAAGGCTTCTTCATAAAATAGTTTATGTTTATTAAAAATATAATTATTAGATGACTAGTGGACAATATGTGTTTAATACCTTTAGGTATTTGTTTCAAAATTTGTGTCGGGTGGTTAGAACCTACGTCGATATAATGTGGGCGCTGATTATATTTTCTATAAGGTGAAATCGTACCATCACGTAAGTCTAACATAATGTCTAATTAATGGGTAACTTTCAAGTTTATTTGTATATCAAGGTTGAATCCAAACTTTTGAAACAACCAGTGAAGTTTCTTACGAATTACATCGCATTTTCAAGGGTTACTTTTTTTCTACAATAATTAGTCCATCGTCCCTGTATAGACCATGGTTGCTAGGATCGATATATTTGTATAAATTGTTAAGTAGGAGGCATCCATCTAACTCGCATACCCATGCCCCGTCATATGCCCCTATGGGATTGTCAAAGTTACCCAGTTCTCCTTTTTTAACCCATAATTCGTTATTGTGGAATAACAGCGATTTACGGCAATATTTAATAAGTCTAATTTTATCGCTAGAAATCGGTATATATTATTTAGATAACAGTAAGGCTTCATTAACAGATTTTTCAGTAATCGATGGATATTTTCTTTATATCGTATTTTATGAAAGAACATTTGTTATTTTTATCACAACACTTAAACTATTTGGTACAATCGTAGCTAGAACGCCATTGGTTATATATATATATATATATATATATATATATATATATATGACCGAACGTTTGTTTTCTGACCATAAGACCCGGGTTCGAATAACACCATGATTGATTTGTCAGGAAGGCAACTTCCTGTATTTATCGATTTCAAGTGTTGAGGGTGGGGGGCATCCCAGTATACGCCACCTTTGGAAAGTTCCTGAAAACCATACTACGGGCTGACCCAATCCATGTGAATGGATCTGTGTAGACGGAACATTTGAGGGCTGTCGATAGCTGTGCTAACACGAAGTAACATTCATTGTGACCGGGAGTTTGTGTGCACTGGCCTTGTTCAAACTGCTGATCACGTAAGATAACACACTCTCGCCTCGAAACTGTAACTAAGGTCAGCTCAGCATAGTATAAAACCACGGGTGGGCTCTCTGGGTGTTGAGCAAACACAAATATTCCTGACGGAGCGTTTACAATAGGGATTGTCTAGCCGACCTAGTAGACGGGTGTCCTCGAATAAGAGTTGCAAGCAATATTTTTTTTCATATATATATATATATATATATATATATATATATATATATATATACTAGCATCATGGCCTTGCGTTGCCCGTGCTTGATTAAAAAATCGTACGACTCATACAGCAATCGCTATCACTTGACTTAAAATATTTTTGCTCTTCCTTGCCTTTAAAGGAGTGCCCCTTGTCATGTCGATGTTGCTACATGCCTTACTTTTTGCCTATCTCGCAATGCAAATTTTTTCTAAGCTCTATACTTAATATTAAATCTGTTACGAAAAAAGAACTAAACAAAATGAGCACAAAACAATCAGCTTTAAAAAAAGGACTCGTAACTGGAAAAACCGAATGAAAAAAGAATGTTCACAACAAATACTTTTTCACATCCAACCCAGTTCTGCGGAATCAGAATCAATGTTGAGTTTAAGCAAGCGAATGAGCCAATTGGAGTAAAGTGCTATGCAGATTTAAATTTCTCCCACTTGTGACGAATGCAGCTATCGATTCTTTTGCAAGCTAGAATGCTAGTTAACATTCGTATCAGTCAGCTGTTGGCTCTCACGCTGGCCAGTAGAATATCCCTGCCTATTCGTGGCAGCCAGCTATAGGCTCTCACTCTGGCCAGTACAAAATGGTCGCAAACTACATGAAAACTGCCGTAGAAGCATGAAAAATCGATTATTTCCACTATAGATGGAAGTTGGGAAATTTGGTCTTGGCCTTCCCGCCAACTTGGAGCATGTGCATGTAAATTTTGGTGCAAATCTGTCGAAAATTGCGTTCGTGCATTCGTTACACACACAGACCCACATCCTGCCTTTTATAGATAGACATTATTTTTTCATCATCCACACACGCACGCAATTATATATGTATATTTCTGTTATGGGACCTTACCCATGATAACATAATTGACTATTCCATACATAATAAATACTGCGCCTCAAGAGGAAGCAGGGAGTTCAGTGTGAAGTCTGGAGTGATGTCCGTCAGAAGTCAATCAGTCAGTCAGTCAGTCAGTCAGAGCGAGCGAGTCAAGAGTCGAGTCAGAGGCAGTCTGAAACAGAGTCGCGTTCAGACTGTTACTACTTAATCTGATTGTTCGTAGTCTGTCTATATTTCTGAGACGAGTTATTATGTACATTATTTACATTATTCGGACTATTGTCCTCATCTTTACCACAAGCTTTCGGCCGTTGTACGCTCCGGCCTTCTTCAGGTGCTTGGAATTTCGAACTGAACCCTTTAATTCGCTCACTGGGGTAGACTGTTCTAGTTCCACGTGCCATGTTTGATGGATGTCAGTTATCAGTTATCTCCTCCTAAATTCCATCTGAAAGTTCTCCACTGCCTTAACCGGGTATTGAACTCACACTCTTTGAGTCTTCAAAGACACATGGCACAGTGGATAAAGGCGTTGGTTCGATCCATTTAAAGGATCCAAAGAGTGTGAGTTCAGTACCTGGTTAAGGCAGTGGAGAACTTTCAGAGGGAAATTAACAGGAGATAACTGATAAGTGACATCCATCAAACATTATCACGTGGAACTAGAACAGTCTACCCCAGTGAGCGAAATAAAGGGTTCAGTTCGAAATTCCAAGCACCTGAAGAAGGCCGGATCGTACAACGGCCGAAACCTTGTGATAAATATGGCTGATTGTTCGTACTAACACGTTCTACTTCTCTCTATATATTCCTGTTTGTAATATATCTGTGTTATTCCATATCCGTATTCGAGTTCTTTATTGGTTCTAACTTGGACTATCACCGTTGTACAAGGAACCGGGCCATAATAATTTCTATGATGATAAACGTTCATTTTATTTAATGCATATCTATTTTTCAAGATGTTCATGGTGAATATTAAACGCTTAGAATAATTTGAGATGATGTGTACGTGTTCGATGAGAGAATTATTGATTCTGTATTGTAAAATATAAAAATAACAAGTGTAAGCAACTAGTGCAAATAGTTATACAACAAAAATGATTTCTATTTGAAAATATTCGGAAGTTGAGAATCTGAAAAGAAAAATAATTGAACAAGTCAGGGAGCAAATATATTTCCATTTTCACCGAGAATACAATCTTTGATTTAATCTTTGGGAATAATCAGTTGTACCAATGAATGCCTTTTTGACAGAGAGACAACTTCTGTGGGAGTGCGCCACAATCAAGTAATCTACCTGTGACGACATCTTAGACGTTGCCACATTTGCTAAGTGTCGCCAGAGGCCACCAAAACAAACGGAAAACTTTTGAATTACTTTTTACTTCCGCGTATCATTCATCTTCTTTTCCGCCTTTCTTACCGTCACGAAAATGACCAGAGCAACACGTCAATGCTAAATCATTATCAGAGTAATGAATCTGGAAAGTAATGTCTATATTTACACGGAACTTAAAGACGATGACTCTTGGAATTAACTTCGAAGTAAATATATATATATATATATATATATATATATATATATATATATATATATATATATATATATATATATATATATAAAATACAGTTCTGTATCGATTAAAATACAGCAGCGAAGAAATGAAACTGTTTTTTATTACTTATGTCATTTAACGTTTATCAATACAAAATCAGCGTTCAAAATCAAGTTTAAGCCGTGTCAGTTGTGCCCATTTTCGTGTTAATTACCTTGGCAAAGCCATGAATCGACTACTACACAATTATCATTATTTACATTATCCGTACTATTGTCCTCATCTTTGTCGCCATATTTATCACAAGGTTTCGGCCGTTGTACGCTCCAGCCTTCTTCAGGTGGTTGGAATGTCGAACTGAACCATATATATTTCGCTCACTGGGGTAGACTGTTCTAGTTCCAAGTGCCATGTTTGATGGATATCAGGTATCAGTTATCCTGTTAATTTTACCAAACATGGCACGTGGAACTAGTACAGTCTACCCCAGTGAGCGAAATTAAGGGTTCAATTCGACATTCCAAACACCTGAAGAAGGCTGGAGCGTACAACGGCCGAAACGTTGTGATAAATATGGCGACAAAGATGAGGACAATAGTCCGAATAATATAAATGATGTACATAATACCTCATCTCAGAAATATAGACAGACTACATAGTTGTCGGTTAAAGATTAGGGACATGCAATTTTTATGGCATTTTGGACGATGATTATGAATTTGACACGAGCGAAACAACAGGAAATCATTTTATATTAATTCACAGATAGAGAAACGGGGTATTAGCACGTGCTAATATGTGCTAATAGTGCTTACGTGCTAATACCCTTGGGAAATGTGTGAATCCTTTTCTTCTCCCTCCAGCTATGGCTAAATAGCAGGACAGACTAGGTTCTATAGCCTTAGATAGCAACTGGTCTAGCAGAGGGAAAACTCTGAATTCAAAACCTGCGGAGGGTTGTTTGGGGACCTTGTGGCACGTCGTGCACCAGTTCTCTGTATTCGGCCCTTCAAAAAGTGTGGATGGTCCTGCACGAAACCTTCACCACTATAATCAAATCTCATGTGCTATACATGCCGTTTGGGGACCGCTTGTGAATTCCAAATCCCCATGAAACTCCAATATTGGAGCCGGCTCAACACACCTCGGGTGAATGCCGTTACAAGAGAAAAGGACAAGGACAGATATAGAAAATGTATGTATAGGAATTCACATAATAAATGGTCTAAATACCGCTCAAGTTAGTGGCTTACTGGGTGAGAATGTTTTAGAAAAAGGGAACGAGAAATTAATTTATTTAATCTTAGTATTGCCTACATTCTCCAATTTGTTCTTTCTCATTAAGTATTTTCATCTGTCATTTTCTGATTTTGAGTATAAGTATCTTGTCTGTTGTCATTTTCTTTAACATGTACTAATTACTAACTCACTCCGGTCATGGAAAATAAAGATCATACCATAGAACCCCATTTCCGTTACCCCTAGTTTTTATTTCCATCATCATTGTGAATTTGTTCAACATTCACTGTCATAGAGCAATCCAACATTCTTTTTTTTATTCTAACGATTTTTTGTTTCTTTTGGAATGCCGCCTTCACAAGTTCAATGAATATTAAATGTCGCATTTTCCATCATCATTTAAACGATTACAGTTGATGGGTAGTCTTTTTTTTTCTCGCTGTCGCGCCGTAGAATATTTATATTATTCGGACTAATGTCCTCATCTTTGTCGCCATATTTATCACAACGTTTCGGCCGTTTCTTCAAGTGGTTGGACTAAACTGAAGCATTACTTCGCTCACTGAGGTAGACTGTTCTAGTTCCACGTGCCATGTCTAATCGATATCAGTTATCTTCTGTTAATTCCCCTCTCAAAGTTCTCTACTGCCTGAAACAGGTATTGAACTCACACTGTTTTGGGTCCTTTCACTGGATCTAAATAAGGCCTTTAACCACTTAGCTATGTGTCCTTGAGGACATCTGTGTATGAATTTCTGGGTATTATAAACGTAATGTCTTCAGCTACCATTTTTTTACTAGTGCTCATATTGCAATTGTTTGCTGTTATCATTGCATGTCTTACAAGAGATCATATTGCAATTTTTGTTGTTATTATCGCTTTTCTCTGGGAGTTCTTATTACTGGTTCCCATATTCTATTCATTTCTATACTTGGTCGATTCAAGAGATTTGTGGGGCCTCGCATATGTACTGATTCCTTAAGTTTACAAATTTTCCAAAGATGTTCTTTTTCTATGATTTCAGCTCGATCCCACAGAGGGCGGTGATCTCCCTTCTCTCTCCATATATGATCAGCCACGCCTGATTTCCCCACCTCTCCTCGTGTTACAGCTTTCTGGTGTTATTTAAGCCTTATTTTAAGGGGGTGGCATGTCTCCCTTTTATATTTCTTTGCACGGGATAGCATACTCACAGTCTTTAGTCATGTTCCCGCTATGGAGGGGGGTCTTAATCGGTAGAGATGTTTTTGATGTGTCGTCCAGCTTTTGAAGGTTGTCCTGATGTTATATGGACCGCGGATCCTTTATATTTTCTCTGATATCCCCTTCACATAAGGCAGGCAGGCAGACTGTTTTCTGAGTGTTGTTGTCCTCCTCTTTTAATCTTGGAACAGTCTACCCCAGTGATCGAAGGGTTCAGTTCGACATTCCAACCACAAGAAGAAGGCCGGAGCGTACAACGGCCGAAACTTTGTGATAAATATAGCGAAAAAGTTGAGGACAATAGTCCGAATAATGTAAATAGTGTACATAATACCTCATCTCAGAAATATAGACAGAAACTCTATGTAGCTTATATTGGGAAGATTACACCCATCATCACAGATAGTTTGAAAAATGTCGCCTTAAGACTATTTAGGTTTTCAGATACATTTGAATGAAGACTAAATTTAACATGGTATTTATTAAGACGATCTCATAATGCCAGAGAATAAAATTCAAATACACTGTCGATATTGGTGTCTGTTAAGGGGTCCACCCCTTTTTATACAAGTGGACTCGCCCAGTGTGTACTTGTACTGCTCCCGGTGAATACCCGGAAGTGATAGTGATACAGAGTGAGAGGGTGAGAGTGTGAGGTAAACGCTTTGTAGGAGTCACAGTTGCGAGCACGTAGACTCAGAAGGAAGTCATACTTCGATACTGAATTTCCCAGACTGTATATATATTATTATTGCTACTAACCGCATTTCTGGATCTACTAACCGTATTACCAATTGTATTATTACGTCAATACATTTATTTGCTATATTTCATTCCTGCGTTTGTCATTCATTTGAGACTGGATTTCATTCCGGAATCCACAACAGTGTCAAAACGCATTGACATTTCGAAAAGTTGTATAAGATTATAATCAAATAGCTTACTTAAGAATCTTGTGTTTTTTGTATTCTGAACATTGTCCACATTTACGTCGAGAAACATATGGATACTAATAAAATATGAATGACACGACAAGGGTTTCAGTAATATATATATGTATATAAATGCTGTGGTTCTTGCCTAGATCGATATAAAACAAAAAAATATAAACTTTAACAAACTGAAATTAAATTAATAGATAGATATATATGTGCAGTCATCTATTTAGCATTGTTATATATATATATATATATATATATATATATATATATATATATATATATAAGTTATCAAACATTGTAATCTATCTTTTACATAATTTTGTTAAAACAAAATTACAGCTTCTTTCGATTCACTTCCGTCCCCACTCTCTCTCTACCATAAAAATCTTTTGAATACGTCTGTCTTTTTTCCCCCTTTTCTTCTTTTTTTCTCTCTTTCGATTCACTTTCCTCTACCCCCTCTCTCTTTGCCATAAAAATCTTTTTTGAATACGTGTTTTTTTTTTTTTTTTTTTTTTTAAATTTCACTTCCTTTTTCTTTTACCACATAAATAGGTCAAGGTTAGGTCACTCCTACCCCAATTTAAGGTTTATTTAAGAGAGATGTAAATTTAACCCTCCCTATATTTTGTATTGTTGCTTTAACCGCCACCTTCACCCTCCCTGTTTAATTACAAAAATTACACTACCCATCAATTTCTAATCACATTTTTCCTCTCATTTCATTGTTGGAAGTGTTACCTGATGATCCGAAATCCTTTAAAAAGGATTTTGGTGAAATAAATTATTGTAATGGTACCTTAAAGTGTCTGTTTTTCATTAATTATATATATATATATATATATATATATATATATATATATATATATATATATATATATATATATATATCTTTTATCCGACATCATTGATATTTCCTTTCGATCTTGGTTCGCCATGATATCTGTTTTTAGCTATATATCTTGACCCAGGGCACTGAGACGTGCAGTTATTGTTTGCAGGCTGGTCTTGCACATCCGTTGTCTACAGTGTGTATGTGTGACTCTCACTGTGTAGTGAATACCTATACAAAACAAAATGAGTTGACTAGATATACACATATCGACATTTTAGTTTAACGCAACTGCTGTCTGTACAACGAGATATTCTCTCCATTTGTGTGACTACAGAGAATGGTTCATGGTGACGCTTCACACAAGCAGAGTTAGCAGTTTCTGAATGTCTTTACTTAGTTCATGTTTTGATGTGGCCGCTCATCCGTACTGAACCCGACCTGTTTTGTCATGATTCCATGGTATATTTGCTACTCCTTTCCTTCATATATAACCCGAGTGAATGTATCTAATCTGTATAATGTAAATATGAATCTGGCTTAATAATTGCTATTTTCATATAGTTGATATTTTCTTCCTATTTATTTAAAGTAATAGATTTATTTTTATTATTATAATAAGAACGTACACTTCATATAGTCTGTTGGGATGTTAGTGCTAGGAGTACTTATTCCCTGTATAAACAGTCTTTAACTAAATCTACTCAGTTCGTACTATTTACAAAATGCAACACTTGGGGAAATTTCAGGTGGAAAATTACTGATGAAATACGTTGAATACATTGGAAAGAAATTGTGCTACAAATAGCCTCACAAATAAGAGATTGCAAAATATTATTTATTCTTAAAATGAAGATATAAGTGCGGCTTCAATTTTGTACCTCATGTGATATGAAATATATTTACTTGTCTTTATATTGGCAGGTATTTTAATTTTACCTAGAAATATAAATGCCTAAAAGCATCATTCAATATTTCAAATAAAAAGATAGCAAAACATAACTTGATGAGCTAAACAAAATACAAGCAATTTTACTAACAAAACTAGTGAAAACACATTCTGTAAGGTACAGGTTGTGATAATAAATTTAAGCAATTCAAATTTGCTTTAATTAAACATTACAATAAATTTAACTTTTTCAGCGCTAAATCTGAAGAAGTCATCAGAAAGCATCATGATATAAATATTATTCAAATTAAATTTAATTTGTAACAAAAATGCTGCTATACTTTTTCGGATATCATTAATACTATCAGAATTCACTTCCAAGATTTAAGTTTTAAATTATTTCAATTAAATTCGTAACGAATAAGAAAACAATCAGTGGATTAAAAATATAATGTAAATACAAAATATAATAAGAACACAACGAGGAATAGACAGAAAGAAACAAATATACAATCGAACGAAGCTGGAAGGAACTAAAGGTGTGTCTTATATAAGGAAGGATGGAAGAGACGAAGGAAGAATAATGGGACATATGAAAATGCGTAAAAGAAAATCGAATAGAAAATTGGCGCCAGTTGAGAGGACAATGTTCAACTAAAGATGAAAGGTTCTCACGCTGTAGCAAAAATAAAAAATATTTGTTATTTTTTTTTTCTCAATTTTCTTTTCATTTTTCATTTATGTGTCGTATTTGCCTTTTCAATAACCGTTTACTGAATATAGAAATTAAGAAGTACATTTTTATGCTGTTCTCCGAATGCACACTTAAAATAGTGATGCCTGAATCAAAATTTCACATACAGACACACAGAGACATATCTATCTATCTATCTATCTATCTATCTATCTATCTATCTATCTATCTATCTAATACTTTGTGACTGCGTCGAACATTCGCATTTTGATCTATTTACATGTGTATCTCTCGTACTTCTTACTTTGAACTTTATTCTTTCCATGTTCGACTGTTTATATTTTATAATTCCGTTTTAACGATTATTGCATATTTTTCTTTTGCATGTCCACATTCATTTTCTAACTACTTACCTCTGTTTCACATGTGTGTGTATATAATTGGCTTTACGAAGTCTGTCGGAGGACGAGACGTGTCGATAACCATGAGTTATATTTCATATATATATATATATATATATATATATATATATATATATATATATATATATATATATATATATATGTTTTTCTTTTATGTTTCAGCTGCTCGTTATTGCTTCCAAAGCTAAGATACAGTCACTACTTGAAATCTTTGAAACAAACATTTTAAATGAATATTTCAAAAATAAATTAGCTTGTTATATTAAGGAAAGTTTTACAAATAGATTCCAACTTGTTGAACATCATGTAAAATGCTAATTTAAAACACTTTTCTGTACTATATAAGACAATAATCCTATACAGAACAATTTCTAATATGAAAATCTAAACAATCCTCGAATAAAAGAGCTCTAGTTAATGAAATATATTTATAAGTCAATATGCAAATTAATTAAAATTGAGGAGTGATATTGCATAGAAGTAGATAATATATAATGCAAATATTTAGCGTTTAGCGAGTAAATTACCACTAGAAAATACAGGTGTTGCTTTTTAATCCCTGAATTCGTTGGAAAATTGTGCTCAATTTATACATATACGTTCCACAATGTACGTATTTCTTAATTAGCTATTATGATTCTCTCAAACTTCAAATGTTGAATGTATAACTAATTCTAATTTCTATTTTCCCATGTTTACATTATATTAATTTTATCTTATAGACTATCCTCTGTTCTCTCACTTATGAGATAAAATTATTTGTTCAGATAGAAAATACGAATCTACGTACATCATATCGTCCTTAAAGCAGAAGAATTATCGTTCCACTTTCAAAACGTAAGAATAAACATTAATTCAATATTTAAATATAGCGATTCATTTTGAGTTCTTCTTTAGTCTATTGATGACTATCGCATCTGCTACTCCCTAACTATTGTCGTGATGGCCAAAACAAGAGTCCTCCACGAAGGGATTGTTTTAATAAGGTTAAATTTCAAATTTTCAATTTTGGAAACAAAAGGAAAATAAATTTAACGTTTCCACTTGAACCAAAAATCAAGAATTGGCATGTATTTATATTTATATATATATATATATATATATATTTTATATATATATATATATATATATATATTGAATTTTTAAAATTTCAATTAAGTTCGTAAGAAAAAGGAAAATCAATCAGTGGATTAAAATAAAATGGCTTATGAAAGATAATATGAATCAATGCAGAAACAGATAGAAAGGAAGAAACATACAATTAACGAATATGGAAGGATATATATATATATATATATATATATAATGATGGAAGAGAAGATGGAAGAATAATGAGACATATGAAAATGCGTAAAAGGAAATCGAATAGAAAATTGGCGCCAGTTGAGAACAATGTTCAACTAAAGATGAAAGGTTCTCACGTTGTAGCAAAAATAAAAATATTCTTAATTTTTTTTCTCATTTTTTTTAAATTTGAATTTATATGTCGTATTTGCTTTTTCAATACCTGTTTACTGAATATAGAAATTAAGATGACGTTTTCAATGTCCTCCGAATACACACGTAAAATAGCGATGCCTGAATCAAAATTTCACATACACACAGACATATATATATATATATATTTTATATATAATACTTTGTGTTCATTTCGAAATTATCAATATTTTATGATTTCATAACATTAACATTTTGATCTATTTACATGTGTATCTTTCGTACTTCTTACTTTGAACTTTTTATTCTCTTCATGTTCGACTGTTTATATTTTATAATTCTGTTCTAACGATTAAATCGGAGAAATTTGCATGTCCACATTATTTATATATATATATATATATACCTGTGCATACATATATAACACATATATAAAGTCTATCGGAAGCATATATATATATATATATATATATATATATATATATATATATATATATATATATATATATATATATATATATATTTATTCATACATATTTAATTAAATATATATAGACAAATGTTGTCTATTTATTTGGATGTTTTCATTCATATCGTCTGATTAAATAATAATAAGTGTTTATCATTTACGAAGAATGTAAATCACAATATTGATACATATTTGTAATCCTATCTAAGCTTTCGGCTTACATAAGCCATTATCAAAGTTGCCAATTATATTACAATATATAAACAATACACGGACAAGAAAGTGATGATAGTCTGTTTCTGTTTACATGGAAGAATTCCAAGCAACAATAAACACGTGCATATAAGACGTAGGAAGCTGAAATAGCATCGCAGCTCATTATGTCTCTCATGACCACGCGAGAGTGAATTCGAGAAATATTAAGTATGGGAAGCTGTTGGTATAAACCAATGATTCTGTTACCAATTATAGACCTTTAAGAATATTTGTTGGAAATTTCTATAGTTTATTTTTGTTTATTTTCTTCAGGTTAGGTCTCAACTGTTTCCTGTATATAGCTTCAAGAATCTTCAGTTTTTGTTTACTGTTTTCATGTTTAAGTATAGTTGTGTTTTCAACAAGGATTTTCCGGAATTGTGTTTGCGGCAAGGCATGTTGTTTTCAATGAGTTTTGATTCAAATGTAGTTTCAAGCGTCGTGAAAGCGAGTTTGTGTATGACCGACATAAATATTATTTAATTCGTTTGAGATGCAATCTCCCAAAGGGCACTTCAATTTGTAAACTATGTTGTTGTTTTTTTTTCAAATCGATAAGCAGGGGAGAAGAATCATTGCAAATAATTGATTTGGATATACTAGATTTAGTGTAGTATATCAGTAACTTTTTTTGATAGGATCTGTTGTAGATATATTAGTATTTACTATTGTTTTTAGTATATTTTCATTTTGTTTATAATTAGTATGCATTTCATTACGATATAGGATATTAATGTGTTTGAGATTAGTAGAAGCAGTGTTATGTAATATTTGCGTAGTATTGAGATGTCTAAGAAAGCACCTTATTTGTTCATCAACTATATTTTTGGAAAGCTTTTATTAATAAGTTTTTGTTTCATATTCTTTAGTTCACTGTAAATGTCTGTTTTGTGGATGAATTAGTTTCTGCCGATGTATTAGATTGTTTATTATTGCTATTTTGTCGTAATATGCGTATTCGCTCTTGTAGTTCAGTGTACATGAATTTATGCTGGTAGGTTTTTTTGTATGACGAAATAGTAAATTTGTTATTATTTGTGTTTTTCAATATGTCAAGGAAGGGAAATGTATTAGTAGCATTGAGTTCATACGTGGATTTAAGGACAGAATTATTTTGGAAATGTTTTTGAAGTTGAAATATTTCATCTCTATTTTTAACTAACATAAGAATATCATCAACTTATCCTAGGTAGATGGATGTTTTTTTAAAATCTGTAAATATCTTATTTTCGACATGAAGAAACATTAAATGTCGGACCCAGTACTGAACCAATGTCGGACCCAGTTATATATATATATATATACCATATATATATATATATATATATATTATTATTAATATGATCAAAGAAAGGGAATTAAGTAGTACAAGCTAATAGCAGTTTGCGTAATATATTAGGATTTATTTTAAGTGGGGTTAACGATGAGTTATTGTTTATATTTCTTATAATTATATCAATAGTTTCACTCACAGGGACATTGGTAATTAAGTTCAACATTGAAGCTATGATTTTATTGTCGGGTTTTTCACTTTTTACGATTTGGATTACTTCTAATGTTGACATAACACTATATTTACTAGGAATGGAGGGAGTAATGAGTTAGTTAATGTATTTTGTTAGCTGATATACAGGAGTTAGAATTGGCGATATGATAGGACGGAGAGGATAGATTTATGTGTTTTTATAGTGCCGTATATGTAGCCAGGTCTATAATCACCAATAATTTTAGGAAGTTTTAAAGAGTTCTGTTCAGCATTATTAGCATTAATGGGTTTATTAAGCTTTGATTTATTGGTTGGTCAGGTTCTTGTTGAGTTTCTTAAACTTTATGTGATCATGGAGTATGTCGTCAAGTTTTTGTTATAATATTTCAAACACCTGAACATTGCCTTTCATTACAGTCTTTTCAATAGACCTAGTTGGGACCTAGTTAAAAAGTCTCTCCCACTCTCAATTGGGACCTAGTTAAAAAGTCTCTCCCACCAACAAACACCAAATAGCGTCGAGTGTTGTAACTTATGATAGGCATCGTCCATGTGTGGATTAGTTGAATAAAATTTGGTTAATGTCAAATGATAAATACTTCCATGCCAACATCATCGAATACTGTCAAGTCTTATTCGATTGCTAAGGTGGTCCACACGAGGCACCACTGAATACTTCCAGGTCTCGCATGAGGTACAGGTCGCAGTGTCTCCTTAGAAAATTATTGTGAATATTCCGTTGTGTGCAACTGTCATCCTTGTATTTCGTCAATTTTGGTGCGTGTCTCTCCCGTATGAACTTCGATAACATGACCTAGGGTTATAGGAAATCTCATGTAAACACTGCTGTCCAAAACTATCATTTAACGACGTATGACTTTCGATATTATTTAATAACTTTTGGGGATGTCGGGGACGACACATTTTTGCAATAATGGTTTTACTTTGCAGTTTCTTAAGTAGAAATGTATTTTTTACCCTACATGAGCTTATGGAATTTTCTGAGATGAATTCGGTTTTTAGAATGACAAATGTAATAGTTTGTTATAGACAAAGCAAAACAATTTTCAATCAAAAAAAGCTATTATTGTTTGCTGTTCAAATAACGCGGTTTTAAGAAAATAACAGATTTTGTGTTCAACAGTTTATACAGGACTTAATTAAATAATAAATGCTTTTCTCGTGATTTGAATGAAATAAAATTGTCTATCCCCATTCGTATTTTCTCAAAATATCCTATAGTTTTTCAACTCTTTAAAACATCTCTCTCTCGCCTTATTAGGCCTCTCTCTCTCTCGCCGTATATCTTTACTATCCAACTATTTTAACTGAATTTCTAACGTCTTGGGAATTTAACGTCAAGCAGAAAGGTACACTGGTAGAAGATCCATTATATGAAAAAGGGGTGGACAATTATCTTAATGAGCTTATCCAATTTTCACCCGAGGTGATTTTTTTTAGTTCAAATATTAGAGTTTGTTATAGAATTTGAATCCAAAACAGTCTACAATAAAATCAGTATAGCTTTATTTGATTATAGTGTGAAGGTTCATTACAGGGACCATCAATAACTTTTGAAAGGTGATTAAATATTTTATACAGTAGTCAACTAAATCCCCAAACGACCCTTCTCAGGATTTTTGAAATAAGTTTTGCACACATACATTTTGCAAATTATCTATAGTTTTTTCGACCCTAATTCTTTATTAACGCCTACAAAAGTATTTACGAAATTTAATCCCGTCTTTAATCCAACTATGATTTAAAGAATTTGCACTCGTCTTCCGAATTCTGACATCAAATCGGAAATGATCTCTTGAGCTGAAAGATGGCATTGGTAACTGTAAATATTTACATTTATCTCAGTCTTATGGTAGGCGTATATCGATTCGTATTATGAGGTAACGCAACTCTAATAATTTTTTTTTCACAGACGGTAAAAATTATTCTTAACACTAAATCTATCCTTTATCATATTTGATTAGTTTTTTTTAATGCTTATATGAAAACAAATTCTGCAGAAGTATAAATTTGGTTGAACATTCATGCGTATGAAAATTAAATATCGTTACTGCTCTTTGACTACAAAAAGTCACTGACTGCTCAGATATAGGGTTCTGTTTGGAATAACCTGATCTGAGTAAGATACACAATGAAGAAGGACATTTTTGAATGGGACAAATAGGAGGCGCTGTTACAGAATCTACAAGGCTCATCATTTTTAAAGCAGCATTCTGATTTTCGGATTATTTATTGGGCTTGAACCTAAATCATTTTGACTAAAGATAGATATGCAACCACAACATTCATGAGATATTGTATTGAATTTTAACATTTTCTAAAAATAATTGACTAACCAACCATATTAATGTGTCGTCTGTTGGGAATTGAACTTTAACCTGTAGTCTATGGTATTCTCTTGCAAAATATTCTTCTGACACGGATTATTTATTGAAACTTTATTTGGTTGTATCTTCTCTATCATATTCCTTCAGCTACTTAAGGATTAAGAGATTATTTTAAAAAAACTAACAGTTCAAATAGGAAGACATAATCATAGCATAAATTTAAAATAAATGATATTCAATTTTAAATTAAAATAACAAATAGGAATATTATTAAATGAATCCTCTTTCAAATACAGTGTTTTCTCCTTTAGAGAGAATTAAGCATTTTAGATGAATCATTTATAGGGATATGTTAAATAATCTTTTAATCAAATTATCATGTTTTATTCATATTCACGTGTTATTAGATAGGTAGTGTGTTGTTCTCTAATTTGTTTTCTTATTTGCCTCATTTTTTTCCGTTCCGACATTCTGACTCTACAGGCGCCTCTTGATGATTAAAAAAAAACTGCTGAATCGTTGTTCACTGTTTTTTATACATTGAATAACACTTGAAACATTTTGATTAAAAGAACATTTTGCGTCGATATAAGATGCTATATTTTTTGCCATATTTAAGAATATATTTTTTTTCTTTTCCTATCTCAAAAAGCAATCATTTGAACTTGCTGTTATTTTACTTGTTGATTTTCCTACGGTGAAGCCATATTTTATATTTTTAAATTTCGAATTCTTAGGAAAATGGCAAGAGATTATACGCATTCCGTCATATATCTACACTTATTTCGTACAAATCTTTATTTCGTAATATTTCTGCTTGTAAGTTAATTAGCACGGTCATTATGCCCTGTAAATGCATCATAATGTATTCCGTTTTGATGGCGTGAAAAGAGGTAAAAGACAAATTAGAGATAGTATTGTTCACAGAAAGAGAATGAATTAAAGAAAGAAGCGAATATATTTTTAACGTCTACTGCCATAACCTCATGAATAATGGACTATTTCGTTTTGATTGCGTGGAAAGACCGAATAGATATATCGGTGACGCTACTTGGTTTCAGTAATAAAGAAAGATGGGAAGATAGATATGTCTAACGTTTCTTACAATACCTCATAAGTAATGGATGATTCTCTTTTGATCACGTGGATAAACGGAAAGAACATACTAGAGACGCTGCTTGGTTTCAGTGAGAAAATGAATGAGAGAAAGAAAGACGGTAAGATTGAAATGTTTGCCGTCTGTTTCAGTGATATTTGAAAATTTCTAAATTTAAAATATCTTTTATTTGTATCCCCTTATTCAAATAACGAGCATCATGTATATCTATCATTGTTATCACCGTTCAAATCTTTATGAGTTTATTCAATCATTAATTTTATAATTAAAATTGATTAGAAAATGAAAATCGTAAAACCGTCAAATTTTCCGGGGTATTTCTAATATAAATTAATATAACATAACATATTACATGAAATACATAATGTAACAGAACTCTATATGGTAAACATAAATAACATAATGGCTGAAAAACAAGTGTCTATTTTTAATGCATTTTCTTTTTTAATGTCGCGTCCCTTCAGAATCGAGGCTATCATCTTGCTTTATTATCTTTGATTTCCTCTGAAATATTGGCCAAGGTAGGAGAATATCTTCTCTATGGATTCGACAGAAGAGTTTTCCTTCTGTAGATAAAACCTAGGTCTAGAGGACTCTCTCATCCGTACTGTTTTACCAATAGCTTGAGTTGGAAAATTCAGATTCATCCCATTACTGAAGGTAATAGAGTTAGCTTGAACGCAGATGACTACATTCGAATTTCAGCATAGGTATGCTTTACACTAACCGCATATTACATACACATTACACAATTTAAAAAAAACACAAACGAACTGAATCCTAATTTCTAATTTAACTAATTAATCAATCAGTACTCTGACCTCATGATTCAGATATTTGTTTTTAATTATTAACCTATTGTAAATTTAAATAGAGAAATATGTTCTTAATTTAATTATTGTCTTTGTTCTTTTCTATTACTAATGTTTACAATGAACCAATATTCTGTTGCTGGCGAAATTGGAATATTTTTTCCATTTTGTGCAACAACTAGTATGGAGTAATATTATTATTATATCGCATTGTAATTTCCATTAATATTTTAATTTGAAAATGTTTCGTTAATCTCGATCAGACTACGAACAGAAAAATGGAACTATGGGAAGACAACATCTGTTTCTACTTTCTCTGCTAAGCAATCAGAAAGTCGACAAAAACATGAAACAGATATGTTAGGCACGAATAAAAATGGATCTAATTGTGAGTATTTTGAGATTTACTAGAAAGAAACCGAAGACAATGTGAAAGAAAAGAATCCTGAATAAATAGAAATTCTTATTTTCGCCTTGTGTGCGTTTATTGTTTCTTTTTTTGCTGGAGTTTTAAACATTTCAGTTTAATTTTTACCCTGGAGGCATTTTCTTTGAAAGGTATAAATGATTAAGAAATTTACACTTATTTAAGGACGAAGTGATAATCAACGATTTTTACAAACAGATTAACACTCTTCATTCACATACAGACAGCGAAGATTTGCCTTAAATTATTCAAGTTTCGGCTGGTGGAAAAGACGCAATTATTTCCATTATACGATGCACATTTCTAAACATAAACATTTGAATACATTCCATAGCGCTAGGTATATGTTATTTGTCACCAAACCCCGTGTTCCATACTCATTTTGAAACTAACGACTTTGGTCTTTCACAAAACTAAGATGGTTAAATAATCATCATGTTATGCAGTAAGGATAACTAAGCTTGTTTCGTATATTTTTTTCGTGGTTATCGCCATTCTACGTTTGTAAAAGTTTTGCTTTTAGCTAGACCGACTTGTTTGTTTGCTACTGCTTATCAACACAATGGAGGGTATCTAAAACCAGAAAATATATTTAAATTGTAAGGATTTTTTATCATAATGATTTAGTGATACAAGAGTGACTAATTAACTAAGACCTGGGGATGAAGTGAACGATTCAGACATTCTCAATGAAAAGTGTAAATGTTAAGTGAAATTTAACGCGACTAGAGTTGTAATTCGATTAACAATTACGAGGCATTATCTATTACGAGCACATACAAGCTTATATCACCTGATAATCGGAAGCGGTCAACCTTCCAGGTACTAACCGGGCTCGACGATGCTTAACTCCGGTGGTCGTTCAGGAACTAGTATTTCAACCTGATGCAACCGTGAGCCTGAATTAAACAGCAATTGATAAGTCTGGTATTGCAAGCTTTATATCAATATGTTCATAACATATTAATGAAACTTTTAAAATAGGATATTAAATATAAAAATGAATTAAATATTCTATAGTAATTACAACTTTATGAAAAATTCAGTTTTAATTTTGTACATAGGTCTAGGAAAACCAGTATTAGAGGTTTTTTTTTAATTTATAATCTATCTGATTGTTCACCATTAGTGCCCACTATAAACGAATTAATTAACGTAATTAATCATTTTATAGTTATAAAAGACGTAGAAGTACACGCAACAATATTACCTACTATGGACAATGTTCTCCTCTAAATGTGTGCTTAAAAATATAATCGGAAAATCTTATTGCATTGAAATAAAGAATTCTATTAAACGGTCACTGAAACTCGTCGAACTTGTTCGGGGTTTTAAATCTAAATTTAAAATTTAAAAACATGTACAAAATATTATACTCCAGATTAAACTTGAACAACATTGTCATAACGTATTACATTTTATCTAGGCACATGATAATTATATGTAGGTGAAATTTGCCGAATGTAGATATAAGGAAAATTTAAGTTGCCTAATATAGCGCGATGTTTATCAGATCCGTTTAATTGGCCGTTGATTCATTCCGGAAGCTACTTCCGGCTGATTGTAACATTAATATGTTTCTGTGCCAAAGAAAGCAAGATTTTTTTTCAACTCCATCAATATCATTTTTGTTAACTAGCAGCGGATAAACGTAACGAATCGTATTTTATGGAGAACTGAAAGTTTGAGTCTATAGGACGGGGTAGGACAAACCTATTAAGGGTTTTAGCGGTGTTACGTTTATCATCTGTTAAAAGATTAAAATCAAAGAATCAAAAGTGTTAATCTTGTGATGATGATCGGAATTGATAATAATCGTCTCTCTGCGTCATATGAAAATAAGCAAATACTGAATTTAGAAAACAATGTACATTCGGAATGATCAACGCGTTGTGCTGATCTTTTATAACAAAGTAAAATAACAAGTAGAAATCAAGTAAAACAAAAATAAATTATGTGAGAGTGAAACAGATTAATGAAAATCAACTAAAATAGCCAAGATGTAAATAAATAAAAATCCATATCCAACTAAAAGGAAAACATATTGTGCAAGTCAGATGAGATGAATTTAAAAATCAGCGAAACATCCTTAAATAATATATTCAATGATTGTTTTTGAAGCAATGTGATCGGAATAAGGAGTAATTAAATAATAAAAATGCATACACGCAGTAATTTCTAAAATTATACGGATGGCAAAATCTATTTCATTTAAAAATATTTAATTAGAATTTCAAGTACTGAAAAACTATTTACTCTATAATAATTAGAATTTTAAATTAAGTGCCGAATAGATAATCGTAATTCAATTCAGAAACATTTATTTCAATACAGTAAAAATATAAACATAAGGGCTGAATCCTCAAGAGTAAAATTATCCGGATTCTTCACTTAATAGATCACAAGCATAGTCTCTCTTGTCAATAATTGGAAGGAAACTTTATATGATTCGAAATTAATGTTCTATACTGTTTTAAAGGCGCAACGTCTTGTTTCCGGATAACAACATGACTAAAGTCTAAGATTGTTTTAATTAATTATAAATTTAATGTCTCGCCATAAATATTTTCTTATAATCCGATCTAGATTCATCGCAGTTCAATGAAAGATTGTTATATTTTTATCTTAGAGCCCAAAATTCCACTAGTTTACGTGTGTGATTATAATCCTAATCATGTTGAAAATTCAAACATTTTCCAAAAGTCTCTGACATAATCTTTTACATTTTCTTTAAATTTTGAGGGTACACATGCGATAAATTAACAAGCCGCCTCTTTTCCACCAAAATAAATCTCCAGAGTATATAATATTGTGTAAGAAATATGATGTTCTTCGAGATTATGCCTTTCCTACCTTTCTCCATATTCGCAGTTAGAGATTCTAATAAAAATAAAAAATCAGTTTTTGCTTCGTCACATAATACAACTGAGTTTGCAAATTTAACTTCCATTTAGACACTTGCAATTCCAGTAGAGTCAAGAAATGATTTAATTTTGTCTCAGTTAGGCAAATACAATCACCTGGCAAAACCCACACGTGTTTTCATTGGCAGGAAAATCAATCTAACATTTTGTTCTGGGAAGTTAAGAGATCAATACGCATGCATTTCAGGCTCGTGAGGAACCAAACGGATAAGTACAAAAATTCATATTGTTTTTGGTACCTGATTTTTGAATGCTAACTTTGTATAAAGAATATCAAATATAAAAAAAAGAATATATATGCAAGTTTTTCTTATGCGAAGACATTTGTGTTTTATTTGAACTTTTCATATGTTTATGCTGTGGTACATTTTGCCAACATTTTAAATAAAGTCGATGTTTCATATCCGGCAACACAATAGCTTAGCTGAATTAAATTTAACTCTACACAATCTTCAGGTCACAAACAGACACAAAGACACACACACACACACACACACGCTCACACACACACACACACACACACAAAACACACACACAAACACACACATATATATATATATATATATATATATATATATATATATATATATATGTGTGTGTGTATATATATAAAAATATATATATATATATTTAAGTCACGAAGTACTTGGTAAAAACCGAATTGGTAAATCCAAGGAGGATGAAATCCTGAGAGCTCAATGTGAAGAACAGACCTAATATTTAATGAAAAACAGACCACTTTTAAGGTACCATTACAATAATTTATTTCACCAAAATCCTTTTAAAGGATTTCGGATCATCAGGTAAACACTTCCAACAACAATGAAATGAGAAGAACATTTCAAAATTGTTGAAAAAGTTTTTTAAATTATTGTAATGGTACCTTAAAGTGGTCTGTTTTTCATTAATATATATATATATATATATATATATATATATATATATATATATATATATATATATATATATAATTTATTTGTTTAAACGGTATATATAATGGATACTCATAATTGAGTAGATGCTGTTTCTGTGTATATATTAAACAGTACATTTGCTTATTCATAGCTGGCGGCCTTAATATTAGAGAAATTTTATATATAATTATATATATATATATATATATATATATATAATTATTTATTTAAAAATATGATTCCAAATCCTACATAAAGAGGTCTCATGTTTCAAAACAAGAGCCGAAAACTTCAATATAATCCTTTAAATTAAATTGAGTTGAAATTAAAAAGGGCTCCGTTCCATCTTCAAGCGAATTTTTTGTTCAAAAAAAAATTCGAAATGAACAAAAAATTCAAATGAACAAAAAATTCGCTTGAAGATGGAACGGAGCCCTTTTTAATTTCAACTCAATTTAATTTAAAGGATTATATTGAAGTTTTCGGCTCTTGTTTTGAAACATGAGACCTCTTATGTAGCGATTTGGAATCATATTTTTAAATATATAATTATATTTATGCTCTACTTTTGTATCGAGCACTATTTTTAAAAATAATAACAAAAATACTAAGGAACTTTGGACTATTTACCTAACCAGTTCCTTCCTATTTTCTATATATTTTCACATAATATATATATATATATATATATATATATATATATATATATATATATATGGGAAACAGCTGTATGAATGGACCTAAAATATAAGTAGGTATAGTTATAAATGTATTGCATCAATTCAATAAGTTTTTAGTGCAGTTTCATATTACACACAAACTGATGCAATATTTTGCAGATATAATCGATAGAATATAAATTATATATCTAAATCGATGAAGTTATACGCATACACAGATATGTTGTCCTATTTCACATTATTTTCTTTCATATTACTTATATATGTATACACACACATTTCGGCCTTGTGCCACATCTAAGCTACGCTTGGAAAATCAATACACACACACACACACACACACACACACACACACACACACACACACACATATATATATATATATATATATATATATATATATATATACAGACACACCAGTATATGTATGTTTGTTTGTAAGGAAGAAATTATAGATATTTCAGCGAAAGAAATGGGTATATTTTAAAGAAAACAGAGAAATTGCAAAAGGTTTTGCTTATACTATGGATTTTATACTTTATTTTCCATATTTTCGTTACGTGTGTTCTGGTCTCGCGACATTCATCAGACTGGTGGCGAAAGTAATCTTCTGCTTAAGGGATAATGAAATAATTAGGAATGATCAGAGAAAGGGGAAAAGAAAGGAGGTCTTCGTTCTTATCATTTTATGAACCCTGTATCTTCCTATCTACATTTGTGTGCATATTCCTTCTCCGTACATACATACTGATTTATTATAAGAAATTAGTATATATATATATATATATATATATATATATATATATATATATATATTGTTGCAGTTTTTTGGGTTTGTCTGTAGTAGTGAGCTAGCCTAAATGAGCTGACTCATTTTATAGTTCATCAATAGAATGTTTAACCAATCAGAAAGCTCAAAATATTCAATGCGACGTGTATAAAGGCAGCCATTTTTTTCCCAAATTGTCTGCACTGCCAACCTGATATAGAAGACTTAAAGAATTACTTAACAACCGCTACTTTCTCTGAATCTTCACTGCCGTCCTCTGATATTGAACAGATTACGGACTTCACTGGATTCCATATTCAGGGACTGCAGCAAACATGGTCAATATATATATATATATATATATATATATATATATATATATATATATACTTCCTATTTTGTACAGGGTTCTTGTGTACTTGTGGGTAGTCTATTGTGTTTGTTTTTGGCATTATGTCTATATTCGTTCTCCATAGGTAATTATGTTTGTGCATATGTGTGCGTCCGTGTGTGTGTGTGTTTGCGTGTGTGTGTGTTCACATTTATATTTATATTTACATACGCTCTGTCTCTGATATTGAGCACTTTATCTCATAATTATAACACACCTTAAAACTATATTTCTTCATATCTTTTCATTCATAACGGATTCGGAGGTTTTTGTATATTATTTGAATTGTTTGCGACGATGGATTTCTCGCCAATTAAATCATTAACCTTTGCATTTGTTTTAGTGCGAATAATTCATGAATTTGTAAATTGATTGCACGTTTATCGTAATATATATATATATATAAATATATATATATATATATGTGTGTGTGTGTGTGTGTGTCGATGTGTGTGTGCCGATGTGTGTGTGTGCGTTCCCCTCTAAGCATAAGCATTTTATATGTACGCAAATATGTTTGCATGTACTTTCTTGATTTTAATTACTTTTCTTTGGTTTGAGGCAATTTTTTAATTTACGCTCAAAAATCGAGCATAGAGTATCTAATATTCAGCTTTCGGCCTCCATAAGCGTTTTACAAATTTTTGTGTTAGGATTTAGTTGTGACAATATGTATGCTGTAGAACCAAATATCATAAGGAAGTGACGTTGTTATTGAAAGAAACCTGTTTGTTTATATTAAATTGAGAGGAGGCACATGATCTAATAGCTTTTCTTCGTGTTAAGCTAATCTTGTAAAATGATCTGTCTTTGAGAAATCTGCATATTCACGCTTTCATCTACCGCTGACTTCGTTGTGAAATATGCAGATAGATTTTTTCATTTTAACCTCTCAATATATAGTTGTATGCACACTTGCAAAACTACTAACATTTTTATTCACCATGTTGCGTTATAATTCTACTGTAAATCAGACTTATTGTCTGCACGTGAGGCGTTGAATACTGCAGAAGCGGCGGCGTGAATACAAGCATTGAATGTAAAGTTAGTAATATAAGAGAAATAGAAGACGGGCACCAAACGCTACAAAAAAAAAGACAAAATGGTTCGTATAAGTGGAAGTGAAAGGTAGACAGATCAATAACACTGCTGGCTGAGAATCGCAATGCGTCACCTCTTAAACGCCGACCTCAACGAAGCTGAACAAAAGGTGCGCTACAAAAAGGAAATCCTGTCAATTTGGAGATGTTTACTCCATACGAAAGCAGTAGGCAAAGATAAACACCAAAGTTACACTCTTGACTGGCCTGTAAATTGGGCTTTAA